>CM053571.1:84966377-85026377 GCA_028646485.1 Cryptoprocta ferox | reverse complement strand
GTAAAAATGAAAACAACAATGATATGCTGTTTTGTATACATTTTTATTGGCAAAAATTTTAAATTCAGATAATACCTAAGATAAAAGATAACAAGGATAAATACAATCTTATTAATAATATAGTAATAATACTTTTGAAAACGGCTTGGCTTTACACAGAATTGAACATTCACATCCCCTTCAACCCAGCAGTCTTTGTCCTAAGTACAAACCCCATGAAACTTATGGCACATGTGCTTCAGGAGACATGCACAAGATTGTTCACATCCTGAATTGATACATCCATGGGCATTTATTTATTAAATTATCAATCAAGGAATATACATATATACAAGTTAAAGTAGACTATATATAGTTAATGATGGAGATGTGAGAGGAGATAAAGGTTTTGTTTAGTATATATATCTGTAAAATAGAGAAAATCGAAAATAAAAAATACACAAGCCCACAATGAAGAAGAAACTGAGAATGAGATCATGAAGAGATACATGCTGGAGTTTCCTGGGTGTGGATAAGGATTTTTGGTCTTTTTTACCTAGGCAGTTAGTTTTTATTTCTACTCAGAGACAGGAGATAAATCCTTGGGCCCAGGTGAGGCAAGGAGTTAGAATGAATACTGCTGTATAAATCTATTACCTTCAAAGTGCTATGCCCTCTGTGAAAGGGTGAACCAATAGCTCAGAGAGATGTCAAAGAGACGTCTGAGTCTGAATTCTGGGTGAGCAAAGAAAATGTTTTCCCTGAGAAGCTGAACCACTACCCTGATTCTCAAGACAGTTTAGAGTCTTCATTAAATGTATATTCTGGAAAACTTCATGTCAAAAATAAACGTTAAAAAAAAGAGTATATATTTCACCATGATTGAAAGATTTTTGACACTGCACAGAATAAAAAGTGATTAAGACCACAACTTGATCTTGGGCAATAGGATTTTTGAAATTTTTTAAAAAGTATGTAACTATGAAAGAAACAAATAAAAATATTTAAAAATATATACAAACTGTAACTAAAAGACCAGACACCACAAAAGTGATATGGAGAGACAAAGAAACATAGCTAAAACTATGATAATAAATAATATCAAAAATATGATGACTTAAATTTTAAAAATATTAATATATATTAAAATTGCAATTAAACAAATGAACTGATATAGCTAAAAAGGAAATCAGTAAACTGGAATAGAGGAGTAGGTTAAACAGAGTGCAACTCAGAGGATAAAATAAAGGATATAGAAATGATAACAAGAAATATTAGTAGAAAGAAAAAGAGGTCCAGCTGATACTAAATTGTAGTTCCAAACAAATAAAATGAGATAATACATTATTTGAAGTAATGATGGATGTCAAACAATTAATTAAAAAGCTGAAAATATAAGCAGAATTCTAGAAGGAAAAGAGACCAAATATTTTGTTTATTTAGATGTTTCTAATTACTTTTAGTGTTAGGACAATGAAACACATTTTAGAAAGCAAAACAATTTGAGACCTAATGTTCTATATTTTATTTCTTTGTTTAATGTTTATCTACCACACAGAACGGAAGCAGTGTGAGAGCACTCCTTCTGTGTGTGTCTTGTTCATGTTTGTCCATTTTTTACTTAAAAAAACCCACCAAAATTGACAACAAATATTTCAGTAATGAGTGAAAGAAGACAAACAATAATATTGTAAAAAAAAAAAAAGGAAATATTGAAGTAACTTAAGAATAGTATGCTTACCTAAATTGTCATTCTAAGGAAAGCAAAATAAAGATATTTTCAGATAAATAGAGGTCAAATTTTACTCATTTTTTTCCAGAAATTTTTTATTTAATATGCTTTAGGAAGAAATAAATTATGTAATAGAAGCAATGTGAGCATCAAGTTGGTTAACTTGGAAAACACTTAGATAAATCTACATCATAGATTATATAAAGTAATATTAATAATTGATTTATAAAAACAAGACAACTGAATTAGTAGCACAGATATTATAGATCAGGAAGAAATTAAAAGGGTAGGAAAAAGTTCTAAACTTCTTGCAGGCAGGATTATTTTAAAGATTGTATCTCACATTACACATTATTAAGTAAATAAACACATCACATGTTCAAGTGTAATTGCTAAAATAACAGAACTGAAAGGGATGGAAATATAAAGAAGTAGAGTTTGCATGTATTCCAGCCAATGTAATTGATAATAATTGTAAAAGAAGCTCTTCAAGTAGAAGAAATGGTACTGGATGAATACTTAGATCTAAAAATGAATGAAAAACACTAAAAGTGATTAATTCTGAATACACATAAAATACAATCGTCTGTTAGAGTTAGGTGTTGATATCTAAGAAGAGTGATAAAGACACCTGACTAGAAGGATTAATCATTGGTGGAAATGTTGGCACCTTAGTGGGGTTAGCAGGGCATTCATACAGTTGGATGATCAAGCACGGACAGCCAGAACTCAGGTGAATGTGAGAATGTTGTCAGTGGATGGACATCAATACAATTGGTTCAATGTATCACTACATGGGGTGTACAAATCTGAACAGGATAAAGAAATTATCCACCCTATGGAAAGCAGTCTTTCATGGGATTTTGGAGCCCAAGTTTAAGGAGGATGAGAATCATGCAGGATGGTGCTTAGTGTGGGAAATCCAAGCCCAGGAAGAGTGAGGGAGACTTCCACAAAGAAGTGCTACTAGCTGTGGGCTGTAAAGAGAAGATTAGAGTGAGAAGGGTGTCCAAGCATGTATGAAGGATAATGTGAGTGAGTGTCAAGTGAAATAAGGAGTATGCTCTTGTGAAGGCCAAGACTCACATGAGGTATTAGAGGTCAAACAGGGTGATGATGATGGCCTGGAGGATGATCTGGGAGAACAGCCTGGGGTGGAGAGTTTAACCTGATTGAAATAAAGAAAGCATATACCTGGTGGCACAACCTAGCAGAGGATGTTAGATCACTAGCAGGGTTCGTAGCGTTCCACATGTGATGATGGCCCAGTGGGATTGTTGGACCAGACTAGGGTGAAGAGAGCACCCACTGGGGGAATTATGTCAGTCTCATTGAGGTGTCAGAATCCATAAGGCGAGAGGAGGGCATCCACTTTGAAGTGGCAATGGGATATTGGCATCATGTAGGTAGTTGCTCAAATAACAAATATATTAAAAGTAAACCTTCCCCAGGTTTCCCATTCTTAGTGAATAGAATGACAGATATGGGAAGTGAGAGAACTGAAACCATATCAAATTAGATAGGAATAAGAATATTGTGTAAAATCATGGTTTTCAGTATATATGGATAGATATAGAGAAAATGCAGAAGTGCGTGTGTGTGTGTGTGTGTGTGTATGTGAATGTGCATATGTATTTTCTGGCTCTGTCCGGAGACAGCAATGGGAACAGGACACCCCAACAGTAATGAGTATACGTAGTACCAGATCTTATTTTCCAAATACTATTCTCCATGCTCCACCCAAAGGAATTAGACCTCCTTGGGTAAATCGCTGATACTAGGTCTAGGGCAGGGAAAATAAAAACTGTACTAAGCATACCTCGCTGTGCCAAAATATAAGGAAGTGCTCAAAAGATAACTGAGAAATATCAAAAGGACAAACCTGGGGCAATTTAGACATCAACATCCATAATGATTGTATTGAATTATAATTCACAAAATTAACTATGCGTCACTGATAATATAATAAGGCGATGAAAAAAGTGAAATTTTGTGGAATCAATGTAGGAGTCAAAACCAGAATCTAGTCACATATTAACAGATACTGTTACTTTGGCTAAGTAGCTATATCGCAGGTATGCAAGGATGGTTCAATATTAAAAATATATTCATGTCATTCATTGTATGTATAGATCAAAATGGAAAAATAATATAAATTTTGTGGATGCTGAATTTGTGATACAAATCTAATGTTCACCTCTGATTAAAAATATTAATTTTCAATATGAAATATTGGTATTTATCTCACCTAAACCAATGCATTTGCCTCCTAATTGCTCTTTCTTCCACCCTTGAATACCCACACTGCCTCTCCTGGCAGTGTCTTTTGTAACATGAGCTAACATTTATTCAAAATTTAAGTCAAACCAGTCATTTCTTTCCTTAAGCTACCATACATTTCCAATAACTAGATATAAAAACTAATTATAAAAAATAGAACTGTAAATCATTGGCAGAAAACATATGGGGCATTTTCTGTGACATTAAGATAAGGAAGGATTTCATGAACATGGAATGTTCTTGAAACTGGAAATTCATTAACTAACATTGAAGTGATCAAAATGATGCACCCTCCTAATTAGCCTAGGCAGCCTCGTCAAAGTACTCGACACTTTGCACAGCAGCCTCCTCCAGAATCTCTAGTAAAAATCACAGCATCAGACTTCGTTTGAATTTTTTGAAATGTCTCTAAATTTTTCTTGGAGTGGAGATCGTAAGGACATGCCTTTAACTATCCTGCATTACATCTCTTTTCCCCCCTCCCCTTAAATATGAATATGGCTGTTAATAACTTGTAGAAAATGCCTTTAAGGTAAAACAGCAATGGCTCTTAAATCACCTACCTTTTACTAATTTAAAACCTTCTGAGGATTTTATGTCTGGGTAGGTGATTCATGAGGGGGAAAAAAAAACAAACAAGAATACAAATCAAAAGCTATTCATTCCTTTTAAACAAGGTGAAAGTTAGAGTTCAAAATATAGTAAATAAATTTTGAATTCATTATGTGGAAAGTATCATAGAAGAAAAAAAACATGGAAAAGAAGTGAAAAAGGAGAAAACAATGTAAACACACAGGCAGAAAAAATAGTTATAGAGAAAAATAGCTATTTGGTCACTTAATAGAATATCAGCCTGCAAACAAAATTACATAGCAATTTTACAAGTCTAGGCATAAATAATTTAATTTGATTGATAAACCTGATAAATTCAACATATATTACCCCTAAGCTTCAATTTCTCATAAAATTATAGTGTGGCATTTAAGCTTTTATGCAAAATATTATGAACCTAAAGATCCAGATGTTTATAGTATTAAAACATGCTTTTCTATGTAATTGACAAAATGCTTTCACCAACATCTCATTTAATTCTCCTAACAAAGGTAGGCAGAAATTTTAATTAATCGTCTGAGATTTGAAAATTGAAGTTTAGCAAGTCAATTTGAATTATCATTCTGTTAATTTAACTTGTTGGCAATTTTCTCTTTTTTAATATGACCTCTTTTAAAAAGACCTCTCTTTTTTAATAAACAAGAAAGTGTTTTTATGCAAAAATTGGCCTTCTCCTCTAGTGTATAAAATCAATTTAGTCTAGTATACCTTGATCACAAGAGCCAATCTTGTCACGACATAGTTGTCCTTCCTGGGACAACTATATATATATATATAATAGAACACTTCAGTTCATTTATTATATATATTATATAATATACATAATTTTATATATTATATAATATAATTATATAATATATATTACATATAATGTGATATATTATATAATATTATTATATATTATGTTATAATATATATGGTGTATAATATATATCATATATTTCATATATATTATATATATCTTAAAACACTTCAGTTCATTTATTTTGAATGAATTGTCTGGCAAAGGACTTATAGAAAGATTAGAAAGATGAGACAATAATTTGGAATCCCAATTAGACATGAGTGAAAAGGTCACATCCTAGAATCTTAGAGGAAATCTAAAAGAAAGTTATAAAATGGAAATAGAGAGAAAATTGGGTATCAAGAAAGTGGAAAAGCTCAATGGTGTAAAACATTCTCCCTAAACTGGGAGAAAAAGTAAACTACAATGTGTATATGATTTCAGATAATGCAAGGAAGATAGGTGAGGGTCATACAGCAAGACCCACACGGGGCATATACAAGATTTTGGTTGGTATCCACTTTAATGAGGCATAATTTGTGTTCAGTTACCTGCACCCACTTAAAGTATATATTTCAAAGTGTTTTGGCAAGTGTACAGGACACCGCACATCAAGGATCTTAAAGATCTTAAAATTAATAATAAAGAGGAATGAGAACTCATTAGATGTGGCAATCAAAACGTGGTAAAAACCTTTGAGAAATAAATCAGTGAAGTTTGACAATAAGTTAAGCTATAATCCCCAGGAGTATCTTCTAGAACCCTTCTTAGTTAGTAGTGCTTAATTGTGATATATAGTCTAATAGAAAAAGTCCTCGAAATGATATCTGGCATATTTTTACCAAAGGTTCTTAATTTCAACCTTTCATGAATTCAAAATTCTGTGATACATGTCAGTGATCAAATAAATCCACATTATTCTCTAAATTTATTTAAGAGTATCATGAATATTGATCATTTGGTCTATAAAATTTGGAGCATAATTCATCTTTACATTCTAAAACTTATCTTAGGGCTGTCTGTACAACTATCAATTATGGATACAGAAAGAAGACTGAATTCAGTCAGGGAATCTATGTATTAACCCATAGAGGAAAAACATCACTGTTTCTTCTATCTCCAGGAGGAGAGAAAAATAATTTCCTCAGCCCTCTTAGGATCCCTGACTAGGTCTGAAAATTAAACTGAAAGAGACAGATTGATAGAAGAAAAGCTCCCTAATTTTATTAAATTTGTGCGTGTACGTGGGAGCCTTCACAAGAGAATGAAGACACAAGGGAGAGACTAGAGCTGGAAACTTTTATACCTTTTAAAGAAACAAACAATACATTAGTGGGGAGTTGGCAAACAAAGGGATTTAGGCTATAGGACATAAATGGTGATGAACTAGAAAAATAAGGGTTAATGTAGGAGGTTTGTTTGTACAGAGAGAAAGGGAGGATCCCTTTCACATAGGAATTGTTTTTAAGTTTATTTATTTATTTTGAGAGAGACAGAGACAGCGTAAGTGGGGGAGGGGCAGAGAGAGGAGAGGGAGAATCCCAAGCAGGCACCTCACTGTCAGTGCAGAGCCCAGGTTGGGGCTTGAACTTACAAAACCATGAGATCATGAACTGAGCTGAAACAAAAAATCATATGCTTAACTAATTGAGTCACCCAGGTGCCTCTCACATAGGAATTTTATGATTTCTCTCAGGGAAGAAAGCAAGGGTGAAGAGTTCAGATAGTGACCTTCCTGATTCTGCTATTTTTTAAAAAAATTCCTTCAGTTTAAGATATTTAAAATACCAAGGTGCTGTATTTTGGGGTAGTGTGTCCTGAAGTGGATCAGAGAATACAGGAAAAAAGTTACTCAGTAGGCTACCAGTTTATGATAAACATATTCAACTGAAGGACAGTCAGATGGAAGAAATGCACAAGGCAAAGTACAAGGGAAGTGAGGAGCAAGGTGTAGCGCTTCCATCCCATCCTCAGACATGCCAACCTCCCAGCACTTCTTTGTCGTCACCAAACTTGAAGCTTCCAGAAACCCTTTCTCTAGGGATTTTTCATGGAGGCTTTATTATATAGGCATGGCCGATTAAATTCTGGCCATTGATTAAGTCAGCCTCCCGTGCCCATCTCCTCCCCCTTGGTCAGGGGTCATACTGAAAGTTCCAACTCTCTAATCTCTGGTAACCAGCCTCCATCCCACTGGTATCTAGGGGCTTTCCAAAAATCACCTCATGAGCATCAACTCAGCCGTGATCGAAAGGAGTTTGCTAGGAAAAACAAAGGCACTCCTTTCACTTTCATAGTTCTGGAGCTATTTCAAAAATGGAGGTCGTAAGACCAAACATTATAATAAAAGTTGCTCCCATGATTCTTATTACTGAGGAAATCAGAGCTCTGTGCCAGGAGCAGGAACAAAGGTATATATATAATCATATATATCAAGATCATATAATCCCTGCTTTTCTAACCTCATACTAATTTCTCAATTTCTCCTTCTCACTATTTTAAGTAGGCACCAAATTAATCTACTTTTTTCTATATTTTTATTATAAAAGCAAAATAAGCATAGACTTATTAAGTGCTTTGATTAGTATTTATATCCAACTATATTATACATGTCAAATATTATAAAATAATTATTATAACAATGTTATTATAATAGTGTAATTAATAAGAAATATATATATGGTATTTGACTCTATTCCTGGCACAGAGATCCTAAAATCCTTGTATGAAGAATTATATAAAGAACCCTCTAGACTCAATAGTAAAAAAACAAACAATGCAATTAGAAAATGAGAAGAGGCATGAAAAGATACTTCACCTAAGAGAATATACAGATGACAAGCACATGAAAAAAAGGTTGAACATCATTAGCAATTAAAGAAATGTATATTAAATCTACAATGAAATACCAGAACACATCGATTGGAATTGCTAAAATGAAAAATAAAAAATCAAGTGTTGGTGAGGATGCAGAGAAACTGGATCTCTCAGACATTACTGGTATAGCTCTCTGAGAAACAGTTTTACAGTGTCTCATAAAGTTAAATGTGCATTTGTCATGTAATCCAGTAATCACATGTTTGGATGTCAATCCTGGAAAAATCAAAAACTTGTGTTTACTCAAAAACCTATACAGGGGCGCCTAGGTAGCTCAGTAGATTAAGCATCTGACTTTGGCTCAGATTATGAGCTTGTGGTTTGGGGTTTGAGTCCCATAGGCTCTGTGCTGACAGCTTGGAGCCTGGAGCCTGCCGCAGATTCTGTGTCTCCCTCTTTCTGTGTCCCTCCCCTACTTGTGCTCTCTCTTTTCAAAAATAAATAAATATTTTTTAAAAAACCCTTACATAAATATTCATAGCTATTTATTTGTAAAAGCCAACAACTGGAAATAATCAAATATCTCTCGGGCAAATGGATAAACAAACTGTGATATATTCATACAATGGAATATTACTCAGCAAAAAATAAAAAAAATAAAAAAGAGCAGACTATTGATACAAACATCAACTTGGATGATTCTGAAGGCATGTGTTAAAGAAGTCAATCTGAAAGTATTTCATACCATATTAATCTATTTATTTAGTATTCTCAAAAAGAAAAGATTACAGGGATAGTAGATCAATGCTAGAGGTTAGGGTTGGAAGAAGAGTGTGACTTTGTTGGGGTAATATCAAAAAATACATTCCTGGTGATGGAAGAGTTCTACATTCCGATTTCTGTGGTAGTTATATAAATCTATTATGTGATAAAGATGGAAAGGTGCATTAAACATGGGGAGCATATAAAATTTGTGAAATATGGCTCCACTTCTGCTGGCAGGGTCTGAAGAAGGGAAGTAGGCACGAGGTCTGGCCAAAAAGGTGGCAAGAAGTCCCCGAAACATCCCAAGAAGGAGGCCAAGAAGATGAATGAGGACAATAGGGCATTTGAGTAGAAACAGAATAGGGAGCAGAAGAAACTTGAGGAGCTAAACTGGAAGGCTATGGGGAAGAACCCCCAGGCCAAAGTTGGAATTAAGAAATCTGGCAGAAAGTAAGCTGTTTCTCATGCCTGAGGCAATGGCGATTCTTAATTCCATTTCTATTTAAATATCTGAATTCCCTGCCATGACATCTGTTACCACTTATTGCTAGAACAAAAAGTGATGTCTTGGAGCCTATTGAAAGTTTAAGAAAAAACTTTGGTAGAAAAAAATAATAAAAACTGTGAAATATATATAAGGCTCTTGTTTTATTTGTAGTATTGTATCAGGGTCAATTTCTAGTTTTGATAATGCTCTATGATTTTACAAGATGTTAACCATTGGGAAAAGGTGGGTAAAGTATACTCAGGAATTCACTCTACTGTTATTGCAACTTCTTGTGAGTCTAAAACCATTTCAAAACAAAAGTGTTTAAAAGTACAAAAAGAATTTAAAGATTAAAAAATATATACCTATGGTTTTATTATGATATTGAAAATATGTAGAAATGATCCCTTAATAGCATCAATTATCCAGTCAGTGTTCAAATTTCCTCAAATGTCTCATGTTATTTTTAAAGTTGTTGTTTATCATAATTGGGAATGAAATACTGTGCACCCATTTGGTTTATATTTCTCTTAATTCCCTTTTGATCTATACATTCTTTTTTCTTTTTCCTTATACGTTCAATTTATTAGTTGAACAAACCAGGTGGTTAGTCCTAAGCATAGCCTGCTGACACACATGTTGAAAGTATTCTTTTTTTATTACTATTTTTTATTTTAATTCCAGTATAGAATGTTAAAGGTATTCTTGTGGTGTCATTTAATGTATCTTCTGCTTACATTTCTTGTAACCTTCTGATTAGAGCTGGAGGTTTATCAGCTTCATGTTCAGTTTTTTTGACAAGATTATTTCATAAGTGCTTACATGTTAGATTCACAATATAGCCTCTCTTTGGGGGATGTTAGTAACTATTGATAATTATTGCCTGGACCCATTACTTCTTTAATGATTATGAAATAGTGATGTTTAAATGCTCTCATTTTTCCTGCATATATTAGTTGGTGTCTTTATGGAGAAAAATTTCCTGTAATTCACTACTTGCTTCCTCTGAGGTACAGTTCAATAAGGAAAATAAAGAATATTTGTTATTTTCTCCTTCTGCTAACTTTGAGCTAAGTTTGTTCTTTTTCTAGTTCCTTGAAATGTAAAGTTAGGTTGTTTATTTGCAACCTTCCTTGTTTCTTAATGTAGACATTGATCACTATAAAGTTCCTTGTTAGAACTGCTTATACTGCATCTTGTAAGGTTTGGCATATTGTGTTTCCATTTTCATTTATTTCATGATATTATTTGATTTCCCTTTTGATTTTTTCTTTGACTTATTGTTAGTAGTGTATTGTCTCATTTCCACATATTTGTGAATTTTTCAGTTTTCCCCCTGTTATTGATTTCTACTTTCACATACCATTGTGCTCAGAAAAGATAGTTAGTATGATTTCAATCATTTAAAATTTTTGAAGACTTACTTGGTGACCTAACATATAATCTATCCTGGAGAAGTCCCATGTGTACTTGAAAAGAATGTGTACTCTGCTGCTATTTGATGGAATGTTCTGTATAGGTCTGTTAGGTCCATTTGATCTAAAGTATAGGTCAAGTCCAATGTTTCTGATCAATTTTCTGTCTAGATGATCTATCCATTGTTGAAAGTGGGATATTGAAATCCCCTACTATTATTGTGTTGTCTATTTCTTCCTCTAGATGTGTTAGTATTTACTTAATACATGTGGGTGTCTGATTTGTAGTTCAAGATAATAAACACTTCCTTTCTTCTCTATTTACCAGTTTGCAAAGTAGTAATTTTTTTTTCTACAGCATTCTTAAAAGCTGACCAAAAAGAGTTTACTTTTTAGGTGTCATTATAAATATATTAGTTTTAACATTTTTAGTTATCATTCTTATTGATGGTTAAACTGTCCAGTCTTTGACACATGATAACCTCATCGGGTTGACTTTCTCTTTGCCACATTCCATGTAGTCTTAGAAACAGTGCTTGTTACTATAACAAATTATTGAAACTCATTTTATATTTGTTCCCTGCCAGATATGGTATCAACTATTTTTCCATTTTTCTATTTTTTATAGTGAGAAATGACATTTAGAGACCACAATCTGGGCACCTGAGTTCCTCATTGCCGTGGTGTTTTTCAGAATTTTAATAGAAAATATGTAAGATGTTAGAAGAGATTATATATACTGAATTTAAATATCTGATATTTGCAATTCACATGTAAGACTAAAGTTTTTTAACAGAACTGTTTTGACTATTTCAAACTTATTTTTCTTATGCTAGAATTATTGCTTCTTAAATGAATTGACATAATTTTTTCATATGTGTATGTGTTTATATATATACATATATATGTATCAGAATAACAATTCCAATGATATTACTAGTAATAGGAAGATTAACACAATTTAAATATTTTGGTAGTTTTATTTTGTTCTTAGGGCATATATTAAAAGGGATACATGGTCATTAAACTTTTTAGAGTCACTTGAAATAACTTTCCTTTTAAGATATACACCAACTTGAAACACGACAGGCTCATTTGTTTTATATTGCTTTAGATTTTAAGGCTTTTATAATTTTAGATTTGTTTTATAAATATCTTAACATCTCTATAGCAACAAAATCAAATCTAGAAATTAAGGCATATTTAGAGAAGTCTAGATTGTGCCCCTGTCCCCTCCATTTTGCTCCTTTGCTCTCATATAGGGAACATCTTTTTGTTTGTTTGTTTTTTAGTTTAGCCATCTATCTTTCTAGAGTAACCAAACACACATATGTTTGTATTTCTCCCTTTCTTGGATTGCACATATACATCACCGTATATACTTTCTCTCATCTTGCTTGCTTCTTAATTATATTGCCTGGGGGCACCTGGGTGGCTCAGTCAGTTAAGTGACTAATTCTTAACTTTAGCTCAGGTCATGATCATGAGATCATGAGACCAAGCCCTGCGTCGGGCTCTGTGCTCACAGCACGGAGCCTGCTTGATTGTCTCTCTACCTCTCTCTGCTTTTCCTCTGCTCTCTATCTCCCTCTCAAAATAAATAAATAAACATTTAAATATATATATTGGATGAAGATACCTTCATTTCATTACATAGAACTATTCTTCATTCTTTTCTGTAGCTGTAATTTACTTCATTGGCAGATGGACCCTCATCACCAAGTCTCCTATAAATGGATATTTGAGTTGTTTCCATTTTGTTTTTGTTTTTGTTATGAATACTATAAAAGTTGTAGTTATCAAAACTTATGTGCAGTCACTTTATTTTCAAATTTTTGGTAATGTATTTTTGGGATAGACTTCTAGACATGGAATTTTGAATTAAAAAAAAAGTCACATGTAATTTTGCTAAGTACTGCCAATTTTCTCAATAAGGTTGTATAATTATATATTCTTACTTTCCATCTTAAATTTCCCCATATTTCATCAAAGCAATGTGTTATCAAAAAGTGAGTTTTTTGCCAATCTGAGAGTTGAGAAAATTGTTTTCATTTAATTTAATTATGTGTGAGGAGACGCCTCTTCGTATGCCTGAAGCCTGATGATGGGGAAGAGGAAAGAAAAGAGGAGGAGAAGGAGAAGGTTGTATGTAAACAGTCTATTTGTGTTTCTTATTTATTTTGCTATAGAGTTGTCTGCAATGGTTCTGAGTGTTTGTACACTCTATAATTTAGAATATTAAACTTTTGTTTTTGACAAAAATTGTAAATATTTTCCTAATTGGACATTAATCATTTTTCTTTTGTTTATGGTGCTTTTACCAAGCAAATATTTTATATCGTCACATTTACCAATTGTTTTCTTTATTTCTTCCAGATTCTTAATCTAGGACTGTTTATTTAACCTTGATTCTTGTATAGTTCCATATTTTTAAAAATGTTTTATTATTTATTTTTGAGAGTGAGAGAGGAAGATCACAAGCAGAGGAGGGGCAGAGAGAGAGAAGGAGACACAGAATCTGAAGTGGGCTCCTGGCTCTGAGTTATTGTCACAGAGCCCAATGAGGGGCTCAAACTCGTGAAAAGCGAGATCATGACCTAAGCCAATGTCGGCCACTTAACCAACTGAACCACCCAGGCACCCCTATTTCCATATATTTTAAACCTAAGTGTCTGATCATTTGGAAGCTTTCCTCGTAAACAGCATGTATAACAAATCTAATTTGATCTTTTCTACATTTGTCTAGCTACTTCATTTTCTGACATCAGTTCTTTAAAAATCCACTTTTTCCCATAGATTCAAGATTTTCTTTTAATCTTATATTAAATTTCCATATAAACTTGGGTATTTCTGCATTTTCTGTTCTGTTCCATTGGTCTTTATCTTTATAAACTGACACCATACTTTCATCATGAGTTGGCATAGACCCCTCTTTGTTCTTCTAATTGAGATTTTTTTTCTATTTTTTATTCTTTTTCTTCCAGATGAATTTTATAATTAACATCTCTTGCTCTAAAAAAAAAAGTGACAATATTTTACTGAATGCCAATAAATATCAATTATGGGAAATTGCAATTTTAATTGTTTCTATTCTTTGATCCAGCAATTTACTGATGTATTCTAGAGTACTAGTCACACATGCTCACAAACAGGTGTGTACAAAAATATTCATTATAAGAGTAATTGTAATAGAAAAAGTAGAAACAACTTAAATCTTAAAGGGAAAAATCATTTAAAAATATGGGTTCTTTAACAGATTATTATGTAGTTTTTAATGCAATTATGAGGACTTATGAACTTATAAAGAAATACTATATAACATATATAACTATATGTTATATACAGTTAAAATATAGAAGTGGATCACATTTGTATAAAGAAAAAAATAATAATAATATACATACATAACAGAATATGAAAGAAAAATGGTTACATCATTGGTTATGTTTAAATATTTTAAGTTAAAATAATTTACTTTTTATTGAATCACACTTTCTTCATTTCATTATTTCCATTAGCATGCCAATATATTACATATCCTCTCCTCAAAATAAAATCTTTTACCTCATACCTCTCTGTACTTATCACGCATTGTCTCTTCCCATTTTCTGCAAAATTTCTTTGAAGACTTATGTCTATTTATTGACTTCATTTTTATTCTCAGTTTCTCTTGAATCCAAGCAAATTGAGATTACTTCTCTAAAACTTTAAGACATCAGTAATTTCTATGTTAGTACATAAAATGATCCATTATTATGTTTGATCTCTCAGCAGCATTTATGCAACTGATCTCTTTTCCCTTTAAATAATTTCTGCTTTTGGCATCTGGACACCATACATTTTCATTTTTCTTTCTACCTCACTTTTTGTTTCTTCCTATTTTCTTTGGCTTAATTATCCTTTAATTAACAACTTACCAATGTTGTAATGTCCTAAATTCTCTCCTGAGATCATTCTTTCATCTAACTACACTAGTTCTAAGTGAACTAACATGATGGCTTTAAAAAAAAATACAATCCATTTAATAATGACTTCTAAGAACTCTCTAATTCTAAGTGATGACTGAACCAAATCTTCTACTACACTATTAAGTTTTCCATTTGGAGCTCTAATAACCAACTAAAATTTGCTATATCCCAAACCAAATTTATGATTTCACCTTACATTTGCTATACTAACCCCCATCCTACTAAATAGCATATTATTCACCAGTTAAGGCAAAAAGTGGGCTATAATTTGTCACTTAATTTTTATCTCACACCCCATACTTTTTCTAATAAAGAATTTCTTAGAAATACCTTAAAAAGTATTTTGGGGGATCGATATCAGCAAAATTGGCAGAAGAGGCATCCTTCCACAAAAACATGAAGCTGTGAAAGGTTATTCTTCCACAGAAACATAAACAAGTCATGCACACGGTCATCTGCAAAGACTGGGAGAGTTTTAGTTTTGATTCATTTATTTTAATTTTTTTCTTCCTTTATTTACAGTTTTTCCATTCTTCTTCTTCTCTTCTTCTTCTTCTTCTTCTTCTTCTTCTTCTTCTCTCCCTTTCCCTCCTCCCCCTCCTCCTCCTCCTCCTCCTCTTCCTTCTCCCACTGCTTACCCCACCCACTTAGCACTTAAAGAAAGAAACAGTTCCAGCCTACAGCAAGCTGCAAAAGCATATCTTAAGGAGAGTGAGGAATTTTTCAGGGTTATCATATTATCCAAAATGTCCAGCATTCAACAAAATACTACAAAGCATACAAAGAAATAAGAAAGTATGGCCAATTCACAGAAGAAATTAACACAAACTACCCTCTGAGTAAGCACAAACCTTGAAACTTATTAGACAATAACTTTAAACCAATTATGCTCAAATAGCTAAAAAATGGACAAAGTGCTAAATAAAGCCAGGAGAACAATATATGTACAAATAGAGGATGTCAATAGAGAGATAAATATTATATAAAACCTAGAAATTTTGGAGCTGAAAAGTACAATGACTGGCATGAAAAATTCACTATAGGGTTCCGATACTAGGCTTCAGAAGGAAGAAGAATCATTGAAAATCTTCCATCAAAGGAGTTCCTATGACCCAAAGCTTTCACTGGTGCAATGTACCAAATATTTAAGGAGAAAATGAATACTCATTCTTCTCAAGTTTTCAGAAAAAAATAAAATAAACTCTTCCTAACATATCCTATAAGGCGAGCATTACCCTGATATCAAAGCCAGAAAAACACAACTCAAAAAGAGGAAACTACAGACAAATATCCCTAATGAATATAGGTATCAAAATCTTCAAAAAATACTAACAAACTGAATTCAAAAGCATATTAAAAGGATTATACACCATAACCAGTGGTATTTAATAAAATTGCAGGATACAAGATCAACATGCACAATCAGTTTTGTTTCCTCATACCTGAAATGAACAATCCAAAAAAGAAATTGAGAAAGCAATTGCATTTACACTAACATTTTGAAGAATTAAACACTTAGGAATAAATCTAACCAAAGGAATAAAAGACTTGTAGATTTAAATGATAACACAAGAAAGATATCTCGTGTTCAAAGATTGGAAGACTTAATTGTTAAAATGTGTATATCACCCAAATTTATCTGTAGATTCATTACAATCTCTATGTAATCCTAATGATGTTTTTTGCAAAAATAGAAAGGTTGATTTTAAAATTCATATGGAATTTCAAGGCATTCTAAACTTCCAAAAAATACTGATAAAGAACAAAGTTGGAGGACCCCTCTTCCTGATTGCAAAATTTACTACAAATCTACAGTAATCAAAACAGTGTAGTACTGGCATTAAGACAAGCATATAAACCAATTGAATAGAACAGAGATCCCAACAACAAATCACATATGTAAACAAATGATTTCAACAGGGTCCCAAGACCATTCTACAGTGGAAATAATTTGTCTCTTCACAAAAAGGTGCTAGTACAGGTAGATATACACATGCAAAAAAATGAAGTTGGCCTTATACCTTCTACGATATGCAAAGACTAACTCAAAAGGGATAAAAATCTAAATTCAATAAATAAAACCATAAGACTCTTGAAAACATAGAGGGTAAATCATGACCCTCAACTTAGCAGTGGACTTTTAAATATAACACCAACATAACAAGTAACAAAAGAAAAAAATGATAATTAGACTTCTCAAAATTAAAAATGTTTTGCATCAAAGGACATTATTAAGAAAGTAAAAAGATAACCTATATAATAAGAGAAAATATTTGCAAATCATATATTTGATAATTGTCTATTATCCATGATATATAAAGAACATTTCCACTTGAACAATCAAAAGGCAAATAACCCAATAATAGACCAAAATTTTGAATTGACATTTATCCATGAAGATATACAAACGGCCAAAAGTACATGAAATATTGTTCAACATCATTACTAATTAGGAAAATGCAAATCAAAACCCTACATACAATGAGTACCACTCTACACACAGTACAATGGCTATAACTAAAACAAACCTAAAAAGCAAAACTACTCCAAAAAGTAATACATTTTCGCAAGACATGGAAAAATTGATGATGATAGCAATGTGAAATGGTTCCACCATGAGGAAATATTTTGTGGTTCCTCTGAGAGTTAAATATATTATGACCGTATGACCCTTATATTCCACTCCTAGGTATATATCCAAAAGAACTGAAAACAGATAAACAAGTACACTTATGTAATGCATGTTCACAGTAACCCTATTCATTATAATCAAAAAGTGAAAACAGCTTAAATGTCTGTCACTAAAGGGACAGATAAACACATAGTGGTATATCTGCAAAATGAAAATATTACTCAGTCATTAAAAGGAATGAAATATTGATCCATGCTATAACACAGATGAACTTCTACATCATTATACTAAGTGAAAGTAGCCAGACACCAAAAGTCATCTGTTGTATTATGTGTATTTTTATGAAATATACATATTAAATATGTATAGATAAGTCCTCAGAGACAGAATGCAGATTAGAGGCTTCCAGTGTCTGGGATGGGGAGAGAATTGGGAGCTTCTGCCTAATAGGTACAGAGTTTCCTTTTGAAGACATGAACAAGTCTTGGAACTAGATAAATGGGACAGTTTTGAAACTTTGTGAATGTTCTAAATGCTGTTGAATTGTTCACTTTAAAACGGTTACTTTTTCAGCCAAGAATTCTTTATACAGCAAGAATTCTTTACCCATTCAAAATAAGAGAGTTTCCCAGACAAACAAAACCTAAAGGAGTTTCTGACCACTAAACCAGCCCCGCAAGAAATTTTAAGGGGGATTCTCTGAGATGAGAAAAGATGAAAACAAAACAAAAAAACAAACAAAAAAAAACAAAAACAAAAAGACCAAAAAGAACAGAGACTAGAAAGTACCAGAGAACACCACTAGAAACTCCAACTCTACAGACAACACAATGGCAATAAATTCATATCTTCTAGTACTCACTCCAAACGTCAATGGGCTAAATGCTCAAATCAAAAGACATAGGTTAACAGAATGGATAAAAAAACAAGATCCAGCTATAGGCTATTTACAAAAGACCCATATCAGACCTAAAGACACCCTTCAGATTGAAAGTAAGGAGATGGAGAACCATCTATCAAGCTAATAGTCGCCAAAAGAAAGCCAGAGTAGCCATACTTATATCAGACAATCTAGATTTTAAAATAAAGACTGGAACAAGAGATGAAAAAGGACACTATATGATAATTAAGGGGTCTGTCCACCAAGAAGATCTAATGATTATGAACATTTATGCTCCAAATGTAATAGCACCCAAATATATAAGTCAATTAATCACAAACATAAAGAAACTCATTGATAATTGTACTATAATAGTAGGGGACTTCAACATCCCACTTACATCAATGGATAGATAATATAAACAGAAAATCAACAAGGAAACAATGGCTTTTAACGACAAACTGGACGAGATGGACGTAATAAATATGTTCAGAACATTTCATCCTAGAGCAGTGGAATACACATTCTTCCCCAATCCACATGGAACATTCTTCAGAATATATCACATACTGGGACAAAAATCAGCCCCAACATGTACAAAAAGATCAGCCCCAACAAGTACAGATATCAAGATCATATTCGAATCTATGTATTATTGTTGCTGTATTTGTTGTTTTATTTTGTTGCATCACTTTACCTTTTTTTAAAAAGGTTTACATTAATGAGATAAAAATGAAGTTGATACAACTGTAAAATGGTGAGTTTTTATCTTTACAAATTTTAGGAAAAATTCAATATACATTAAGAAAAAAACAAAAATAAGTACAATTTATAAGAGTTATTCTTTCCTCATTCTTGAGAAGTCTTATCCAATGACAAATAGTTAGGGCCACCACTTTTGGTCATGGAGACACTGACTCAACCCCATGTTAGTTCTGCCGGAAGAGTAAAATACCTAAAGAGGTTGCCAAGGATAGAAACCTTAATCATTTCTTATATGTCCATGAAGGCATTCAGTTCAGCTGCTCCTCAATACTAGAAGAAAAATGAACTCATTTGAGGATCTTAAAGATGAAGAAAACTTTTGTGGAGTTTTCTGAGATTGCCCATTTCACAGCAAACCATGGTGAGTGGAGCTGGGTGGACTATATAATCAGGTGTGCTGCTCTCTGTTAGAAACTTTCATAAAGAAGAAAAGTTACTGATGAAAACCAGGGGCTTGTGTGCATGAGCATGAGTGAGCTGCAGTGGTTTCATCTTGGTTTCAGTGACTGTAGAATGAAGGACAACAGGGGAGCAGGCCACAAACCTGAACTCCCTCTGCTCCTTTCCAGAAACTGAAGAAAGCATCAAAGGGAATGGAAGTGACTGAATATCCCACAGAAAGGTATTGTGTGTTCTTGCTTTGGGTCACAGCCATGGTTTGCATCATAAAGTAAAAGCTTCCTAATATAACATTTATGAATGCCTTAGTCCTCTGTTTTAGTTAGACTTTGGGAAGTTGTGAAAAATATATGTGTGCATTAAGAGTAATTATTAGCTATGGATCAATTTATATTATCTTTTGAGATCTGAAGTGTAATGACCAAATCTTTAATTGCCACTTCTCACCTTTATTCTTTCCATTCACTACATTTAAAAGTTTCTCTCCTCTTAATTGAACACAGTAAATTTGTAATAACTATAATTCAAAGAAGTTATTTGCATCAGCTGAAGAATGCAATGCCAAGAAACTTTTTTCTTAAAAACATTGTAATATTTTAGTAAGTTAGCAGCTCTAATCCTTTCATGGTGTTTGTTAAGTAAACACATTCCAAATAATAAATAGCATTAATTAGACTATGGAGTTTGCATAAACCAGCTACATCTTTTTAAATTCTCTATTTGATAAAATATAATGAAATATTTCTTTTCCCATTGCTCTAGATATAGCTTGTGAGATTCACTGAGGTTATGTCTATGCCAACACAAGTTTGAGTTCCAATTCAATGTTTTATTTTTCTGCCTTAAATCTACACAGTATAAATAAAAAGCTTTCGATTTATTTTGGCTATTTTATTTATTTTCTTCATTACAAAATGTAATGTTTATATATTTTTTTAAATTTTTTTACATTTCTTTATTTTTGAGAGACAGAGTGAGACAGTGTGCCAGTGGGGGAGGGTCAGAGAGAAGGAGACATAGAATCTTAAGCAGGCTCCAGGCTCTAAGCAAGCTGTCAGCACAGAGCCGAACACGGGGCTGGAACCTACAAACCGTGAGATCATGACCTGAGATGAAGTCGGTCGCTCAACCAACTGAGCCATCCAGGTGCCCCTGTGTTTCTGTATTTTTGAGAGAGAGACACACACAGAGCTTGAGCAGGGAGGGGCAGAGAGAGAGGGAGATACAGAATACCAATGTAGGCTCCAGGCTCTGAGCTGTTAGCACAGAACCAGAGGCAGGGCTCGAACTCACAAACTGTGAGGTCATGACCTGAGCCAAAGTTGGATGCTTAACCAACTGAGCCACCCAGGCACCCCATTATTTTGGCTATTTTAACACAGTAATTGTTTCTTTCTTTTTGTGAGCATGTAACTACTAGAAAGAGTCTTCAATGTTTTGGACATCTTTACCTACCCAACATTCCACACGATCCTGTTTCATCACTGCCTCCACTTCTAAAATATTTTGCATCTGTATCTAAATATAGCTATAAGCTGCATAGGTCAACTGTTTTTGGCTCAGTGTTCCAAATTTAGGTTTTTATCTCTATATTCTTCTGGAGTAAATATCAGCACATACTTTCAGATAGAGTCTCCTGCAACTTTGTTATGGGTAGAAGAGATTTGCTTATTTCTTTTCTTAGCATAACAAGTGAGAAGACAGGATGTAGTAATTTGCCAAAATGCCATTTCTATGCCTTTATTTCTGGACACAGCTTTCTTATGTCACATGTGAGTTAAGAGTGATAGAGACTTCATAGCCTAATTAATAAAGGCTTGCATATAACCATTCAATTATGCCAGCATAAATGTTACAGTCAGAAAGTATTTACCAAGCAATAAAATCTTGGTTTGAGAAACAATAGAAAAATTCAGAGAGAAACAATATCTTAGATTAAGTATATGATTAAGTTGGATTATTATGACAGGATTAGCACTGCATATTTTATTCAGATGACCCTGTGGGAGCATATCAAAAGCATCAACACTTCAATTTCTGCATTCATGCTGCTCCTGACTTGCTAGTTGGGGCCAGAATCATTTAACCTAGAACTATCATTTTCCCATGCCTTTAAAATTGCACTAGGTACACAGATGTTTACTCCAGTTTTCCAGCTAAACCAAAGAATAGGAAGAGAGTGGAGATGAACTTGCTTTTATAATTGCATTCTTTTCTGTAATTATTAAATGTGTTTTATCTTTAACATGCTAAAATGCTACAATACCACAAGAGAGTACTAACTCTAGAAGTAACCTGTTAACATCTAAGAAATCCTATAGATTTGTACCTTAAGGCCTCTTGTAAGATTCTGTTTTCAATGTTATTTTCTAAGAGATACTGCAAAGTTTTATCTTCAGAAATCCAGAGACATTCCTTAACCTTTTAGGAAAGCTATGAACATCCTCTATTTAGAAATTTTGGTTGTCATTATCAAATAAGCAAGGTTTTCCTATGTGTAATTTTAAGTTCCATAACCCAAATAAGACATGGAAAACTTTGAGAGGATCCAGAAAAAATAATAAAAATTAAAAATAGAAAATATGCCCTAATGATGACTACTACTGGGAGAAATGTAAACACTCTGATTTTAATGAAAAAGATTTGGATGGTAATGATCAACTGCCTTATTTTCACAGAGTGTAAGAATCACTTAAACTATGAAGAATAATTTAGTTTAGGACCACAAAGGACACAACAATTTAGAGGATGGTTCAGACTAACCCAGTTACTGAAGTTAATCAATTATACATTTCATGAGCACAGTTGTTATCCTTCTATTTTCAGTGAGTAGCACAATGACTCTAGTATCATAGTTATTTAAGTAATATCTGTTGACTACAGGAATAAAATTAAAAAATTGAAATAGATTATTATTAGTACTCTGATTGCTTCCCAGATGAAGAGATTCCTCTCTCTGTAACAATGTCTGCACTTTCCTTACTCTGAGCAACCTGCATTGTGAATTCACTTTATCAAGAACAAGACCACTTTAAAGCAGGACAAGAAAGCAATCATTCTAGCTTGGCTGATTGAACCACTTGACTTCCTGGGATCCTGAAATGTTGTGTCTCATTTTCTACTCTATTTCTTGTTTTTTATTACTGCCTGGCTTGTTTTCTGTTGTTTTGTTTTGTTTTTAATGTGTGTGTGTGTGTGTGCGCGCGCGCGCGCGTGCATGCACGTGCGTGTGTGTTTTTTCTTGTTGGTTGTGGGTTTATTTGTGTTTTTATTTTTGTTTCTATGCTTGGCTTCCTCTGAATAAGGACGTCTGCACTTGTGTAACTCTGTTGCAGTTCTCCTATGTCCTCTAACTAAGACTTCTGCAACCTGACATTGGATAATATAGTCTGAGCATGTAACTCCTAACTTACATAGTAAGCATCTAAATTGGCCTGGGTCATTCTTTTCTACAATTGAAACCTTTGAATTGAATGATGACAGCATCCTGTCAACCGAGGACTAAGTCTCTTTATTTTGTCTGGGTTTACTTGATGGCCTCAGTTCTAAGCTAACCCATCTACCTGGATAGAAAAATAACCATATATTCCTTAAGATATAGGAATAGAAGTAGACTTCTGGAGTTGATGCCATCCTAGAATTCTCCAGCAGTCTCAGCTGGACTTCCTGAACCAATATTTGATTCTGATAATAATTTTGGGAGTTGACCTTAAGTGCTTGATGACAAGCCATTTTAAAATGGGATAATGTGTGTGTATGTATGAATCATACCATATAAATTGTTAAAAACTTAAGTATTGATTCTTAATGCATTTAAATTTATTAATGTAATTTCATTTTCAGGATAATATAATTGATTGAATGGTAAAAAGAGGTTGATCCCACTAGTATTTATACAGATCCTAAGGTTTATGCATTGAAGGATCTGGCACTTTCTCTATCATGCATGATGTTGTGAACTATGGTTGGGAATTAAGATGTGGTAAATTTCCTCATGTCTATATCTCTTATCTTGCTCTGTGTATTGATTTCTTATTGCCCCCATAATAAATTACTATAAATTTAGTGGCTTAAAATAATACAAATTTATTGTCTTACAGTTATGGAGATCATTATTTCAACATGGGTGTCACTGAGCTAAAAACAACGTGTCTGTGGCGCTCTGTTCTTTTTGAAGGCTCTAGAAAAAACCTGTGTCCTTCCCCTTTCCAAATTCTAGAGGTTGCTTGCATTGTTTGGCTGGAGGCCCCCTTCCATGTTCAAAGCCAACAGCGGTGGGTTGAGTCTTCATATCACATCATTCTAAAGTTGTTTCTTTGCTGCATCTTCTCTACCTCTTGTGCCTAACTCTTCCACAAAAGAAACTTGTGATTATATTGGGTCAATCCAGATTATCCATGATAGTCTCTGTATTTTAAAATCAACTGATTAGCAGCCTTAATTCCATCTGCAATCTTAATTCCCTCTAGCCATGAAATATAACATATTCATAGGTTCTGGAGATTTGGATATAAACATCTTTGGGGTGAGAGGAAGGCACTATTCTATCTGCCATACTCTACTTTGCCTTGCAGTCAACCATATTTCTAAATTTCCCTTTATAACTATTTTGAGCTAGTTTCAGCTAGTAGTTCACAATGGGAGGATGTTGGGGATTAGAGAGGGAAAGGAATCAGGTATTTCTTTGTTGGGGTAATATATCTAGCAGCCCACCTTTCTTTTCCTATTCCATATTAATGTTCTCAGCAGTTCTATTATCTTTCTTAAAAAAAATCCCCTGCGTTAAATTTGATCTATTTAAAATTCCAAATTATTTCAGTATTCTTGACGGAACCTTGACTTATGGAGTTCTTGTTACCTCGATGGTCCTAGGAAATATATCTCAAAGATGGGAGAGTGGAAATGAGTTGCTTACCTGTAAGAGACTGAAAATAGCAATAACATTTTTGCAAACCAATATAGGATAACAAATATGTATTGCCTATAGCCTCAGAAGTTTTACATGTATTATCCTGCGTGTTTGCTTTGGAAGAAGCGATGATTAAAGGAAAAACATTGGAGAATCAAGAAGCTGTTGTATCTTTCAAGTGTGTTGATAATGCTGACAATAAGATAACAAGATTCTTTGCCATATTACTGGAATAGAGAGTTTGGTAAAAGTATATGATAAACTCAGGGACTTAAACTTAACACTCAAAACAAAGGTAGAAAACCAGAGTGCTTATGCACAGATAGAGTGAGCAACTTGCTTTCAAGTTGAATTCATAGCCTGACCAAATTACTCATATTAAGATTAGGGCATTAATTGGAAAGGAAGGGGACCCTAAGATTTGGGATGGCAAAATTTGGTCAGACTTAGATAAATATGAGAACACTGAGCTCCCAAACTTTCACCGGTAGAATTGTTTAGCAAGGGGGGTGCATATTATCCTCAGGATTCATCCCCAAATTTCCTCATTGCTTTTGATCCAGAGATTGATATCTAGGAAGATCTTTATGTATTTATATTTTATTTATTTATTTATGAGAAAGAGAGAGAGAGAGAGAGAAAATGAGAGAGAGAGAGAGGGAATCTTAACCAGGTTCTATGCTCTCAGCATGGAGCCCAATACAGGGCTTGATCCCATGACCCTAGGATCCCCATGACCTGAGCTGAAATAAAGAGTTGGACATTCAACCAACCGAGCCACACAGGCACCTTTAGGGAGACCTTATTAAAATAACTTAGATGCCAAAATAATTGAAAACTATTGCCACTTTTATCAGCAGGAGTGCAAGAAGTATGTCCAGAAATGGATTCTAAAGGCTGACTCAAGAAGGATCAGGCCAATAAAATAAATGTCACAGAAATGAAAAGTACAGCATAAGTTATATAGTTAATAATAAACATTCTATGGTGATATGTGGTGATTACATTTATTGTGGTAAACATTGAGTAATATATAGAATTTTTGAATCACTATATTATACGCCTGAAGTCAATATAGCATCGTATGTCAACTATACTTCAATAAAAATTTCAATTTTTCAAATTTTCAATTTTTAGTTACCAGACATTTTGTATTTAATAGCTCACTAAAATTGTAAAAATTGGCTCTAACAGTCTAAATAAAATTTGAGTTCAATGGTAACCTATACTCAATTAGGTAAAAATGCCAGAACTTCCTTATTATTATGTGGAGAAAAGAATCCTAAGGCTGAAAAGATAGGAATTGTTTGGATTTCTATGTTTTACTTGACATCCTCTCCCACTACCACCTCCTGCTGACTCTACTAACATAAAGGCCCAGAAGACTCTTTGTCACAAAGCATTGAGAAGCAATTAATTTGGGGGTACCAGCAATTCACAAAAGTATTACTACATCTGTATTATGGGAAAAAATTAAATCTGGTTAGTAGAAAACAATTAAGTAATTACCTGTTGCCCATTTTCCAGGCTTAAATCAATTCATACTTGTGCTGAGACACAATTTTCCATGGCTTTCTTATTTATTTATTTATTTATTTATTCATTCGTTCATTCATTCATTCACTTATTTATTTATTTTTGGTAAGTCTTTGAACAAAGGTATAAACAACTTTTTCTCTTGGACTACCTTTATAAAGATATTTATATAACAAAACAACTGTGAAAGAGAGAGATAGTACCTCCTTCTGGGTCAGAGGACAGATATGTTTTTTGTCAAGATAACAAACATAATATTTTGATCTGGGGCAAAATCAGGCAGGTTTGTTTGTAACCTACGATAGAAGATTGGAGTTCCTTAAACATGGTGTTCTGTGCCTCAGATGCTAACTCACTGCATGCATAGCATCTACATGGGTCAATCCACATGACCCTGTGGAAATTATGGGCAAGGGAACCAATGCAAAAATGAAGCTTGTTATCTTCTTGGCTTTGAGCAATAAATTCTTTTGTCTCTGACACAGGAGTGTCTTATCTCTGGCAGCATCCATGAAACTGTGATAGGTCAAATTATTAGCTTGCAAACAGGATACAATTTTAGATTTCTCACAGTTCTTGACAGCCTGAAGCTCTATGATTGAAATGCAGACTCATTTCCCTAAATTAGGGTATATATGTTAATATTACGTGTTTTCTTCCAATTATTTATATACCACCAAGAGCTTACAGTGGTGAGGTGATTAATTGAGTTTTGGTCCAGGTTGGCCTCACAGTGGATCCAGTAGATTTTCAAACTATCCTACATTTATTTTTTCTTATCCATGAATGCCTCATTGGGATAGGCATGGCAACTTATAGCATCTTCACATTGGTGCCTTGACTTGACGATCAGGCCATGGATGGCAAGAAAAACTAAGGGTAAGCTCCCAGCATAAAATCTCATTCTCAAACAGCAAACTATAGAATCTAATTCTCAAACAGCAAACTAAATGCACCACATTCCTAAGAGAATTTCAGGAGTTAGTACCACTAAAAAGAAAAAGACTTAAAAACATAGCAGTGGTTATTCCTATCACATCATTTAAGCTGCTGTTCAAAGTTAAAAAACCAAATAGAACTTTGACAGTGATTGAAGATTAACATAACTTTAAATCAGAAGGCGATTGATTTATAGGAGCAAATTGATTTCTCCATCCATTTTACAAGTACTTTTAAAAGCCGATTATTACGTATGGTCAGAAGTTTGTGTTCAACGGGTAGCATCAGCATTGTACCTTTAGTGGTTTCTTTAATGTTTTATCAGAATTCCTGCTCTCTGACATAATATTCTTTGAATATATCTGAAGGTATATCCATTATGGGTCGAATTGTGTCTCCCCTAAAATAGATGTGTTCAAGTTCTAATCCCCATTACTTCAGAATGTGACCTTATTTGGTGAGGCTTATTATAGATGTCACTAGTTAAGATGAGATCTTACTGAAGTCAAGTGGACCCCGATCCAATATGACTGGTGGCACTGTCACACGAGGACCACCATGTGAAGACACAACACAACACATGGGGAGAACCCCATGTGAAGATAGAGCTGAGATTGGAGGCATATACAAGCCCAGGAATGCCAAGGATTCCTCCCAGCACCAGAAGGTAGTAGAGTGGCATAGAACCTTCTACTTCAGAACCTTCAAAAGGAAACAACCCTGCTGACACCTTGACTTTTAGACTCCAGTACTGGAGGAAAAGTAAATTGTTTTGTTAAGCCACTCAGCTTGTGGCAGTTTGCTATGGCAGCCTAAGAAACTAAAACATTCGTAGAACTTCACACTGATTTACCCTATAATTAATCATGCTGATCTGACCTGGTAAGCAGAAATAACAACTGGTCTAGGTGCTTTAGTAAGACACTGGTGTGACCGAGTTTGTCAATAAACCTGGAAAAATTCAGAGATGGTCACATTGGTGGCATTTCTAGTGAAGCATCTTGAATAACATGGGCCTAAAGTTGACCGATACTGAAAATGTTGCAAAAGAAAACAGAATTTACCCAACAGTTGGACAAAACATATATAATGGCAAAAGAGAGAGAGAAAGAATAATTTATAAGGGTATATTTTTTAAGAATAGAGTTGTTTTCATTCATAGTTATATTTCTCCAACCACATAATGAGATTGTATACCTCTACGATATGGACTGTATCTTCCTCTTTAATAATAAACAATATTTAATATATGTTTGGTGTTTATAGATTCAACAAGAATTTGAAAGTTTCTAGGATGTATTATATGCACTTAAGTAAGTAATACTTGTTGAAGAGATATTTTATACTATCCAGGTTCAAAGAAGTTGAAATCTTGTAAAAAGATTGCAAAATTTATGTAATAAAGCCTGGTATTTCCATAAAAGAACTGACTGAATGCCTCAGTAAAATATTGAAGTAACCATCAAGTCTCAACAGTTATATCCGAGAAGAGTTTATAGGTATGAGGGCTGGGCTCAGAGCTAAACAGAGAGTATTTAACCTAGCAGAGTGTCTTTGCCTCTTATTCTAGCCTGAAAGCAATGCTTTAAAATTCTCTGTAGGTATGTAAGGGGTCACTCTTTCTCTGACTCTCCAGTGGGAAAAGAGAAAGCAAATTCCAAAGAACAGGTTGACCTCTGACCCTGAAAGCAGCATTGTACTGATTAGGAATAGAAGTTGTTTCTTTTGAGGGAAGAAAGGAGTTGTTGCTTCTTTTGGTATCCTCATTGTATCTTTCCTGGAGCAAAGCGAGATCAAATTTTAGGAAATCAATAACTCTGTGATTCTATTATTTAAATTCCAATTATAAAAGTAGAATAGATTAGGTAGAGAAATGTCATTCCCTGCCCAAGGCTGCATCAGAAACCCCTGTCACAAGTAGACTTGGAACATAAGCTTCATTCACAGTATTGGGAGTCACCTCCTATCTGTCATATTCTTGTACTTACCTAAAACAGTTCTTTTTCATATTTAAATAATACATATATTTTAAAGGGTAAAAGCTACTGGCATATAATCTCATTTTCTCTGTCTTAGAAGCCAGACCACTCCCCAGAGTCTCGTAAATGATGAGAGAAATTCTTCAAATCATGATACTGTGAATTTAATGTCATTGACAAGAAGGATTCTTTATGCTAAAAGCAGGTGTGCCGGTGTGAATATGTAGCTGTCCCATACTGAGGAGCCATATATTTCACAGTGAGGCTCTACACACAGAAATAAACAGCCATATGGCAAACAAACTTACTTTTTACTGCTTCATTTTATTTGTTTCAAAATAGTGCAATGCCACAAATCCAGAATATTAACAATGCTCCATCTGGAGAAATGTAAGTTTTGGAGCCCCGAACCAGCACGTTAGCATTCCCACAAAACTTTGGAACTTCAGTTGACTCCAAATTTGGAACACACTTTGTGTCAACCCAGCATGTCTTCCTAATGTTATGCTGGGGCTCAGATAAAATGTGTTTAAAATGGGGAAATCTATAATTCTGGAAATATTTTAAAATGTTGACACCCTTGTCTATAGTTCTAATAGACAATGTGATAATTTTATTAGTAAATAGTTCTATAAATTTAGCTTTATTTGTCCCTATTTTGCAAATGAGAAAAAAGAAGGTACAGAGTGTTCCGTGGCTGTCTGATCCGCATTTGGAATCCTAGCTATTTAAATTAGAAATAAGTGACTGATGCTTTCTTTCTTAGTTCAACAAAAATTTTATTTAGATTCATTTGGATTTTCTAGGCAGAGTACAAGAGATGAAAATGAACAGAAGATGAGCTCTGATTTCAAGGGACTTGACTAAATATAATATCTATAATAGATTGCAAAGAATTTGAAGTTCTGTTGGATATGTGCTTTATTTGATGAGACGTTGAAGATATTATATGGAAGTGATGTCTTTTTTGACCATCAGGAAGCTACAGAATTTGGATGGTGGAATCAAGAAAATCAGTAACAACCAAGCAAACTTCAGGGTTATGTATTTATGGAAAGCCCTAGCATATCATTGTTTATTTTATGTGTTCTGGTTTTTTGTTTCTGTTTTCCTTTAACCCATATTAAAGACATTGAATTGTAAAGTATTATCATAACATGCATAACCACATAGTTTACTGAACATTTGTAAATCTAATACACATAAAACAATCACTTAATATAGATTAAAAAAAAGAATATTAGTAGCAGAAGCCCCTTGTATGTCACCTTGTTTGTTTGTTTATTTTTTATTCTGGTATAGTTAACATACAATGTTATATTAGTTTCCGGTGTACAATATAGTCATTCAACAATTCCATGCATCATCCAATGCTCTTTCACTATACACATGGGGGGAAAAGTCGCTAATATCTCTCAATATTTACATCTTTGATATCTGAGAGAAGGACTGCTTCAACTCATTGGGCCGTTCTCTGAAAATCCAGAGGAAGGAACTGGCCCACGCACATAGGAGCCAAAGAGCATTTGCAACATAGATAAAGGGATTGAGTCTGAGAAGAATGTGTGAGAAGGGGTACAGCTACAGCTACCCAGTCTCCTAGACATCTAATACAAAAGAAAACTATAATCAGGGTGTAAACTCATAAGACTCAGTTTGTAACACTAACCAAATAGCAGAAAGTAAGAAATTATTGAGTGTTTACTGTTTGCCACATGTTCTGTGTAAATTTTAGATGTCTCATCTCATTGAATCATACATAAGCAGTGGAAATTATTCCATTCTCATGTAGAGATAAAAACCCTAAGATATTGAGGGGTTAAATAACTTCTTCAATGTCCATGAACTCTGAAACCAGGATTTTAGGCCATATACTAAAAGATGTGAATTACAAACAAGGATACAATTTCATATTTTGTATCCATTCATCCTGAGGATGTTTTCATCAGATGATTCTCTACCATATTTGATCCTGGGTGCCATACTATCCTCTAGGTAGATAATCTTACCTAGGTCTTGAACAACTGAAGTGAAGGAGAATTTGAAATGTTTTTGGTAATTCACTCTGGGATTTGAAACATTTTGAAATATAACACTAAAACCTTAATGAAAATAACATATTTTAAAAGTAATAGATAAGAGAAATAAATTTTAAGATCTAATTTTACTCAATGAGAAAGTAAAAATTTCCTTATCGTAAAAATGAACAAAAATTTCCTGAAATAAAAAGCCAACCTAAGATATCAATTTTATCTTCATTACTTTGACTGTTTTTCTCCTTCCATCAAAATCACATGCATGGCACAATGATGAAAGAAATAAAGTCATTTATAAGTACAGGAATTCTCTGTCCACCCCATATGTTGAGGGGAAAAGAAAACTATTAAAAACTTCTGATAGAAAGGAATTTCAGACAAATGCACCACCGATGGGGTGAGATTAAGGAGGAACATCCATCATAGGTGCATAAATGATCTTCCTCTTTTCAGAAGGGAAACAAATTTACCTAAACCCCACTAATTCCCTGAGTTTAAAGAGCTGGTGAACTGTGGAGAGGTATGTCAAGACTGGATTGTACATGTCAAAGTTATTATGTCAGAATGAATGCAGAAAAAGTAAAAAGTAAGACATTCTAATTGAATGAATGAAGATAGCTTTTAAACTACCCAAAATAGGAAATTGTAATATGAGCCTTGTAACATGAACGAACAATAAAAATCCATGAGTGAATAAATTGTATTGCTGGGGAAGATGAATAAGCAGTAGGATATGTATTTTCATCATTTGAATATGCCAAATAAGCAATCCTTATGGTTACCTTTATAGATTCCAAAAGTTGTTTAAATAAACATGTTTTTCCTAAGAAAACATTAGTAGAGATAAAAGTATTTAAGTAAATGCACACTTACATATACAAACACATGGACACAGGCACTCCATTTATACAATGAGAAGTGCACAGAGGAAAGATACGGCCGCTTATATCATCTGTGAACAATTGCTAATTCTCAGTAAACGTTTACACACTGAAAAACAAATAACAGCAAAACAGACAATAACATAACATTTAGAGAAGAACTATCTATAAATTTAATTAAATTTTCATCAATTCTGAAGATTTGGTAGTTAAGCAACTCTCAAAAAATCACTTACTGAATGATTTAGACAAAAATTTGGAACAGTGTACACATCTTTAGAAGAAAGCAAAATAACATGATCTGATTACAGGTTCAGTAATCCAGGAAAATAGAATGTGCTGAAAAGAAAGCAAAATTTGTAAACCTTGGGGCGTCTGGGTGGCTAAGTCGGTTAAGCATCCAACTTCAGCTCAGGTCGTGATCTTATGGTTTGTGGATTCGAGTCCCCAGGTCGGGCTCTGTGCTGACAGCTCAGAGCCTGGAGCCTGCTTCTGATTCTGTGTCTCCCTCTCTCTCTGCCCCTCCCTTACTCATGCTCTCTCTTTGTCTCTCAAAAATAATAAACATTTTTAAAAAATTTTTTTAAATAAAATAAAATTTGTAAAAGCTAAGAAACGTGAGAAACATATTTGGCTATTGCTGCTGTTACATTTGTCCTGACCTCCAAGAGACATCAATTACATCATATAGTTATTATATTCTCTTCTCTCCGTAGTTAATAACTACAGAGTAGTAAACTCTTATTATTATTTTTCCTGGTCATTGTCATCCATGACCTTAGATGGGATCTCAAGTTATCCTTTATTTTACCTATCCTACTAATATTATAAAACTTTAAAATTTCTTTTTACAACTCCTAACGTTGATTTCAATTCTCCTATTGTGTCTTGATACTGTTTGCAATCTTATTTTACCTTATCCAAATCCCTTTTCATCTCATACATTTGCTTAATTTATCTTTATAAATTATATAACTGGAGCATAGTCTGTTTTCTTACACACTTTAAGGGTGTAAAACATTCTTATGAAATTTCTTCTAGACCTTGCAGTAGATATTTTTCAAAGAAATTGTTTCTCTTCTGATTCTTCTAGATGCTGACAATTATGGCAAAGCTTTACCAGGCCTGTATTTTTGTAGGTTGACAGGCAAGTTCTTTTCTTCCATAGTATTAGCCAATATGCATGATGCTTGTTGTCTTTTGACCTTTAATGTCACTGAAACTACAACTTCCAGAATATATTATACTGCAATACCACTTGTTTCAAAGACATTTTAAACAATTTGCAATCTCTGTGGGAATACAGAAAAATGGTGGCACGGGCCAGCATTCTGACTACCCTTCAGGTTGATACTCTAATTGCATACAAATTTAAACTAGATATACATAGAAGAATTCAATGAAAATTAGTTTACCTTTTTCCTCCAAATCATTTTTTTTAATTTTTAAAATGTTTATTTTTGAGAGAGAAAGAGAGAGAGAGACAGACTGTGAGTATTGGAGGGGCAGAGAGAGAGAGGGAAACACAGAATCTGAAGCAGGCTCTAGTCTCTGAGCTGTCAGCACAGAGCCCACTGAGAGTCTCGAAATCCAGAACTGGGCAATCAAGACCTGAGCCAAAGTCGGACACTTAACCATCTGAGTCACCCAGGCGCCCCCTCCTCCAAATTATATGTATAAACCAATTTCAAGGGTGGCTGGGTGGCTCACCTGACTCTTGGCTTCAGCTCAGGTCATGATCTCACCATTCATGAGATCCAGCCCTTGGCATTGTGCTCTGCCCTGATAGTGTGGAACCTGCTTGGGATTCTCTTTCCCTCTTTCTCTGCCCCTCCTCTGCTGCACTTTCTTGCTCTCTCAAAATAAATAAACATTTAAAAAATAAATCAATCTCAGATACACTAAATCAGAACAATTGGGGGAGTGGAATGGGAAGAATAGGAAAGTGTATATATATATATATATACGTATATACGTATATATATATATATATATATATATATATATATATTCCCCTCTCAGCAATATTAATTCCAGCTTTTGGTAAAGGACTATCAAATAGAAAGAGAGCTATCTGATTTTCCAATTGATACAGGATCTGATTCTCAAACACACAAACAAAAAAAAAACACAGTGGATTAAACAATAAGAGACATGCATTTTTGCCATATGATTTTGTGTTTCATGAGAAGCCAAGAAATTATGGCCTGCCAAAGTCAAAGGTAATTTTTGGTTGGTTCCATTTTTGTTAGTAGGGATTCCTAACTATATTTGATGTCACATTTAGGATGAAGTATGATTGTGAGTTTCTGACCTCTTCTTTTTTAATTCATAAGTGGTTTTAATAAAAGTTTGCAAGATTTATCAGGGGCTTCCAGATATACAACATTTTGAACTAAAATTCCTGAAAATTATTTTTCATGTGTCTTAGAACTACGTTGTAGTTTTTGGAAAATTCACTTGAAAAAAACATATTCTCTTGATTTATATAATAAAAAGGAATTTATGTTCATTTAAATGCTGTTTCATGTTGCCCAAAATTGCACTTTTATATGAGCTTAAACGTTTTGAATTATTTTTATCATCATCGATACATGGGTACACACATCACATACGGGTATGCCACTTGCTTTAATGTCAATGACATTACAAGGTAATAATCACAGATTCATTCTTTCCTTATTTCTAATTAAAGCATTAAAACATATTGGCTGTGTTGCAAGCTATTCAATTCGCCAACAAATACCTGGGGTTATCTCACTTTATATTTTGAGGTAAGAAGCACAAATACTAACCAAAATACAAAATTTCTTTCATTTCCTGCCAAAATTTAAGTCCCATTTCTGCCAAAGTAGAAGCACATTATACAGGATATGCCTCTCTGGTTGTTAGCTCTCCTGCCAGTTTCATGTGAACACCATAGAGTTATGACAGCAGATGGACTCCCCAAGTTAGCACTTGGAATCAAAAGGTGTTTTGAGGACTGTGGTATTAAGTGCAATCCCTTAGTGAGAGATTATAAAGAAGAGAGAAAGGAGAGTAAAAAGATTAAATTGTGCAACCAAACAACCAAACAGTGGATTTGAATCGATCAGCAAGCTTTTTGTTTGTTTGTTTTATGTGTTTTTCTGATACTGGACTTGGGATGAAAAGATGAGTTTGAGTCTGCTTCTCAAATCCAATAGTCAATTCTTAGATATCACTTTGTCAGCATCTGGTACAGTCGATTACCTTCTAAAAAATTTCTTCACATTTATATGAACTATACATGAAGGGTTTTTTCAGTTTTTTTCTCTCTTCCTACCTCACTAATTGTTAATTTTCAATATCCTTTCTGGAACTTTCTCATCTTCATAAGTTCTAGATTGTAGAAGGCCTTGGGACTCAGTCTTCAAGACTTCTTTTTTTTTCCCCCTACATGATCTCATTTAATCCTATGACTTTAAAAGCTATTTATATGCTGATGGCTCAAAAATTTATACAGTTAGTTCAAACATCTTATATAAACTATAGATTTGGATATTTTTAATATTTAAATTGCTCCCTTGGCGGCTTGTTCAACTTTTCGAAAGTATGAGTCCAAAATTTCTGCTTTCCATAACTTGATTTATCACTTTGTTCTTTATGTCAAAACAATGGTAACATAGATCCATTTCCACCCATGAAAGTATAAATCTTGTGACATTTACCTTCCTACTGTAAACAGCTAGAAAACTTGACAAATTATATGAAGTGACTGTTTTGAGAGATTGAACAAGAGATAGTTAATTAACGTGATGCAGGGAGTCCTCTCATAAAGGGTACATATATCAAATCATCACTTTGTAAACCTTTGATATCTTACAATATTATTTATCACTTATACCTCAATAAAACTGAAGGATGGGGGAGAGGAGTAGGGGGAGAGACAGAGAGAGATGGAATAGCAGTAGCATGGAAGCTAGCATCAAAAATGGCCCTTTCTTTACTTCTTGTACTCACGTAGTGATATATTTGCCTCTTACATCCAAAAAGAATGACGTTGAGAACCAATGTGATTTCGTCAAAATTATGATGTGTGACTTCTAAGCCAAGGTCAAAAAGAAATTGTGATTTCTACCTCGGTATCTTTTGGAAAACTTTTGATGGGGGAAGCCAGATAAAAAGACATGAAGATAATTAAGGACCCTATGGAGGGGTCCAGGAGGTGAGATCTGTGTAGCCATGTGGATCAGATACTCCAGCCCTAGCTGAGTTTCCACATAATTCCACATAATTGTAGCCTAAAAAACTATGTTGACTACAACCTCATGAACGAATTTGACCAAAAACCACCCCCAAAGTCTGATTCCTGACCCACCAAAAAACTGTTTGAAATAATATATTTTTATGGTTCAAACTGCTGTATTTGGAAGTGTTAGCTTTCTCAGCAATAAATGACTGATACAGATCTAGGAAACCTGGATGTGGAAAGCTGCTGTAACAAATAACTGTGATGGGAGGATTTTAGACTCAGACAATGAGCAGAAGCTGAAAGGATTCTGATGAGAGAGTTAGTGAAATACTAAAATGCCTGTCTAGAGGGCTGGAGTTTCTGGGGAGGCTACCAGTAGGGGCTTAAAGGAAAGTGATGAAATGATTTCAGAAACTCAAGGAATAGAAACACCAATGATTTAGTCACAGGAAGTTTAGCAACATAGTCATCTGAAGTAATGTGTAAAATAAGAAAATGTACCTAATTAACAGGATGATCAAACTAAGGAAACTTCCAGGCAGAATGCTGGTGCCACGTGGTTTCTTATTGCTGCTTATAGTGAAATGTGAAGTTTGATGTACACACGTAGTTCCCAAACCACTCACCAGCACAGACGCCATCATGGTCTAGTGAGTTTCTGCCCATCTCTTTGCTCATCACCACTGCTTAGTTCCTTACCACTTTAAAAAATGTTTAACCTGCTCCAAACCATACATATTGCTATCATTTCTCAACCAGTATGCTCCTGTTTATAGTATTTGTTTCTGAACTTTCCAGAATGTTTTGCAGTTCAATAAGTCTTTACTTACTATATCGGGATGTGTATTTAAATTTTTCTAATAGTATATGACTCAGTGAGAGAGGGATTAATAAGAAAGTGAATAAATATTAGTCTTGTTGCCCCCCAAAAATACAAAACTGGAGCAAAAGTTGCCCCTTTTCTTAGTTGTTTGAGAACTTAAACTTCTGAACACGTGGGCAAAGAGAATGGGAATGATTCCAGGGCTGTCTAGGCTTTCAAAGGGGCAGAGCATGAGTGACTATAAAGCCACATATTCCTTCCTGTTGAACTGGACTTGCATTTAGCATGCCCTGTTCAAGTAGAACTTACTAGTGGGGCGCCTGGGTGGCTCAGTCATTTGATGGTCTAACTGTTGGATTTCCACTCAGGTCATGATCTCAAGATTCATGGAATTGAGCCTTTTGTCGGGCTCTGTGCAGACAGTGCAGAGCCTGCTTATGATTTTTCCTCTCCCCTCACTATCCGTCCCCCAGTCTCTCTCTAAAAATAAGTAAATAAACATTTAAAAAAATTTTAAAAATAAGTTACTGAAAGTTCAACTCATCGTGTAATATGAGGACCTGTTGAAGAAACCAGAAGTATTTAGCTGACAGACAAGAAAACCTAAGGGAGAGGGAGCACTATGACAATGAACTCCAAACATTTTAAGGGAAATCATTTGCAAACAAGGTACAATTGGTCTATTTGTCTCTAAAACACAAAATTAGACTCATCTTTAAAAATACACGGGATATATCTTTCTATTCAATGCAGAACCAGAGAATAGAATAATTTGCTTATGGAATGACTCACCTACTCAGCTCATGAGCCCTTCATCACTGTCAGAAAAGAAATTCATGGGCTCGGGAGAAATTTGAACCAAATGATTTGTAATTCCTTTCAAATCCTAAGATTCTGTGCTTTGCTCTACCTAATCTTTTGTTATTTGAGAAAGGAAGAGAGATTTCAGTGTTTTAGGAATTGAAAACTTAATTCCTTAGTTTAAATTAATTTTAATTAATTAAAAAATTAAAATGGTAGGTTTTCAAAACACACAACATTATTTTTAAAACAGTTTACATTCAGTATTTTGAGTGGGTTTTTTTCTGTGTAAATTGAGCCAAAGCAATCGAAATAATATTGGATATTAATTCAACTTATTTAATTTAATTTTTATTGTATGTTCTGGAAAAAGTAAAAATATTAGGCACATGAGTAGGCTAGTTCCTAAGAGATGACATTCACCATTAATATAAAAAATATTTAATAATGATTATGATTCAGGCACCAACATATCAGAAAAAAAATACAGTTGATAAATGATTGATTCAACTATACAATACCTTCCTAAATATCAAATGTGTTTATATTCATCTATTTATTCACTGGAAAAAAATACTCTGTTAGAAGCTGAAATTTAAAAAAGTAAATTTAGACCTATCCTCAAGATCTCACAGTCTAGAGAACAGATCAGTCTTTAAAACAGTAAATTCAAAAGAGATAAAGAAATAAAAAATGGTAAAATATAATATGGTGTTTTAGGAGTGAGTACTTATTCCCTACCTCTTGGCAGAGCTCCCTCTCTATTAACTGCTTTTCCTTGCAGCCTCATTCAGCCCTTTTTTGGAAAAACAGGGCAAATATCTTACTTGATTGATGAGATTAGTTGCATAAAAGACTAGGGGTATGTAATTCTACCCTTTCTCCTTGGATCAATTCTGTCTATAGAGAGCATCTGTTCTGCACTATACTCTTGAGAAATCTACAGTGATCACACATAGCCTGTGAAAGTTTTAATATCAGGAAGTCCACTTACTGGCAGAAAAATACAAGTGTCCAGTACTACATTTATCATTTTCTTTTGGTGTCATTTTCTTTTTCAAACTGCTGTATTCATATACAATTTTATTTTTTTTCCCCAGCTTTACTGATGTGTAATTTCTTTCTAACTGTTGGGGATTGCTTAAGACTTCTACAAGATACTCTCAGATTCTTGCCACATAGTTCCCTCCAAAGATAGGCATTTCACAACAGGACTGCTTTTTTTCAAGATTGGCAGGAGAATGTCTTACACCTTGCTCATACAACACAAAAATCATAGGAGTCACTATCCAATCACCTTTGACATATCATTTAACCTCATCAAGTTAACGGCTCTTCTATCATATTCACAGGTACTACCTACATTGAGAGAGAGATTGGGACACCTGGGTGGCTCTGTCCGCTAAAGTGTCTGACTCTTGATTTCGGCTTAGGTCAGGATCTCAGGATTCTTGAGTTCCAGCCCTGCATCAGGTTTTTTGCTGTCAGTGTGGAGCCAGTTTCAGCTCCTCTGTCTCTCTCTCTCTCTGCCCCTCCAACCCCCTCAAAAATGAATAAATAACTTAAAAAAAGAAGAATTGGAATTCTTGGAATTCCCTTTGTCTCCCTCTCTTTCTCTTCCCCTCCGCACTCACTCTCTCTGGCTCTTTCTCAAAATATATAAATAACATTGACTAGAGAGAGAGAGAGAGAGAGATTAAACAGGCCATGTACACCAGGAGGAGGGAATCTTGGGATCCTCTTATAATTTCCCTACCATAACCATATCCCCTCATGGATTTTATATTAAAGATTTCATAAAATGTATATATTTTTTAAGATTCTGACTTCTTTAATTTGGCCATTAGTGATCTTACTATAAGGATACTTGATGCTGTTTTATCTATAGGAAAAAATATATAACATTTTAAAGATATTGTTTCAGTGATATTTGTCTTTCCAGTTAATACTAAATACAAAAATAGGTTTCAATATTAAACCCTACATTGTCTAAGAACTAAATATCAGAAACAACATGTACGGCTAAGGTACTTGTTTATCACTTACTCATACTTTCATGCTCATGTATACTGTTTGTAAAAAGGGGGAAAGTTTTAAGAAACTGTTCTGAAAAAGATCTTTCACAGAAATTCTAAATATGCGTATGTATGTGGCTCAACAGGGTGAGCCATAGCCTTTCAGTTACCATTGTAACTTTGAGTTCTTACAATGCAAACATGATATCTGATAGCATATATTACACACAAGTTGGAATAAAGACAATGGACATGTATATGCAATGCTTGCTTTTACCAATAATTCTGTTGACTACTTTGCATTTTCTAAACCAAAATTTGTGTTGACTCAAATGTTCTAATTTGGATTTTTGTCTCCTTTCCGTTCAGAAAAATTAGAAATGTCATTTTAGCTTTGTTTAGGTTAAATTTTCAAATTTAGTATTAAAAGAAACCATATTTTTAAAGCTTATTTTAATTTGTTTTTATTCTTGAGCTAAGTGATACAGTACTGGTTTACACTAAATGTGTACCTGCTCTAAATTTTTCTTTGGGCAGACACTCAAATAAAATTTCAGACTGATACTCTTGGAACTTCTGAGAAAATATCAACATCACAGAAAGTTAAAATTAGACATAAACAAGTACTGAAGTGTCTACTATGCTATATATCAGACAAGAATATAAGTACAAAATTAATATAGTGAATATATTAGTAATTAGTATATAATTAGTAATATAGTAAAAATGGCAGATTGTATTCTTATCAAAGAAGAAAATGATAAGCAATAATTTCAGGTGGATTTATTTGAATAATATATCAGGATGTATCTGTAATTGTTGGAAAGCTATAGAATCTGGAATTCAGATGACCTGACATCATTGCATGAAGCTAGATGCAGGTTTTCTATTTCCTGTTGATATATCTACCTTATCAAATAAAATATATTTATTGAGCATTAAAAATGATAGTTGCTGGGAACCTGGGTGACTCAGTCATTTAAGCATCCAACTTGGATTTCAACTCAGGTCATGATCTCATGGTTGGTGGGCCTGAACCCCGTGTTGCCGAGCTCTGTGCTGACAGTATGGAGCCTGCTTGGGATTCTCTCTCTCTCTCCCTTTCTCTCTGCCTCTCTCTCTCTCTCTGTCTCAAAATAAATAAATAAATTTTTTAAAATGATGGTTGCAGTATAAAACATTATATTTATTACTTCATTTAATTATCATAACATTAGTAGAAGTCTCCATTGCACTCACATGGAGACAAAGACACAATATTTAAGATCGTGTTTTAGCAATAGATCTGGGACTTAAACTCACATAGGCACACTTTTCACAATGTGTTATAAGGGTTAGCTTCTCAGAGTCAAAGCCATCTCGAAAGTAAAAAGCATTTCCAAACTAATATTTTTACTAAGAAAGAGAAATGGAAGACAAAAATTAAAAATTTTCACATCAGAATCCCTAATAGAAAGTCCATAATCAGGTTTGAGGTGTTGGAATCTTAGTATCCATCATGATATGTTGTGGAGTCTAGATTTTAAAGAGTCTAGATTTCCAGGTTCATTTCCAAAACTCCTTATTTAGCATGGATATTAACTATATAAATAACCTACACATTAATATGATACTCATATTCCTTAGTTAATATGTAGATATGTACTTGTAGTAAATAAATTAAATTTGGATTTCAATTAAATTATGGTTTATAAATTGTTTTGATTCTCCATTTATTCTGTCATTTAGTGATATATTCTTCAATACAAATTCCCTCTGCTATATAAAGTATCAAAAATGAAACATTTTGGAACCTTAGCTTTCCACTTCATTGCCTTCCTTTTCTCACTCTATTTTTTATTTAGAGGACTCTATGCTGGATCAGAGGTGGTCAGCTACCTTTGCTCGCTGATTGAATCTGACAACTTGCACATGATAAAGTGCAGGGACTTCACTTTGAGAAATTACTAACACAGCTTTATCCACAACGTTTGGAACTTAAGTATCTTCCAAACCTGCTTGAATTCTGAAACTGTTTGGCTTACATTTCCCTTGCTGTTCCCTTGCTGTTCTTTGACTTGTAGATTGCTACCCTATGCATGTACAGCTTAACATTCAACAAATCAAATAACCTTATTCAAATAACTGAAATGTTTTCTGGGAAGCTCTTTTCTCGTACTCTCCAGTGTCCTAAGCCTTCCAAACCTTCACTTCATTCTCCTTCTAGTAAGGCATTGGGACTCAGTTAGGGAGTCCCTTTGACCGTTATCCACTCAGAACATAGTTATTTTGTTATATTTTGTCCATTTTTAAATTTGCTTATGGTGGAAGAATAAGTATATGATTCCAGTTATTCCATTAAGAACAAAAAAGGAAGTTCCTCACATTTTTTCTATATTAAGATAATATTTACTTCATAAAATCCCCCCTCCTTTTTTTTTTTTTTTTTTTTTTTTTTTTGGTTACAGTCTCGAAATTTTTGACAGATGCATTCTGTCTTGCGGTGACCATTATCATCGGGATATAGAATGGTTCTATCGCCTCTCCAAATTCCTCCATGCTCCTTAGGTTATCTAAATTGATGGTTTTTTCAGCCAAACCAAAACTGAGCAAATTTGTTTCTAAGAGAATTGTCTAAAGAAATGCTAAAAGAAATCTTCAGAGAAAAGGAAATTACATAGACCAGAAATGTGAATCTACATTTAAAATGAAAGAAGAATAGAGAAAGAATAAATAAAAGGAAAATCTTTTATTTTATCTTCATTGATGTAATGGGTAACTTCAATATAATAATAGCAGCAAAATATAAGATGATGACTGCTTATGGATATGTGAAATGAATTACAGCAGTGTCATAAGAGATGGGGGAAGAATATAGTTGTATTTTGTTATTTGAATTATATTAGTTGTAAAAATATATTTCAAGCCATATGCCACCAATACATTTTCAAATATATTGAAATTGTTATGCTAAAAGAGGAGAGAAAATGAGATTATATAAAATGCTCAATCAAACCAAAAACAGAATAAAAGATAAAAAAGAAACAAACAAGAACAAGTAGAAAACAGTAGTACCAAAAAATTAAATACTTTGGTTTAATCTAACAAAATGTGTACAAGTCTACTTACAGAAAAATACAAATTCTGGTGAAAGAAATCAAAGAATATTTAAAGAAATAGAAAGATATCCCATGCCATGTATAGGAAGACTCTATATTTTAAAAATGGTACTCCTTCTCAAACTAACCTATATATTCAGAATCATCATAATAAAACTCCCAGCACTTCATTTTGTGCATACCCAAAATCTGACTTTAAGTTTGTATAGAAAAGACCAGAATAGTCAACACAATCCCAGAGAAGAAAAACAATTTCAGAGGAATGACATTTCCTGAAATCAAAAAACTACTATAAAGATCAGGTAAAGAAGCCACTATTGTATGGTAAAAGAGTAGAAAAATAGATTATTAGAACAAAATAGAAAGCCTAGAAATAAACTCACACAAATACAGGCAAATGATCCTTGAAAAGGAGCAAAGGTTATTAAAATAGAGAAAGGTCAAATTTTGCAACAAACGGTGCTGGGACAACTGGACCTTCACTTAGAAATAGTGAATCTAGACAGACACCTAACATCTTTTACTAAAATTAACTCAAATAGATCACAGTTCAAAAGTAAAACATGCAGCTAAAAGATAACATAGGAGAAAAATGAGGTGACACTGGGTGCAGGGATGATTTTTAGATACAACACGAGATACATGATTATGTAAGACAAAACTGGTAAGTTGGGCTCATTAAAATTAAAAAGAAACAAAAAACTGTGCCAGTAAAACAATCAGCAAAACTAAAAGGCGACCTTTGGAATGGGAGAAGATATTTATTTATAAATGACATTATCTGATTAAAACTGAGTATCCAAGATCTATAAAGAACTCATCAAACTCAATAAACAAAAAACAAATAATCCAGTTAAGAAAAGGGCAGAAGACAGGAATAGACATTTTTCCAAAGAAGACATACAGATGGCTAACAGACACATTAAAAGATGCTCAACATCACTCATCAACAAGGAAATACAAATCAAAACCATGATGAGATACCACCTCACATCTGTCAGAATGGCTAAAATGAGCAACAGAGGAAACATCAGATGCTGGTGAGGGTGTGGAGAAAGGGGAACCCTCTTACACTGTTGGTGGGAATGCAAACTGGTGCAGCCACTCTGAAAAACAGTATGAAGTTCCCTCAGAAAGTTAAAATTAGGGGCGCCTGAGTGGCTCAGTTATTTAAGCGTCTAACTCTTGATTTTGGTCAGGTTATGATCATAGGGTTGTAGGGTCGAGCCTCAAGTCTGGTTCCACACTGAGTGTGGAGCTTACATAGGATTCTTTCTCTCCGTCTCTCTCTCTGCCTCTCTCTGGCTCTTGCTTGAACTCTTTCTCTCTCTCTCTCAAAATAAACAAACAAACATTTAAAAATATCCTTTATATTTTTTTAAAAAGTTAAAAATAGAACCACCCTGGGGTGCCTGGGTGGCTCAGTCGGTTAAGCGTCCAGCTTCCAGGTCATGATCTTGCGTTTGTGGGTTTGAGTCCCGCGTCAGGCTCTGTGCTGACAGCTAGCTCAGAGCCTGGAGCCTGCTTCAGATTCTGTATCTCCCTCTCTCTCTGACCCTCCCTGCCTGCGCTGTCTCTCAAAAAAAAAAAAAAAATAGAACTACCCTATTATCCAAGGATTGCACTAGTAGGTATTTACCCAAAGGATACAAAATTACTGATTCAAAGGAGCATATGCACAACATTATCAACAATAGCCAAATTATGGAAAGAACCCAAATATCCATCGACTGATGAACAGATAAGGAAGAGATTGGTATATATATACAATGGAATATTACTCAGCTATGAAAAGAATGAAATATCGCCATTTGCAAGGACATGGATGAAGCTAGAATGTAGTACGCTAAGCAAAATAAGTCAGAGAAAGACTAACACCATAGGATTTCACTCATATGTGGAATTTAAGAAACAAAACAAACTTGGGGAAGGGGTAAAAAAGAGAGGGAGGCAAACCATAAGAGACTCTTAACTCTAGGAAAACATCTGAGGGTTGCTGGAGGGGTGGTGAGTGGGGGATGGGCTAAATGGGTGATGGGTATTATGGAGGGCACTTGTGATGAGCATTGAGTGTTATATGTAAGTAATGAATCACCAAATTCTACTCTTGCAACCAATATTACACTATATGTTAAGTAACTACAATTTAAACAAAAACTTTAAAAAAACTCCTCCGTTAAGTCACAGTTAATAGAATGACAAGACAAGCCACAGACTGGGAGACAATATTAGCAAAAGACATATGTGATAAAGGACTTGTATCCAAAATACACAAAGAACTCTAAACCCAACTCAATTAAAAAATGAGCAAAAGACCTGACTGTATACCTCATCAAAGAAGATATGGACATAAGTATAGGAAAAGCTATTTTAACATTCATTATTAGGGAATTCAAAATTAATGCAGCAATGAGATACCATTACACACCTATTAAAATGGTGACAATCTAAAACGCTGACTGTATCAAGTCCTGGCAAGGATGTGGAATGTCTAGAACTTTCATTCATTGTTGGTGGTAATGCAAAATGGTACAACATCTTTGGAAAACAAGTTTGCATTTTCTTACAAAGCTAAACATAGTTTTCCTTTCCTATCCCACAATTTCTTTACTGGGTATTTACCCAAAAGAGTGAAAACTTACATTTACACAGAAGCCTAAACACAAATATTTAAGAGCTTTATTCATAATTAACCCGAAATGGAAGAAACCAAGATGTCCCTTAATAGGTGAATGGATACACAAACATTAGAATATACATAAAATGGAATGTTATGCAGCAGGAGCAACAACAAAAATGAACTATTGAGCCACAAAAAGACATGGAGGAACCTCAAATGCACATTATTAAATCAAAAAGTCAATCTAAAAAGTCGAAACTCTAAAAAAAATTAAATCATCAGTGGTTATTAGGGATTTAAGAAAATGGAGGATGGAGCGAAGGTTAAATAGAACAAGCAAGGAAAACTGTATCAGGCTGAATTTATTCTGTATGATACTATAATGGTGGATACATTATCCATTTGCCAAAATCCATAGAACTTTATATAACACAGGATAAACCCTAATGTAAACTATAGTTTATAACAAGTTATCGATGTTAGTTCACCCCCTGTAACAAATGCACCACACTAATGCCCGATGTTAATGACAGGGAAATCTGTGAATAGGGAGAAGGGATATATGGGAATTCGTATTGTTTTTCTATAAATCTAAAAGTACTTTGAAATATAGCTATAAATTTTTTAAAAAAATATTATAGTATATGTCCCATATCAAAAAGTGTATAATTTGGTTGAGAACACATCTCAGAGATCAGGCTAAAATAAACCCATAAATAGCAGAAGAATTTTAGCACAGAGATAGAGATTCAATTGTAGCAATGAAGTGTCTTTAATCTGCTTGATAATAATTTTATTTTAAAAGACAATATAATTTATACACTTAAGACACAAATTTCATCTGTGAGAACCTTTCTAATTAGACAACACGAAAAAAAGAAACTCTGTCAAGTAGTCAATATTATAAGCCGCCTACCTATCTTATTTCCTCCATAACTCCATTCAAAGTTTTTGATGGAGTGGGAGCCATTTATATTGTACTTAACATTGGAAAATAAAGGGAGGTCCATTAAAAAAAATTTAGTCAACCAAATTAAAGTTCTAATTTTAAATTCTCTGTACAAAGGCCTAAAATACAAAAACAAAAATGCTTACCTTCCTTTTTATTTACTTAAAATATTTTTACCTTGGCAGAAGCAACGGGATTTTAACATGTCCATCTATGAGATACCTTTAATATTTCTTGTCATTGTTAGTGATAGTGTATTATTATTACAGCATTTTATTTTTATAGATAAGACCATAAATTAACTTTTTAAGATACTTTTTCTCTTAATTCCTTAAATAACCTGCAATACCTTTTGCAGACTGCACGTGAATATCCTCTACCACAATATATGTATAATAAGGTAATTATTAGACATAGTTCACAATATCATGACATGTGTTTGTGAGATATGAGAATAAATTAAAGCCAAGAAAGCAGCTACATATTCTGAATTTGATTGTGCATTTAGTTGTTTTCTAATGGGAATTTCCACAGACGATATAATTCAACCTAGAAAAGATTGAGCTAATGAATGCGAAAGAAACAAATTAAACTTCTGCCAGACATTGATAGGTTGTAAATTTGTTTAATTTCTAAGGAAAGAGATCCAGGTGTCATTGTGAACAGCTCAATAAAGATGTCAACTTAATATTCAACAATAGCTAAACATGATGTTTATTTGAATTATGAAAAGTGGAAAGTGAATGGGACCTAAGAAAATAAAATTATATGAAGAGATCGGCCAATGGTAATGTTTTAGCAATTGTGTTTGTTGTTAGATATTTCCTTTTCAAGATATTTCATCATTCTACATTCATTAAATATACATTGAGATCCTACTTATATAATTGGGAGAAATGGTCAAGAATATTCCATAAAAAAGGTAATTTTTTGAGCTCATTTGAATAGTTTGCAGCAGATGCTAAACCAACAATGGTATTAAAAGCATTCAGGAAAAAAAGAACAGCACCAACAAAACATGGGAGATTTAAAACAAACTTGTATTTGGAAGACAGCATGTAGCTCAATAGAGTTTCTCTTTGTGTTACCCAAAAAAGTAGACACAGTCAGATAACAGATTTCTCAAATGTCATGGAAGAGAGGATTTGGAATTACACAATAATACAAATAAAAATAACAAATTTTAAAAGCTTATTGTACCTCTGGTGTTGTGCTAAGCATGTCTCATAGCCTCTTGAGAACTCTATGAAGTAGATAATATTAGTGTTTTTGCATGAATGAGAAAAACTAAGGAATAAAAATGGTTATTTGCCCAATGTCCAAAATAGTTGATAACTAGTATCATAGGAATTGAATCCAGCATGTTTACTTCTCAAGCATTACACTTAAAAAATAGATATCAACAAGGCAATTAGTCCTATACATTGAGCAAAAATTCATTGTGTGTCACCTATGCACAGAACCTTGCTTTAATAGCTTGAAGGAAGATACCTATAACTTGCAGGTATATTTCTTCCCCAGGAAAAATGCTTGCTCTTCACTGGTATGTATTTATTTTTATATATCTTTATATGACTCTATGTAAGGTGACATTTTTTATCTAACTCCTGAGATTTATCAATCATTTTTTACCTATCCTTTTGTATTTTCCAGATTTAAGGCTGTATATTTCCCTATAAGCCCTGCTTTAGCCACATCCCACAAGCTTTCTTATCATTCAGCTGAAAACACTTTTTATTATCATTTATATTTTTAAATCACTGGCTTATATGGAAAAGTATTTCACAACTGCCTGCAATATGTGGACTTTAAAAGTGTTTTCTAAACTGATTTCTAGCTGTATTTTACTGTGATCAAAAAGATACTTTACATGATATCAATTATTTCAAATTTGTTGAGATTTGTCTTATGGTTAAGAAATGATCTTTTTTTGTAAATGGCCTACATACTCTATAATTATATACTCGATAGTTCTGGCTTATAGTATTCTGAACGTGATAATTATGTCAGGTTTGCTAGTCATACTGTTAAAATATTCCACATGCTTACTAATTTTTTGTGTGTGTACTGGATTGATCAAGTTGTACTCAGCTTTCTCACTATAATTGTGGATTGGTTTGTCAGTCAATTAAAACTATATTACAAATATCCTTGTTCATCTCTAGTAAAACGTATTAATTTAATTTTATTGTTTTTTTACTTTCCTGATATTTTGATTAAGAATACATTTTCATTTTTAGAGCAGTTATAGGTTCACAGCAAAATTTAGGTGAAGGTGCTGAGATTTTTCATATACACACACATGTATAGATTTTGCCAGGACCAACATCTCCCAGCAGAATGCTACATTCATCACAGCTGAAGACATACATGGACATCATAATCAAAGTCCAAAATTTACCTTAAGATTCACTCTTGGTGTTGCAGATCCTAAGGGTTGGAACATTTACTTTCACTTCAAGAGAGTTAATGTGCTGATGTTTGCATGTTAATCTTCTTCCTTCTTTTATTTCAACTTTCAGAATCCTTACATTTACACATGTATTATAAAAAAGCATGTAGTGAAATTGTATTACTACTTTGAAATCATTATCTTTTAAGTAGGGAATTTAATCAATTTTAATATAATCTAATTACTGATACTTTGGGTTACATAGACCATCTCACTGTTGTTTACCATTGGTTCTGCCTATTCTGTCTTCCTAACTTCCTTCTTTTCTCCTTTTCATTATACTCCATGTAGTAATTGTTTTTGCTTTTATTTTTTGTAGTAATTATTTTCAGTACTCCAGAGACATTAGTCTTTAGGACATTAATCTACAGAAAAAAAGTTACACCCAGAGATTATAAATATACGTGATATGTTGGAAGAAATTAAATCTATAACAAATTCAACCAAAGCAATATAAAATTGCTAAAAAGAAGGCAATAAGAAAAAACCGAGATAAGAGAGAGTGGGCTAGGGGTGCCTGGGTGGCTCAGTCAGTTGAGCGTCCGACTTCGCCTCAGGTCATGATCTCACAGTTTGTGAGCCCCGCATTGGGCTCTGTACTGACATCTTGGAGCCTGGAACTTGCTTCGGATTCTGTGTCTCCCTCTCTCTCTGGCCCTCCCCTACTTGTGCTCTGTCTCTCAAATATAAATAAACGTAAAAAAATTTTTAAAAAAAGAGAGTGGGCTATACATGACAAATGATAAAGTCATAAGATGCTCCTTACTTCTAAAAAAATGAAAACTCTGTGTTCTACTCTGAATGATGTAAACACTGTTTAATGATTTTAGACTTACAGAATTGATCTAGAAAAAGTACATATTTAATTATGCTTACAGGACAGAGGTAAGTATTATCAACCTTGGCAACAATAAAGAAACACTAGAAGTGACAGGAGGTGAGAAGTTGAAGTGGGAAGTTGAAAGGCAATTTTTTTCATGAAGAATAATATTTAAGGTAGTATTTTGAAACATCTTTACATCATGGCACACCAAAAAATATGTATGCCATTGAACTGGTTTAATGGCTGAGGTTGCCTATTGCTGGACATAATCCTTCTGTGGACTCTGGCTACCCCAGGCCTGACCTGCAAGCGCATGACCTGATGGGATCAATATATCAGCCAAGCTGCCAATCTTCAAGGCACACTGTTTGGAAAGTCCTACTTAAAATTATAGATGTAATAAAGAGAGGTATTTTAAATAATTGTATATTTCTAAAGTGGGATCCCAGTGGGAGAGTGATTTGATCTTAACTCTCATCTGTCATAACAGAAAATAAAACCTTGGCAAAAAAAAATAGTATATGCATATTATATAAATTCTAAATAAGTATATAGAAAAATTGAAAATATCAGAAGAACTCAAAAACAAAAACAGGTGTTTTTGCTTCTGAGAAGCAGTAATGAAGATGGACAAGGATAAACAGAGGCCTGTAATTTCCATTAAAAACCCTTCTATGGCCTTTTGGATTTTTAAATCCTATGTGCATGTTACTTTTATAAAACTAAACAAGGATCTGTTAGATAAAATAACATTTATTAAGCATGCAGTAATACAATAAGGTAAAGGAGTAACAAGAGCTCTGAGAAGGGTATAAATAAAGTGGGAAGAGAGAGTAACTATTACAGGGACAAAACATAATCAATGAGGTAAAAGTGTATGGTATTAGGAATAACTCTCCATTCATATTTTTCTGGGAACTGGGAAAAGTTGCTGTAGAAAGTGTATAGAAAGTATAAACTGAGCATTTACCCTGGCTTATTTCTTGGAGCTTCAGGTGTTGGGAGAGAAGCAAATAACTGGCTGCACCCCGTCCATCTCAGCAGCTGACTCAAGGAAATACTGAAGAGAAAGGACATTCCCAGGTCCTGGTCTTTGGGTCTCCATCTCTCAAGCAAAAACTAGTCTTCCAGATGGCAGATCATTATAGTCCTCACCATGTCACAAACTCATTAACAGTGACATAAGAAAACATTTTATCTATACCTTCTCCAGTGGAAACATCTTCTTCTTCTTTTTTTAAAGTAGGCTTCACACACAGCACAGAGCCCAGTGTGGGGCTCAAACTCACGATCTTGAGATCAAGACCTGAGCTGAGATCAAGAGTTGGTAGATCAACTGACTGAGCCACCCAAGCACCCCAGAAAGATCTATCTTCTAAAGAAAATTGAAAACAATTTTTGCATAATAAGGAGGAAAATATTTAATAGCTCGTAAAAACAGAAGGGTTTATAGACAATAGAAGACAAGTTGTGGTATTTTCAGCTGAATTCAGGTTATTTCTTTCTATATCCCTGCATTGCACCAGTTTAAATAATTGCTAACTCATTAACTATCTCTTTCGGGAAATTCGGACATGTCTATCTCATTCGACAATTTTCTAGGAAGAATAAATGCTATTTTATTTCTTTATTTCTTTTCCTTTTCATCTTTTTTTAAAGCTTATTTATTTATTTATTGAGGCAGAGAGAGAGAGAGAGAGAGAGAGAGAGGATCTTAGCAGTCTCCGTGCTATCATGTAGAGCCCAATGAAGGGCCCAAAAACTCATGAACCGTGAGATCATGACCTGAACCAAAGTCAGACTGAGCCGCCCAGGCACCCCATTTTTCTCTTAATCATCTTTGCTGTACTAATCATTTGGTTTGACTGCACTGATCTTACCTGATAATTTATTGCTTAGGTTAAAAAAATAGCAAATGTTTGCTACAAAGGATAATAAGAAAAATATAGGGCTACAAAAAATTTTATCTTTTCTCCCAAATTATCAAAATAGTTCTCTATTCTAAATAGGTTTTAATTTGTCATCAGATAAATGATTCCATGTTAGGATTAATAGTTCTAAAAAATGCTATTCCTAAATATGAATGGTAGTATCTTCAAGTTTAAACTAAGAGTCATGCTACCTAGCTACATGAGGCTAGAGTTTTAACTAGAAATTGAGGATTGACTATTTATTATTTGTTTGGGGCCATAAAATTAAGATGTGCACATATCTGAAAAAACATCACTATTCTCACAACACTGATTTTTAAAGTGCTTATATCTTGCTATATTCTTTTCATTTCTTTACATATGCATATGTATAGATATATGGATGTACTTTAAATACATATACATATGTGTGTGTATATATATATATATATGTTTTATGTGCCTTTATTATTGTGATAATATTGAAAACAGTGCACTTAACTCTGTTCACAGTAAGTCTATGATCAGCTCTCATTAAAAAGCTTACAAATAATTTCACAGAACAAGTTTCTCACCTGACTAAAGTTCTCTGTGTCCAGAGACCACAGCTCCCAGTGGCATCAGCACAGCCTGGATGATGCAAAGTATTCAAGTCAATTTGAATGAATGACAAGTTTCAAATTCTTATCAATAATGTATGCAGAGGCAAAGGGTGAAAATCTCAAAGACCTATAAGAGCTTGAGAGAAGTCACTCACTTAGAAATGCACTTCTGTCCCTCATCTTTTATGGTGGTATTGGTTTTAGTTGTTGGAATTTTCAAAGGAGTTTTTAAATTAAGTTTATTTATTTATTTTGAGAGAGAGAGAGAGAGAGAATGAACAAGCAGGGGAGGGGACAGAAAGAGAAGGAGAGACAGAATCTCAAAAAGGTTCCGCACCATCTGCTCAGAGCCTGATCCAGGGCTTGAACCCATGGACTGTGGGATCATGACCTGAGCCAAGATCAAGAGTTGGATGCTTGACCAACTGCAGCACCCAAGGGTTGCTTTAATTGGAGGCTAAAGAAAGATAAATAATGCACTACATGACAGCTAACATAATTTACAGAATCTTCTAAATTAGTTACATTTGTCTAAAAATATTTTAAAAATAATGTACTATATATAGACAATTTAGAAATTATAATAGGAAACAATAACACTTATCATAGACCAGATATTACAGGAAAAGCTTTCAATATGTTGTCTGATCTAATCTTAAAAAAGTATCAGTTAGATGTAGTATTATCCCTACAGCTATAGAGATATGAATCTTGGTTTTATGCTAAGAATTCTACATTCCATTAATTAAATTTTCTGTGCTCAGTAACTTAGAACTTTTGTTCATTAGGAAAATGAACTATCCCCAAATGCCTAAGTCCAAAAAGTGTCATTTTCTCAAATAAAAAAACATAGGCTTCAATGTTAGAAAAAAATAATGGATAAGAAATCATCATGAATTTGTTAGCACTATCTCTGGAAAAGGAAATAAAGAGGCAATGCAAGGTAAATTATAGGGCAAGTTAGAAGTTTTCTAACCAAATGGATAAGGACAATTGGAAATTTCCCTGTTGTCTAATACAGTGACTTTGTTCTTCCAATTATTTTTAAAAACCTTTTTGAAGTTCTATATGTAGGAGGCTTCCTGATATTTTAATGATACCAGGGAAGTAGAATACAGTACACTAACACATTAATGTGCCTTTTTGTTTTAATCAAGGGTAAAGATAGAGAACATGATTTTATTCTTATTTAAATTATAACCTAAGATAAGTAGTTTATTTATTTAGTCTTTCTTTTGAAAGAGTTTTCCAAAGGTTTCAATTCACATTGAAAATAATTGATTGTAATTCAAATGATAAATATAGATGCACGATGTTGGAAATAACAAGGCCAACTTAAAAAACAATAATTTATTTGAAATCAGTGCAGGGTGCCTGGGTGGCTCGGTCGATTAAACGTCTGACTTCAGCTCAGGTCATGATCTCGTGGTCCATGGGTTCGAGACCTGCGTTGGGCTCTGTGCTGACAGCTTAGAGCCTGGAGCCTGGTTCAGACTCTGTGTCTCCCTCTCTCTCTGCCCCACCCCAGCTCACTCTCTATCTCTCTTTCCCTCTCAAAAATAAAATAAAGGCATAAAATTATTTAAAATCAATGCTTGTTTCCAAAATTTTAAGATTATCAGGCAAAAACTTAGAAATTATTTTTTCTATAAAAGTAATGATAACCTACCTATTTCTTTGGCCTTTCATTCTGTATATAGTTCTTGGTCTAAATATTTTTTTTCCAGGCAGCATCTGCAACTTCAATATAATAGCCAAGCGGCAGTATTGCCCTTTCTAATGAAACAACTTACTCAAAGAAATCACCAGCTGGGGTAAGATACAGGCATTCAAACTCTCAGGTTATTCTAGTTAGTATTTGGTTTTCCACTTGAGAAAGTATTACCCATCTTTTGCAGGTCTCTGAATTAGTAGAGAGCAAGAAAAGTTGGCGCCCACATTATGAATAAGAGCTAAAGATGCCAACAGAAAAGGGTAGGTAGGTCAGCGATTATAACTAAAGAACCCTCAGGTACAAATCTACATGTATTTTTGTGTTAGAAGCAAGCCTAATTAAACATCACAAGATGTAAAAAATAACTCATTTGAGAAAAAAAATTTTCTGAAATTGAGCTTATTAGTTTTTGTACCACAGGTACAAAAGTTTGATTTTAAATTAAATTCATAAAATTTAACACTGTTCCAAAATCTGTTTCCCTCTTTCTCCCATTTCTTCTTTTATTATTTTCTTGCTTTGTTCTCATCTTGTTTCTTCCTCTCCCTATCCCTATTTTTTTCTCTACTGCTTATTTTCTCTTTTCTATCATTCTTTTCCTCCTTCTGTTTCCTGCCTCTCTGATCTCAAAATTGAGTCTCCAAGCATTAGCAATGTTTGTGCCTTCTGAGAAAACAGGGATGTGTAAATATGCTCTTCAAATGCAAAGAATATAAAACAAGTAATTTTCACACACACACACACACACACACACACACACACACACATCTATTCATTTAACTGGTGTCACTAAGCAGTTGTAGTATTTGGAATATTTCTGAAAGAAAAAGTAACATGAGGCTACTGCTTTTCCTGGCAAAACAAACAATCACAAATTAGTCATAAGTGCAAACCAGAGTACATCTCACTCTGATTTTCAGGCAGACCTATCCTTTTTGAAGTTAGTTGTGGCCAAATGACTTGCTTTGGTCTACAAAATGTGAATGGAAGTGACATGTGTCACTTTTGAACAAAAGCCTGAAAACAAATGATTTGCCCCATTCTCTCCTCCCTGCTGTGGCCATCTTAGAAGTATGTTTCCAGAAGGAGCCTTGAGTGCCTGTGATAAGCACAAACCTCCTTGTTAACCTGATATGGACGTGCAGTGAAGAGTGAGAAGTAAAATTTAGTTTTGTTAAACCGTAGAGTTTTGAGTAGTTTTCTAACTGTTAAACAAACCAGATCTCTTTTTGAAATATTTCTGAAGCTAAAAATGCAACTACAGTGGAAAATCCTAGAGGTGTTCTGGAGGGAATCATTCTACATAACGTATCCCAACATTAGATATGATCAACAATCAAAGTGAAAATATTTAGAAATACCAAACATTTATTTGAAAACAATCATTTTCCCTGATTAGCTTCTATATAAATGATTGAATTATCTTCTATATAAATAGTTTAATTGACAGTTCTGTTTCTTGTGAAATTAAGCCTTTTTCAATTTTAAGGATTTTGATTTTTATTCTAAACTAAATATCAAAGTAAAAGATAATCATTGAATTGCAATGGACAGGTATAAAATTTTATAATAAATAATTCATACTAAAGGTCTTCATTTTAAAATTTGATGAATGTAAATCTCAATACCAATCAAAAAGTACTTTGGAGAAGATAACATTTGCAGAAGTTTGAAAAGAGCTACTTGTTCACAGGAAAAGTGAAAAGAAAGATTTTAAATGTTTAGTGAAATAATTTTAAGTTCATATTCAAGTTATTGAATAACTTTAAAGTATTTTTTAATACACTGGAAAGCTTAATCTGTTGTCATTACTTAATTAAAAATAAAAAAGACTTTATTTTTCAAAAACCATTACTAGCCACTTGTGGTAAATTGTTTATAAAAAGTCTCCTAATAACTTCCAGGGCGCCTGGGTGGCTCAGTTGGTTAAATGTCCGACTTCAGCTCAGGTCATGATCTTATGGTCTGTGAGTTCAAGCCCCATATTGGGCTCTGAACTGACAGCTCAGAGCCTGGATCCTGCTTCAGATTCTGCATCCTGCTCTCTCTCTGGCCTTCCCCCTCTTGCACTCTGTCTCTCTATCAAAGATAAAGAAACATTAAAAAAAAAAAGTCTCCTAATAATTTCCATTTGAAACTTAAAAACAGAATGGTTTCTCTGAATAAAATTTAATATCATGATGCATTTTTAAATTATAAGATTTTATTTTTAAGCAGTTTTGGTTTATAGAAAAATTAAACATCTAAATACAATGAATTTCCAGACACCATCTCACACACACACAATTATAACAGACATGATGTTAATAATATATATTTTCCCATATTATTAACATCATGTCTCTGTTATATTTGATGAACCAATATCTATACATTATTATAAACTAAAGAGTATAGTTTACATTAGGGTCCATTCTTTGTGTTCTACCTTCTATGGATTTTAACAAATGTCTAATAGCATGCATATATCATCATAGTATCATGCAGATTAATTTCACTCCCCTAAAATCTCCTATGCTTCACCTCTTCACCCTTCCCTTCCAACAAATCCCTGGCAATCACTGAACTCTTTGTTATCTCCATAGTTTTGCCCTTTCCAAATGTCATATAGTTGGAATCATATAGCATGCAGACTTTTCAGTTTGGCTTCTTTCACTTAATAATATGCATTTAAGTTTCCTCTATGTCTTTTCATGCCTCAATAGCCCATTTCTTTTTAGGTCTGGATAACATTCCACTGTCTGGATGTACCAGTTTATTTATCCACACACTTACTGAAAGGCATCTTGGTTGCTTCCAGGTTTTGGCAATTATGAAGAAAGCTGCAATGAACATTTGTGTAGGTTTTTGTGTGAATGTCAATTTTCAACTCCTTTGGGTAAGCACCAAGGAACTCCATTGCTTGTGGATAGTATGAAATGAGATGTTTAGTTTTCTAAGTAACTGCCAAATTGTCTTCCAAATTAGCTATACTATTTTTGCATTCCCACCAGCGGTGAAAGAGAGTTCCTATTGCTCCACATTCTCAAAAACATTTGGTACTGTCAGTGTTTTGGACTTTAGCCATTCCAATAGGTGTGTAGCAGTAGCCAATGGTTTTAATCCACCAAATGATATATAATGTAAAGCATCTTTTCATATGCCATCTGTATATCTTCTTGGGTAAATATCTGGATATTTTTTACATTTTTAATTGGGTTTTTTGTTTTCTTATTGTTGAAGTTTAAAAATCTTTGTATATTTTAGATATCAGTCCTTCAATGAATATGTAGTTTGAAAGATTATCCTCCTGCCTTTGGCTTGTTGTTCCATTCTCTTACCATTATCTTTCATAAAACAAAATTTTTTATTATAATGGAGTCTAACTTCATTTTTTCTTTCTTTCAGTTATCATATTTCAGTGTTGTATCTAAAAATTAACTGACGGGGCACCTGGGTGGCTCAGTCAGTTTGGTGTCCAACTTCGGCTCAGGTCACGATCTCACCTTTTCATGAGTTTGAGCCCCGCGTTGGGCTCTGTGCTGACAGCTCAGAGCCTGGAGCCTGCTTTGGGTTCTGTGTCTCCCTTTCTCTCTGCCTCTTCCCCACTCTCACTCTGATTCTTCTCTCCAAAATAAATAAACATTTAAAACATTTTTTAAAAACAAATAAAAATTCAATGACAAATCCAATTATACCAAGTTTTCTCACATGTTATCTTTGAGCAATTTTAGAGTTTTGAATTTTACGTTTAGTCCTATGATCCATTTTGAGTTAATTTTTTATAAAACTTGTGAATCTGTGTCCAAATATATATTTTTGCAGTTATTCCAATGTATTTTGTTGAAAAGACTAGCTATTTTCCACTGAATTGCCTTTACTTCTCTGTTAATGACAAGTTGACTATATTTGTGTGGACTTATTTTTGGGTCTTCTGTTCTACTCCATTAATCTATTTATCTATTCATCTGCCAATACCACATTGTCTTGGTTATTGTTGCTTCATAGTAATTCTAGAAGTCAAGTATTGTTAGTCCTCTGAATTTGTTTTCCTTCAATATTATATTAGCTACTCTGGATCAATACTGAATATTGTGTGTCAATAGCCTTTCCATATAAACTTCAGAATCAGTTTATTAATATTTATAAAATCATTTGCTGGGATATTAATGGGGATTATGTTGAATCTATAGATCAAGTTGGGAAGAATTGGCATTTTAGCAATATTTAGTCTTTGTATCCATGCATATGGAATATCTCCCCATTTACTTAAATATTATTTTATTTCTTTTATCAAATCTGTAATTTTCCTTATATAGCTCTTATACAAGTTTTATTAGATTTAAACCTAAGTATAGTGTGAATTTTTGTTTGACTAGGAGTTAAGCTGTGTTACTGTTTACTGTAGCTATAGGTGTCATAAGCTAAACTTTTCCCTGGTACCTTGTTTTTGTCTCCCCAGTTGTCTTTGGTTGTTCCTAGAGACTTCTTAGGCAAGATCTGATATAAACTCTTCTTTCAGTTGTAACCCCTTATAATTATATAGAAGCCCTATTGATGCGGTAATAATTTGTGGAGAGGGTGGAGGGGAGGGTTGTATAGTCCTATGATTAGTTCTTGGTCTTTTAGAGAGACTTTGTGCCTTGGCTGTGAACTTCATAAGAACTGAGGCTGGGTATTTATTTTCCATGTGGGATTCTAGAACACGCTGACACTCAGTATTTCCTTTTCCCCGAAGGAAAGGATAGACTCTGTAAAACTCCAATTGGTTTATTCTGGTAAAATAGTTTCCCTTGACAGCAGGCATATTAAGGAGAACCGAATTTTCTGGGTGTATTTCAAAATGGCTACTTTGCTGTGGGTTCTTGGAAGTAAAATTCACAAAAGTTTGTTCATCTCTGTAATAACGGGCACCTCTGGAGTTTTTAACTCTCAAACTTGTCCAAACAAAGCCCCCAGCAATTTATCAATTGCAATTTAAGTTTGCCTATCCCTATACTTGCTCTATGAGTGGTTTCTGTTCCTCCACCTCTGCGCCCATAAGCTCTGAGTCTCCATATTGAATTGTCAGTCTTCAATTTGGGGGGCAGTGGTTTGTTCTGTGACCTCAATTCTCTGATGCATCTAAGAAGACTTGCTGATTTTATTCTGGCAAGAGTTTTCTCTGTCTTTGGCATCCCAGAAAGAGAGAATGAGAATCATGAACAGAAACTAGAGAAAAGGTAATGTTTGGATTTTTTTTTTTTGGAACTGACACAATGCATGTATCCTCAGACATATGGAGTGCAAAGTATACCAGGCAGAATAAATAAAAAGAAATCCACTCCTTGTCCTGTAGTGAACTTGCTAATATGAAAGACAATAGGATTATCTTAAAGGTACCTGGGAAGAAGAGAAAAACTACCCCAATAGACATATAATTAGACTCTGACTAAACCCCTAAACAACATTAAAGAATGCCATAGGTCAGTGGGATAACACTTTCAATGTGCAGAGAAAAACTTCAGTCAGTTATTATTGTGCACCCAACATAAATGGATAACTTGAGGTGTAGAAGGAAAGAGGGAGAGAGAGAAGAGAGTAAGGAGAAAGAAGAGAGAAAGAAGAGGCATGAGAAGAAGTGGGGAAAGTAGAGACAAGAAAGAGAATGTAAAACCTCTCCTGACTTAAGGAGAATGAATGGTGAAGATGAATAAAAATGAGGGTGGATGTCCAAGGGACCATTAGTTTCTTCTGTAATTTTTGTTTTCTTAAAATAGTAATATGTGTCATATGATATAAAATTAAGGTTTATTTAAAACCTGAAAAAAAAAAAACTTCGCACTCTGTATCTCATTCATATTTAAAATACCAGAGACCATACTAAGACCCTGACTTACTAAAACATTGGTAGAAAAATAAATGGAATCTTCATACTTATCTTAATTTGGCTTGTTAGCACATTAAAGATTACCAAAATAATTAGGGCCCTTTGATTTTTCTAGTTGTCCTTTTGATTCTGAGTAAATTACATTTTGTTCTTAAATAAAAATTTTCTTACTTTAAACTTCTATTTTCCCAAAAGTAGAAGATTTTGTACTAACAAGCATACTTATCTTACTGCAAATTTGGCTTATATTTTTAAAGCAGTAATTATGGTTTGCCTAAAACTTTTAATGTTTTATCTTATACTCTTTAAATAAATTTTACCTGATATTTATATATTA
>CM053571.1:84807524-84965877 GCA_028646485.1 Cryptoprocta ferox | reverse complement strand
TTACATTTTGTTCTTAAATAAAAATTTTCTTACTTTAAACTTCTATTTTCCCAAAAGTAGAAGATTTTGTACTAACAAGCATACTTATCTTACTGCAAATTTGGCTTATATTTTTAAAGCAGTAATTATGGTTTGCCTAAAACTTTTAATGTTTTATCTTATACTCTTTAAATAAATTTTACCTGATATTTATATATTATATATAATGTATATGTAATATGTATACATATATTGCAATATATTTTATATATAACATAATAATTGATATGAAACATTATATGTATAATGTATGTGTAATTTCTGTGCCATTTTAACCTTACTTTTCATTAAGAATGTGGATAGATGATATTATCTAATTATTATAGTTCATTCCAGATTTTAGCCCTACTCCTACACTATATTTCAAAACCAATAATACTTAATGCCATAATGCAAACCAACAATAGAAATTTTAAATTATAGTGTCAGAGTTAATAATTTTACACTTTAGTATGGGTAAACTAAAGAGATTGCCATCATCTACATCATTATTTTCATCCTGGTATCAGTTTTCTTTACTTCATATTTGAGCAATTGCTTTGATTAGGGGTTTTCAGAGCAACAGAACAACAGAATGTGAATATAGACAAAAAGAGCATTATTATAAGGATTTGCATTATGTGATTATGGTGACTGGAAGTCTAAATCTGTGAAGTGGTTGGCAGGCTCAAGACCCTGGAGAGCTGATGGTGCAGATGAAATCTGAAGGCAATCAGCTAGAAAATTTCCTCCTGTCAAGGGAGCTGGTCTTTCTGTTTATTCAGGGCCTTCAACTGTTTGGATGAGGCCCATCCATATTATGGAGGATAATCTGCTTACTCAAACTTCACCAAATTCAATGTTAATCTCATCCAAAAACACTCTCACAAAAGTACTTCAGCCAAGATTTTGCCTCATCATTTAAGCAACTACTTGTAATTCTCACACACACACACACACACACACACACACACTTTGCAAAATTATCTGTTGAATAATATTTGCATCCATTTCACATATTTTCAAAAGTGTACCATCACATACAATAATCTTTACTATACGGCAGATATTTTTTTAATGTTTTTAAAGAATTATTTGTTACGATTTTCCTGTCAATCTATTCTCCAGTTGTATCCATTCTCTCCCCTAGCCCACATTATGATTATTGTTGTTGTTGTTGTTGTTGTTGTTATTACTAGTTTAATTGTTATTTTTAAGATCTCTATTTTTACATTATAAGGATACTTATCTTTATCTGCTGAAAATATTTTTTTAAGTTTGTTTATGTACTTACAGAGAGAGAGAGAGAGAGAGAGAGAGAGAAGGGGAGGGGCAGAGAGAGAGGGTGAGGGAGAATCCCAAGCAGGCTCCGTGTTGTCCGGACAGATGCAAGGCTTGAACTCACAAACTGTCAGATCAGCCTCAGCTGAAATTGAGTTGGACACTCAACCAACTGAGCCATTCAGGTGCCCCTCTTCTGAAAACACTTTATTACTCTGGTCATATGATTAGTTTTCTTTACTATAGTGTTAATTTTTCTGAGTACCCACAGAAAAGAATAAAAACGAGATTACATAACTACATTCTGTTATAATTACTGCTGGAATACATTAGAGGAGCAAGTGACAGAATGAAAGAAAATATTTGCAAACCATGCATCTAATAAGAGATTAATATCTAAGATATATAAGGAACTAAGGCAACTTAATAGAAAAAAATCTGATTAAAAAATAGATAAAGAATACGAATAGACATTTCTCCATAGAAGACATCCAATGGGAGTGAAGATGAACTAAATTCTCCATATAGGCAATTTTTGTCACCATTTTGGTCTTAAATTTTACCATTACTACGGAGCTTCTGGTAAAATTGGTACTCTACAGTATATCATATTGCTGTTTCCTCTTAGTCTGTCTTTCGTTCAAATAATTTCTTTCAAAAATAAATAATTTATCAAGTAGATAATTTTAAAAATATGTTAGTTACCTGAGCAAGAAATGATATTAACTTTTTCCTCACTCATCAAATTTTGGGTCAGTGTCATCTAGGAATCCTTATTGGGACCAAGAGAATTTACCTTGTGTGTCTACTCTTAGTACCCATATTGTCATATTTGCACCTAACATTTTTTCTTTATTTAATCAAACAAACAAACCACAACAACAAACAATTCTCCCATTTCTGCCACACCCTCATTCCCACCTCTGGCAACATTTAACATGTAACATCTTATGTTGACTTTATCTGCTTGTCAGTCCATTGCTTTCATTTTATTATAGACCTACATCAAGTCAAGAACCGTGGCTTAATTATATTTGTATTTCCATAAGAAGTATATAGCCCTGATTAGATAAATGCTCATACACCTTTGAACATTTAAACATTGTAACATTTGACATGAAAGTAGCTTCTTTGATGAACTAATATATAAATTGTGCTAAAATTTTTCAACTGTATTTTTTTCACTCAAATTCAGGAAATTGCACTCCATCAAATTTTCTAAGGAAATTTAATTAAATCTCTGTATGAATTATGGCTAGACTTGTGACGGGTGTGCTGAATGAAATAATGTGCAATGACCTTTATCGGATTAATATAAATTAAAGTCTCAGAAGAAAACACAGAGTTTAATCTATGGAAATAATTTCAAGAGATAGTTTTACAGTTTCCTATTAGAAACAAGAAGGGTTATTGTTTCCATTTTTGTATAGATATTTTCTGTATAGTAAATTTCTTATATATCTATTGCATAGGAAACATTTTTACTTAGTTGTATTTGCTATGACAAAAATTCTTATCAAACTACAGAACTAATAATTTTTAATATTGCAGTTGTAAATTATATGGCTTAAAATCATTTCCTGAAAATTATATATCTGTCATAATTTCATAGAATGTATATAAATATTATTATCACTTTATTGAACGCAATTAACTTTATTTAGTTTTCAAGCACTTCTATGGAGGAAACTTAAGATAGCCAAGTAGTTAGCAATTAAAAAATAAATATTTAATTGTTTTCAGGTATTTTCAATGCCACCATGTTCATGAACAAACTCAAAACATTTACACACACAAATAAAAAAATATATACACCTGTATAAAAACATCAGACTCCTAGAATTAATAAGCAATTATAGCAAGATATTTCAGAATGCAAGGTTAATATTAAAAGTGAATTTATTTTCTATATACCAACAATGAACAAGTAGAATTTGAAATTAAAAACAAAATACCATTTGCATTAGCACCCACCAAAATAAAATGCATAGACATAAATCTAAAAAAATATTTACAAGACTTATAAGTAAACTATAAAATTCTAATGAACAAAATCAAAGAATAACTGGAGAAATATTCCATACCCATGGATAGAAAGGCTCAAAGTAGTCAATATTGTCAGTTCTTTCCAATTTGATTTATAGATTCAATGCAATCCCAATTAGAATATAAGTTATTTTTTGGAAATCAACAAACTATCCCTAAAGTGTATATAAGAAACAAAAGATCTGAATAGACAGCAATAAGAACACCAAAACTATAAGGCTGATATTACCCAGCTTCAAAACTTACTGTAAAATTATGATAACCAGCATGGTATTGGGGGTAAAATTATGATAACCAGCATGGTATTCAATGCACCAGAATAAAGAGTTCAGAAATAGACCCACATAGTCACCTGATCTGTGACAAGAGTATAGGCAATACAATGCAACAAAGATAGTCTTCCCAACAAATGATGCTGGAACAACTTGACATGCACATGCAAAAAATTAATTTGGACATGGACATTAACCCTCCATGAATATCATCTCAAAATGGATCAGAAACCTAAATGCAAGAGGCAAAAGTATAAAAATACTAGAAGGTAACATAGGAGAAACTTAGATGAACATGGGTATGACAAAGACTTTTTAGATTAACAACACTAAAGGCATGTTTTATGAAAGAAACAATGAATAAGCTGTACTTCATTAAAATTTAATTCTGCCCTGCAAAAGACAATGCCAATGGAATGAGAAGATGACCGACAGACTGGGAGAAAATATTTGCAAAAAAATACATCTGATAAAGGACTATTATGCAAAATAAAGAATACTTAAAACTTAACAATAAGAGCACCAACAACCTGATCAAAAAATTAGCCAAAGATCTTCAGAGACACCTAACCAAACAAGATATATGAATGGCAAATAATCATATGAAAAAATGTTCCACATTTTATATCATCAGGAAAATGCAAATTAAAACAACAATGAGATACTACTATACAATTATCAGAATGGTCAAAATACAAAAAATAGACAACACCAAATGGTGATGAAGATGTGGAGCAAAAGAACTTTCACTCCGTGCTGGTAGGAATGCAAATTGTACAAATACTTTGGGAGACAGTTTGGCAGTTTCCTACAAAACTAAATATATTCTTTCCATATGATCCAGCAGTTGTACTCCTTTGTATTCACCCAAAGGAGTTGAAAACTCTTGTCCACACAAAAACTTGCATACAAATATTTATAACAACTTTATTCACAGTTGCCCAAATTTGGAAGTAACCAAGCTGTCCTTCAGTAGGTGGATAAATAAACTGTGGTACATTCGAAAACGGAATATCATTCAGTACCAAAAAGAAAAGATCTATCAGGCCATTAATAGACCTGGAGGAAACTTAAATACCTAACAGTAAGTGAAAGAAGGCAATCTGAAAAGGCTACATACTGTATGATGCCAACTATATGAAATTTAGGAAAAGGAAAAACTATGGAGGCAATAGAAATATCAGCAGTTTCCCAAATGACAAGGGGAGATGAGTAGGCAGAGTACAGAGATTTAGGGCAGCAAAAATCCTCTGTATGATATTATAATGATGGATATATGACACTACACATTGCAAATCCATAGAATGTACTCCAAGTTGAACTCTAAGGAAAACTACAGACTTTATGTGATTATTAGTATCAGTGTAGGTTCATACTTGGTCAGAAAATGTACCATTCTTATCAGTGATAATGAAAATGGGGGAGGTTATGCATGTATTGGGGCAGAAGGATATGGGAAATTTCTGTACCTTCCTCTCAATTTTGTTGTTAACCTAAAACTGCTCTTGAAAAATGAAGTTAAAAAAATTATAATTCAAACCTATTGACCCAGTCTCAGGTAGTTATAGCTATGCTCAATTTTAAATTATGACCCTTATGAAATCCACATATAAATTATTAAAACTTAAATTTTTAATTTAAATTTTTAATTTTCATTTGTGTCAAAATTCACAGAAAGAAAAGAATAGTTTACCTCTTCCCAAGTAACTGGATAATATTGAAGAAAATCAAGACAATGGTTTGTAATACTAAGTAAAATTACTTATTTTCCTCACCCACTTACTATTAAGTATAACTTGAGTTCTTACATATTAACTTAGGTAAAAAAATGAATTTTTTGTTTCAAGCATCATGTTAGTCAAATTAATTGAATATTCCTCCAATACATTTTTGGGATTGTAAATTAAGTACAAAATTAAAAGCTGCTAAAGAAATATTCCAAGAAAATTTCTTGCTTAATTTCTATTTATTTGGTTTAATATATTACAAAAGAAACATAGTGTAATATATAAATTCCTAAATTCCCAGCCTTATTTATAAGTTTAGATTTCCTTCTATAATTCTACTTACCTCTGTAACTGATTAGAATTATACTTTTTAAATGTCTTATAGTTACTATGCAATTATATTAATCAAATTAAAGTTTTACCTACAATGTTTTGTTTCTATTTTGTACTTCAACTGTCTTTACTTTTTCCAATTTACTGTAAGGTGACATAGTACATTCAAGTACTGAAATAATTTCCACTAGACAGATAAGTCAACTTGATTTAAAATCATTCACATAAAGATAATTTAATTAGGATATTAAGATCTATCTCCAGACCAAGTTTCAAATAAAGGTTTCAGTATCACAAGAAATAATGGAATATAGAACACAAAATCCCACAAAGTGTGGGTGGGGAGTCTGCCCAAAATGGAACAGAATATGCAAGTTGAATCCACTGACAAATAAATGCTCCATTTTTCATTAATAAAATATTTTAGTTAATATAAAATTCATTTTTAGGAACCTGTTTTTCTATAAATGTGATACACTTTATAATAGAGCCCATAAATTACAAAAAAAAAGTCTTTAGATTTTGGCCAAAAGAATAATTTTTATTATTAAAATAGGTTTATAGTATCATTTAAATTTTTGATGTCTTGCTTGGAAATGAACATGTTTCATGAATATTTCAAATAAGTGAGAATGTCAGTTGCTCATGTTGCATCACTTCCAGCCACTCAATATTAAACAAAAAGAGAATAATCCATCAATATTACATTCACCTTTGAACAGATGATTCAGATTCTTCACACCTGTAGGGGAAAAGATTATAGGTTGATTTATAGGGTGTTGTCATGTATTGCTAAAATTACTGTGTATTTTCACAAATTCAATTGAATTCACTTATTAAGTAGCAATAAGTAAGGAATAGTAAGATGCAATGATCTTATGAAAAGATAGAGTATAGGTATGTAATTCTTCCTTTTATTCTTCTATGGCAAAGAGGTTTTCTTTCTTATTTGTTTATATTTATTGGTCTACTGTGTATTTTATTGTATGTATATTTTATTTTAGCCTAACATTTTCTCAAAAAAATTAGGCAATGGATTAATTTGTAAAAAAAAAAATGTTCAACTTTTTTCTAATATTTGCTGCATCTAACATTTTTATTTCTTATTTAATATTCTTTAATTATGAGCTCTCTTCAAATATAGGAGTCAAATCTCACCTGGTACACAAGGAGCTGAATGAGCTCAGTCATTGAAGAACTATACAGAGAATCATTATCCCACTGGGATTGCAATAAAAACTTCTAAATGGAAATCCAGGCAGATTTGGGAAAATAGAATTTTAGAACAAATTCTAACAGAACTTGTCAGTTTCTACTTTTCAACTTTCCAAATTTCCCCAAGAGCTATTCTGCTACATTTCTGCTAGAAGCACTGTTAGTCAAGGCAAATAGTATACAGTAATGTTTGTTTTCAGGCTGTTTTTTTGTTTGATTGGTTGGTTTTGGTTTTGATTTTGAGTTGGGCTGTTTTTGTTTTTGTTTTTGTTCTGGTTTTTGTTTGGTTAACCCACTGAGAGAATATTGTTAATGTCCTGAAGGACAAACATGCTAAAACTAAATGTGATATTATTTGGGGTTTAAACTATATTTTAAGAAATGAATTTTGAAGATACAAAAAAGCATGCCTATGTTACCAATAGAGTTAAATTTTGAGGAGGAAACATTCAAGTAAATCTTTAAAAGAAACTAGGAAACAAAGGCATAAACAAAACTTTAATAACTCTTAATCTCCACTTATAGAACACCTAAATAGCATTGAAAAGTACTTGAAAACATCTAGTACCTTGTAGAAATCAAAAAATGATCTATATGGACACTTTAAAGTTCAAGTCAAAAAGTCCAGGGAAGTTTTTTAATATAAATTGATAAGAAGACACATTTTATCTTGAAGAGCAAACAATCAAAACACTAAGACACTTCCGAAAAGAAATAAAACAGATGAGGACTGACTTTTCAAAATCAAATTTTAATTAAGACAACATGTTATAGATATAATAAATAAATCAAAGATCAGAAGAGAGAAACAAAAACCAGACCCATAAATATACAGACATTATATTAATGGCAGAGCTTTCATAGAATTTCATTGTAGGAAATTAAGGAGAACTAATATCTGGTACTGGGACAATTATTGCCAACATAAAAAAAATTGTTACCACTGTATACCAAACACTGAAAGCAACCCACATAGGTTAAAAAAAAAAAAAAAAAAGAAGAAGGAGGAAAATTAATCATTGTGGTTTAAAACTAAAAAGATAAACCCTTTGGAAAACATAATATAAAATAATATCTTTATGACCTTATTAAACTTTAAAGTAAATCTTTAGTAAATTTAATTGTTTACATATACAATGGAATACTACATGGCCATGAGAAAGAATGAAATCTGGCCGTTCATAGCAAAGTGGATGGACCTCGAGGGTGTCATGCTAAGCGAAATAAGTCGGGGGAGAAGGACAGATACCATATGTTTGCACTCACAGGTCTAACAGGAGAAACCTAACAGTGGACCATGGGGAGGGGAAGGAGGACAAAGAGTTAGGGAGAGGGAGGGAGACAAATCATGAGAGACTCTTGAATACTGAAAACAAACTGAGGGCTGAAGGTGGAGGAGGAAAGAGGAAGTGGGGTGATGGTCATGGTGGAGGGCGCTTGTGGGGAAGAGCACTGGGTGTTATATGGAAACAAACTTGACAATAAACTATTAAAAAAGTAATATATCAAAAAAAAATTAAACAATTAAAATATACTCTAGAAAAGTAAAATAAAAAACCAGAGACTGAAAAGTTATTAATGACTATAACTTAAAAAATATAATATCTAGAATATATAAATCCTGCAAATCAATAATAAAAGGCCAACAACCCAAGAGAAAAAAAAAAACATAAAACACAAAAACAGTTTCCTTTTTTTTTTCAAGTTTTTATTTAAATTTCAGTCAGCATACAGTTTAATATTAGTTTTAGGTGTAGAATTTAGTGATTCATCACTTACATATAGTACCCAGTGCTCATCACAAGTGCCCTCCTTAATTCCCATTACCCATTTAACTCATCCCCAACCCACCTCCCCTCCAGTAACCCTGTTTGTTCTCTATAGTGAAGAATATGTTTTCTGGTTTGCCTCTCTTCATATCTCTCTCTCTCTCTCTTTCTCTCTCTCTCTTTTTACAATAGACAAAATGAAAATAACTAATAGTACTTATCATGAAAATAAAAATAAAAATGTCAGTAAAATACCATTTTGCGTCTATTGGGCTAACCAACATTTTTATTTAAATGTTCGACAATACCATCAATCGGTGAAATATGAAGCCTCTGCACCTTCATATGCTATTGGCTGAAGTGTAAATTATAAATCATGTTGGTAAACAATTAGTTTACTGAGTGTGTGTGTGTATATATAAACATATATATAACATATATACATGTATGTGTATATACATATATGTATAACATATATAACATACAACATATGTGTATATGTGTATATGTATATATGCAACATGAATATATGTAATTATAAGTATATATATAACAAGCTATATATTATCATATATTTGGAACCTAGAAATTCTTCCATGCTCTAGAAAAATGCTTATATTTGCAAACCAAGAATACCCATGAGAGCATTATTTGTGATAGAAAAAAAAATAGCAGCCTAAATATCCATCAACAGAAGAATGGATAAGGAAATCATAGTGTAATCACAGTATGAAACACTATATAGAAGTAAATTTGAATGAATTATAGTTACACATCTTGTACCAGTTTCAGTCCAGTTCGGGAAGGGAAATTATACAGTGTTTGAACAATGAAAGTTAACACAAATAATTATTAACTTTAACAGGAAATTGGGGAAAAAAAACAAAGGATTGGCTAGGAAGATGTAAAGAGAACTCTAAAGAATATAGACACAAGAAGCAGCCAGTACTCCTCAGCCTAAGATGGTGTGCCCTGGAAGGGCTCCTAAACACACACACACACGTACACACACACACACACACTCACACATACACACACATACCTCCAAGAGAAGACCAGTGCAAAAAAGTTAAAACTTAACAATTGGAAGCTTGCTAAATGTCTAACAACTATAAAATTGGTACAAAAATTATGGAATCTTTAAAAAATTAATTATACTTCATTGATATTGAAATATGTTCAGAATATCTTTCCAATTTGAAAATAATAAGATATACAGTATGGTCCCAATTTTTTCAATGTTTATTTTTTTTGGGAGAGAGAGAGAGAGAGAGCACGAGCAGGGGTGGGGCAGAGAGAGGGAGACACAGAATTGAAGCAGTCAGCACAGAGCCCGATCCAGGGCTTGAATTCACAAACGGGGGAATCATGACCTAAACCGAAGTCTGAAGCACTGACTTAACTGACTGAGGCACCCAGGTGTCCCAGTACGATCCCATTTTAGCAAAATATAAATAAATGATTATGCACCAAAACCCCAGAAAAATGAATGCCTCCATAAATTCAGCTATTTTCTTCTTGGAAAAGTGATCATAAAGAGGCTAGTTTGCTAGGGTGCCTGGGTGGCTCAGTCAGTAAGGCGTCCAACTTCAGCTCAGGTCATGATCTCACGCTGGTGAGTTCAAGCCCCATGTAGGGCTCTGTGCTGACAGCTCAGAGCCTGGAGCCAGCTTTGGATTCTGTGTCTCTCTTTCCTCTGATCCTCCCCAGCTCACGCTCTGTCTCTCTCCTTCAAAATTAAATAAACATTTAAAAACAAAGAGGCTAATTTGGAAAACAAAATAAAACGAGCTCCAACTAGAAACAAACTATATGCTTTTGAAATATTAAAAAGTTTATTCAAAACTGTGAACAGAATACAGTGTTCCAGTTGGATGAAAAATAAAGACAATTTGAAAAACGTGTACAATCCTAAATGGTCTATGATCATAGAGAAATTGCTCAGGCTCTATTAGAACTGGCTTATATATAAATAGTATCTTGTGCTGATCCAATTTGCTTACCTCTGAAACTTATATTAAATAGTCTGAGAATATTACATTTCATTCTTTACCAATACATAGTATAAAATCATTTTTTCCATTACATGGCATTGAATTGGATATGGAAAATCACTGTTTCACAGATCAATAAAAGAAATTAATCAAACACATATATCCTCTTTTCTTATCAACTGTATCCCAAACAAAAATTTAATGGAGAAAGTTGTCTATAAAGAGAACTTTCAGCTATCAAGTTGAAATGAAAGACACAATTAAAATATCACTACTTTGCAATCCCACAAATAATAGATCTAGCTAATAGCAACCTATGGCTGGCTAATATCACTAGATGCAAAGCTAATTGGGAACTTTATAATGAATGGATCAAATTTACAAAACTTTAACCCGGTGCTTGATTTTACTATTACAAAAAGAAAAATAATTAGATATTTTATGTTTCCTGATGTGTCACAATTTAGAAATGTAGAATACCACCTTTCATAATTTTTTACCTAAATACAGAACATGAATTTAATCAAGTCTCTAGATCTGACTTCCAGTTCATGGGAATTTAGATCAAAGAAACACATTAGAAGACACCATGAAGATGCAATTATGAAATTCAGAATGTGGAAACTCCACAGGACAAATGATTTGTGTGTGTGTGTGTGTGTTTTAGTAGATGAAAATATATATAAGGTGGAAAAAAGATCCTCAATATTAAAAGATTTTTAAGAGATATTAAAGCAAAATGCACATTGGAACTTGACCAGATTCTAATTCAAGCAAACTAAATGTAAGGGAAAAAAATAGATGAGAGAGTTGAGAAAAACAAATACACACTGGATTGCTTGCAATAATTGTATAATTGATAACATAAGTAAAAATTGTAAAAGTTTCTTGGAATAATGTATTGGTTATACTGAAGAATAATCTTCCTCATTTAAAGATATATTTGAAAAAATTATGGTGAATTTATTTGAAGTTTGGAGTTCTAATTAATGTCAGGGGCTGTGGTTAGATAAAAATTGATTAGCCACATGCTAAAATTTGTAGAAAACGGATAGTGAGTACATGAGGGTATATTTAACTGTTCTGTTTTGGTTTATATGTGGAATTCCCATAAAAAGTTAGTTATTAAGATCTTGAAACATTTCAGCAAGCAGGTGATAACAAGTGGAAATGAATGCTGTAACATCAAGTATTAATAATTGACAATGTGTAAAACACCAAAAATACCCAGTTAAATACAAAAGAAATTAAAGTTCTGATCGGTTGTTTTATATATATATATATATTCAGGTCAACCCTTCTCAGAGTAGTATGTGCATTGTTAGGAATAAGGTATCTTATAAACACTAACAAATAGAGATTTAGTATATCTTTCAAAGAAAACAGAATTACATTTATTTATCTCCTAATTTACAGTTGTCACTTTCTACAGAGTAAGAATCTTTCAGTTTTTGCAAACAGATTATAAAGGGGCAATGGAGCAGAGAATAATTTCTATCATGACCTTTCTTCACAAATATATTCCCTGATGACAAGAGTGATATCAAAGAATTTAAGTATAGTTTTAAAGTTTCCTATATAAACAAAATCAGCAGCAATGACTTTTTGCCCTTTACTTATACATCATGGCATTTACAGATATAAGAATACATGACATTTGTATACGAATACATGACATTTGTATACAAAGTAAAGATACTATACAACGTTTTATTAAAATTGAGATAATATACTCTCCATATTCATACATATGAACACATGCTCATATGCACATGTAGGGATATGTGTGCATGTATGTGTGTGTGTCTCTGTGTGTGTGTACACTTGTGAATATTGTTTGTCATGCAAATAGATTGAGGTCAGTTTTTTTAGTCTCAAAAAAGAAAGAATATAAATTAGACATTATTGGAGCACCTGGGTTATTCAGTAGGTTAAGCATCCACCTTCAGCTCAGCTCATGATCTCACCGTTTGTGGGTTCGAGCCCCGCATTGGGCTCCGGGCTGACAGCTCAGAGTCTGAAGCCTGCTTCAGATTCTGCCTCACCCTCTCTCTTGGCTCCTCTCACTCTCTGTCTCTTTCTCTCTGTCTCTCTTTCTCTCTCTCAAAAATAAATAAACATTAAAAAATTTAAAAAATAAGTTAGACATTATTGCCGCTTTTTTTCATAAATTTAAGAAAATTTCAAATTTTTCCAAGTAATTTTTCCTGTACCTGATTGGCAATGATTTATTAAAAGAGGCAATAATAAATGATTTATAAAAGCATATCAGTAACTTCTCTTATAATATACCCCAATACAATCTTCATGGTCAGTCAAATATTTTGCCTATCGGTGCGCCTGGGTGGCTCAGTCGGTTAAGTGTCCAACTTCGGCTCAGGTCATGATCTCGCGGTCTGTGGGTTCGAACCCCGCATCAGGCTCTGTGCTGCCAGCTCAGAGCCTGGAGCCTGCTTTGGATTCTGTGTCTCCCTCTCTCTCTGCTCCTCCCTAATTCATGCTTTGTCTCTCTCTGTCTCTCAAAAATAAATTTTAAAAAATTTTTTAAAAATATTGCCTATTGACAATTTTGTTAAATAATAAAAATAATCAAATAATTTCCGTTGACCTTAAAAGGCCAGTGCTTGAGGATATTCTGGCAATAGGTCTGTTGAGGAAATTAGAAATCATTCAAATGAATTACAAAATACTACAAAGGGAAGCAATTAAAGCTCAAAGAGATTAAGAAATCTGATTAAGTTTAAACAACTATATGTAGAATTCTTTGAAGTTAGATTAGATTGAGTATAGTGTCTTGGTTTGGGGGAGTTTCTATGCTGTTCGATTACCACACACAACTCAAAGCAGAAACACTGAAAAGAACAATGACCACATTTTTTTTTGCACTTCATTAAATTTTAATGCACTGCTACTTTCTTCCTACAACAAGATCTCAACAAAATTAATTTGGTCACATAAATGATTATGCCAGTTCTCTGGAACCTATATTGCTTGTGTCTTAAAAAAAAATGATCAATTTGAAAATATACTAAATAACCATATAGATTCACTGCTAAGACTGAGATACCAAAAGAAATTTAAATGACCAAATAAGGTATTCAAATAGAATTCTGTTGATTTTTACATGACACTTGTTAAATACAGGTTTTTACAGGATAGAGTCTTAAAAACCTCGTCGAAGAGCTTCTGGAATACTAGTTGTTTCACAGCTTTGTAATGAAATTTAAGTTTGGGCCTCACAAGAATATAAACCAAAAGTCCACTAATTAAACAATCCTTCATTCAGTATGGAAACTAACAGGATGTAAGTGATCAGCCACAAATCTGTTGTAATGGCTTGGAGAAGAACAAATCATCTCCATTGAGAAAGATGTTGTCTGATGTTACCATATGTATGTGTGTGTGTGTGTGTGTGTGTGTGTGTGTGTATATATGTATTTGTGTGTGTATGTGTGTGTGTGTGTGTGTGTATGTTACATATAAGGATATGGATTTATTTTAAAAAATGACTGTATTTATCAAGTACCAGAACCACATGACTGAAACAAAAGCAAAAAAAAAAAAAAAAAACACACACACACACACACACACACACACACACAAAACCAGATAATAGAAACTAAAACACAGTTTATTCAGATATTGGAGCCGGTTGAAAAGAACTTTAAAATGACCATGTTTGGAAGGTTTAAGGGAATAAAGAAAAAATGTCAAAGATTGACAACAGATGAATAGTTTTGCCAGAAAATTAAAATTCATAAACACAAATAAGTACAGAATAAGTACATTTAGAGCTGAAAGACACATTCCAAAATTAATGAACAAATTTAATTATATTAATGATAAATTAGAGACAGTAGAAATCAGAATTTCTGATTCTGAGTGGAAAAGCTAGGAAGTAGAATATAAATCATCCAAAGTTAAGCGAAAAGAACATTTAAAAATAAAAGAAATAGAAGTGTTAGAAATTCAATATAAAACTATAACACACATGAAATTGGGGTTTAAGAAAAAAGAGAATCAAGAAAAAAAGTTTTAAATATATGGTGATTGAGAATATTCCAAAATTTATAAAAAACATTATGTGTTATACTGAAACCACATACAGAATAAATAACCAAAAAAAAAAGTAATGTTAGATTAAGACTGCTGAAACTTAAAACAATAAGAAAAGTTTTAGAGTAGCAAGAGGGAAAAAGATACTTTCTTCAAAGGAAAAATAACAAGACAGACATTTATTTCTCAGTACATTAATGGAAGCAAGAAGCAATTGGAGTGGCATCTTTAAAGTTCTAAAAGAATGTAACTGCCAAATAAACTTTTTACATCCTGAAGAAATACATTTCAGAATAAAGATTAAAAAAAGAGATTCTAAGAGGAGTATGAAGAAGAACCAGGAATCTATTTTCTCACCTAGACGGTAATGGCACTGGCAGAATTTGTCTAATGTAATTATATTGGAATTCTAGAGTCTATTAAAAGGCTTATAAATTCAAGGGGTAGCTTAGATGACAAATTTCAGTCAATTTCAGCTCTTAGTTCAGTAGCACATACTCATCTTCCACTCAGCCCTGGAGCAACAGCTAAGCTTATATTCCTGGTGCAGCTTGTATGCAGCTTTCAGGAGCCAGGTTGGACAATACACTGTTCTCCCCAAATCAGGGATTTATGTTATGTTTGGTGATAGCTACTTCTGATCATGAGGTGCAGACACAGAGGTGGGCAGACATTGTTACACTCCCCCTTGATGCTGAAAGTCCTTATCATTTCAGCTAAATTGACCTCCAGGGAATTTAAAGGGCAGGTACGTTTTCCCCCCTTTATTATTCTCTTTTGCCCCTTTTTGGAGTCAGACAAAATGATGAGGGAACTCAAAAACAACTCCATACATGGGGGAAATTATAAAGTTACTGCTCATGCCTTGGGAAGGGTGCAAGTTCATACCAGAAAGACCTTGTGTTTACACTGTAAGGATGACCTTTGGCACAGAGACAAACAATATAAAAAAAGAATAGCAGAACAAAATTAAAACAAAAAAAACCAGCAAATTCTGGGAAAAGAGAAGAATCTCATTTTTAGTTACCACATTATTAGATTCAAATATCCAATTTACAATTTAGAAAAAGAAAATTACAGATCATATAAGCAGGAAAGTTTCTTTCAAAGGAAAACAAAAAACTATGAAAAATTATCCCAAAGAATGGATGGCAAATGTACTAGACAAAGATTTTATTTATTTATTTATTTATGATCTATATTTGAAATGTTTATTTATTTATTTAGAAAGAGAAACAGTATTCAAGGAAATAATGGCTGAAAATGTCCCAAATTTGATGGAATACATGAATGTACACATCCAAGAAGCTCATATACTCCAAATAGTATGAACTGAAAGAGAATCATGCTGGGACACCTCACCACCAAGTTGTTGAAAGACAAAGAAAAAGGCAGAATCTTGAAAGCAGTGAGAGAGAAATAATTCATCATATACAAGGGATCTTCTAAATATTATCAGAAGGTTGCTCATCAGAAACTATGGAAGCCATATACTGTGGGCTTGTTTATTCAAAAGACTAAAAACAAAACCAAAAACTAAAACCTGTCAACCAAGTATCCTATATGCAACAGATTATTATTCAAAAATGAAAGAGAAATTAAGACAACCCCAGGTAAAGAAAATGTGAGTTTATGAATATTAGACCTATCTAGCCGGAAATGCTAAAGGGAATCTTATAGGTTGAAATGAAAAGAAACTAGACTAATAACTTCGGGAAAGGTGAATACATAGTCAATTAGAAAAGCTACTATTGTAATAATGGTTTATAAATCTTTTTGTTTCCTACCCATTTTTAGAGACAAGTCTGTTTAAAAAATATTTGTTTATGTTTTAGGACACATAATGTATAAAAATATAATTTTGTGACATCGGTAACTAAAAGGGATGGAGATGGAGCTGTTAGAAAAGCAGAATTTTGGTATGTTATTGATATTAAGCTGGTATAAATTCAAATCATAGTGCAGTAACTTTAGAATGTTAAGTGCAATCCCCAAGGTAATCAAGAAAATATTATAGAGTACATATAAATGAGAAGGTAATTAAATTGTCTCTCTATAAAAAAAAACCTAAATATCTTTTAAAAGATAACAATGCAGAAAATAAGGGAGAAAAAAACTAAAAGATGTGTAGAAAACAAGTAGCAAAATGACAAAAGTGGGCTTATTTTTTTTTATCAGCAATTACTAAATGTAAAACCTTCTATTAAAACTCAGATATTGACAGAATGGATTAAAAACCAAAAGCAGGGGCACCTGGGTGGCTCAGTCAGTTCAGCGTCCAACTTCGCCTCAGGTCATGATCTCATGGTTTGTGGGTTCGAGGCCCGCGATAGGCTCTGTGCTGACCAGATTCGGTGTCTCTTTCTCTCTCTGCACCTCCCTTGTTCACGTTCTGTCTCTGTCTCTCAAAAATAAATAAAATGTAAAAAAAAAAAAAGCATAAGACAAAAAACAAAAAAGATCCAACTATATGCTGTCTAGAAGAGACTCGTTTAGTTCCAAAAGCATAAATTACTAAAATCAGATATGAAAGTGGAGACATTACTCTCTGTTTCACAGAAATAAAAAAGATTATAAAAGAGTACTATGCATGATTGTATGCCAACAAATTGGATAGCCTAGATGATATGGACAACTTTCCAGGACACACAAAATGTGTCATGATAGAATTATTTTAAAAATTCATAATCTGAATAGATGCATGGGAATCACCATACTGATTTCCATAGCAGCTATTATCATTTTGCATTCCTACAGTGCATAAAGATTTCAATTTCTCCACATCCTCATCCATATTTGTATTTATTTGTTTGGTTTAGTTTGGTTTGGTATTTTTGTGTGTGTGTTGACTTTGTATCTTGCTACCTTGATGAATTTATTTATTAGTTCTAATTTAAGGTCATATCATCTGTGACCAGAATAAATTCTTCTTTTTCAATTTGAATGACTTTTATTTCTTTTTCTTGCCTAATTGTTCTGGCTAGGAGTTCCAGGACCATGATGAATGTAAGTAGTGAAAGCAAATGTTCTTGCCTTGTTCCTGATCTTAGCAGAAAAGCTTTCATCTTTTGCCATTATGATGTTCATTGTGGATTATCATTTATGGCTTTTATCATGTTGAGGTAGTTCCCTTCTGTTCCTAGTTTATGAAAGGGTTTTGCATTTTGTCAAATTCTTTTTTCTGCATTGAGATTATTATGCAGTTTTTCAATCTTTCATTGTGTTAACATGATATATTACATTGATTGATTTTTATATGTTGAATCATCATTTTATTCCTGGATAAATCCTGCCCCCTATGATTTATTAACATTTTAATATATTGGGGAATTCAGTTTGCTAGTATTTTGTTAATGATGTTTGCATCCATGGTCATAAGGAAAATGATTTCTTGTAGTGTCTGTCAGGTTTTATTGTGAGGGCAATGCTGGCCTAAAGAATCAATTAGAGACTGCTCCTTTCAAGTTTTTGGAAAAGTTTGAAAAGAGTTGGCGTTCTTTAAATATTTGGGTGGAAGCAATCAGACTCATGGCTTTTCTTTTTTAAGAGATTTACTGAGCAACTGGCCTTTTTTTTTTTATAAAGCAGCTGCATCATTTACATCACAACCAACCCTATAAGTTTCCAATTTTTCCACATCCTCATCAACATGTGTAATTATTTGTCTTTTTGTTTATAGTCATTCTGGTGGGTGTGCAGTGGTGTTATCCTGTAGTTTTGATTGGTATTTCTCTGATCACTAATTATGTTGGGTATCTTTTAATGTCTTAATTGATCATTTGTGGGGTTTTTTCGAAAAGTGTCTCTTTGTATCCTTTGCCCATTTTTAATGTTTTTTCCATTTATTGTTGAGTTGTAAGTGTTCTTTATATTTTCTGAATACTGATCCTAGATCATACATACAATTTTAAAATATTTCCTCCCATTGTAGGTTATTTTATCACTTTCTTGATAATGTGTTTCAAAGCACAGAAGTACTTAATTTTGATGAAGTCCAGTTTATCGATGTATCCAGTTTTTCAATGTATCAATTTTTAAATTCCTTTGTAACTTGTGCTTTTTATGTATTATCTAAGAAGTTCTTGCTTAACCCAAGGTCATTAAGATTTATTCTTAGATGTTCCAAAATTTTGTAATGTTAACTCTTACATTTAGTTGATAATTCATTTTGAGTTAAATGTGTAAGTAAATAGTCCAACTTCATTCTTTTACAAATAGATATCCATTGCCCTAGACCAGTAGTGGAAAAGATTATTCCTTCCTCCATTGAATTTTCTTGCACTTTGTTGAAAATTAATGGACCACAAATTTAAGATTTATTTCTGGACTGTTAATTCTTTCTCACTGATCTATATATCTATCGTCCTACCAGTACCACAGTTTTGATTACTGTATATTCTTGTTCTAAATTTTTAAATCTGGAAGTATGAGTCCTGACCTTTGTTCTCTTTAAAGACTGCTTTGGCTTTTCTTGGTATCTTGATTTCCATATGCATTTTAGGATCAACTTCTGCTTTTCTGCAAGCTGGTATTTTGATAAGGATTGTGTTGAATCTATATCAACATAGACTTTCTTAAAAGTCAACATGTTTTCAGGTTTTCAATGTATAAGTTTTACATTTTGTATTAGTTTTCTGTGGCTTCCAAAACAGTTAATATAAATTTAATGGTTTAAACAAAGAGAAATGTACTTTCTTACACTCCTGGAAGCTAGAAGTCTGATATCAGGTTGCCTACAGAGCCACAGTCTCTACAGAAGCTCTAAAGGAGATTCCCTACTTTGCCTCCTCTAACTTCTAGTGGTTGTTAGTACTCCATGGCATTCCTAAACTTATAGCTACATCACGCCAATCTCTACTTCTGTCTTTATATAACCCCTTCCTTTTTTATCTGTGTCTTCTCTTCATGTCTCTTATAGCCATTATATTTAGAGGTCATGTGTGTAACCTAAGATGATTCCATACCAAGATCCTTAACTTAATTATGCTGGCAAACACTCTTTTTTTCTGAGTAAGGAAATATTCACAGATTCCAGGAATTTAAACATAGACACATCTTTTTTAGGGTCACCATTCAACCCACTACTCACTTATGTTAAATATATTCCAAATTATCTTATTCATTTGGATGCTATTGTACATTGAATTACTTTCTTTTCTTTTCTTTTTTTCTTTTCTTTTCTTATTTTTTCTTTTTTATCTTTTTTCTAATGTTTATTTTTTAGAGAGAGAGAGAGAGAGAAAGATGGAACATGAGTGGGGAAGGGACAGAGAGTGAGGGAGACAAAATCCAAAGCAGGCTCCAGGCTCTGAGCTGTCAGCACAGAGCCCAATGTGGGGGTCAAACTCACAAACCTCAAGATCAGGACCTGAGTCGAAGTCAGATACTTAATTAACTGAGCCACCCAGGCACCCCAGAATGACTTTCTTAATCTTGATTTTGGATTGTTCATTGCTAGTTTATAGAAATGTAATTAGTTTTTTTACTGATATCATACCCTGCAACCTGGTTGAACTAGTTTGTTATATTAATTTTTAGTGGATTTTGTAATGATTTTCTATATTCAAGATTATGTAATCTACAAATTGAGATAGTTTTACTTATTCCTTTCTAATCTGGTTGCCTTTCTTTCTTTCTTTCTTTCTTTCTTTCTTTCTTTCTTTCTTTCTTTCTTTCCTTCTTTCTTTCTGAATGGTCTGGTTAGAGCCTCTGCAGTAATAATGATCAGAAGTGGTAAGAGTATCCAATCTTGCCTTATTCCTGATCTTAAGAAGAAAACAATTATTTATTTTACTATTGAGTGTGATGTTAGATGTGAGATTTTTATAAATGTCTTTTATCAGGTTGATAAACAAATATAAATAATGATTTATTAGAATAATAAAGAATGTTATATCTCCTTATATTCTTAAGTGGTTGAGTGTTTTTGCCATGGAAGTTTGTTGTATTTTGTCAAATGCTTTTGCTGCATCTATTTAGATAGTCATGTGTTTTTCTCCTTTACTGAAATGGATAACTACCTTGATATTCATATTTTAAGCCAACCTTGCATTCCTGGCATAAATCCTATTTAGTTTTGGGTGTTTAATTCTTTTTATATACTTTATACAATAAAGACCTAGGTTTGGTCTACTTCTATTTTATGGAGTATTTTTGAGTTTATATTTATAAGAGATATTAATCTGTAGTTTTATTGAGATATACTTGCCTGGTTTTCATATCAGGGAAATTCTTGTCTGATAGCATGAGATGAAGAGTATTACATTCTGTTTTATTTTTTAAAATATTGGTGTTAACTTACTTTTAGATTTTTGGCAGAATTCATCAATGAAGTGATTTGGGTTCAGATTTTTTTTGTGAGGTAATAATTCAATCTCTCATTATAGATTTATGCATATTTTCTATTTTTTCTTCAGTCTGGTTAAGAAGTTTTTTTTTTCCTTTCTAGAAATCTGTTCATGTCATCTACAACTAATATTTTGGCCTATAGTTGTTCATAGTATTGCCTGATAATCACTTTTTTATTTCTTTAAGGTCAGTAATGTTATCCCTTCTTTCATTCCTGATTTTAGTCATTTGTGTTTTCTGCCTCCTCTCTCTTTTTTTTTATTTTGATCAATGACAAACCAGAAGATTTGTCAATCTAGTTATACTTTTCAAAAAACAGACTTGGTTTCACTGATTTTCTCTCTTTCTTTTCTGTTTTCAAAGTCATTAATTTTTAACCTCATCTTTTTTATATCCTTTCTTCTTCTTTGAGTTTAGTTTGCTACTCTTTTTCCAATGTGTTCAGGTAGAAGTTTAGGTTATTGATTTAAGATCTTTCTTCCTTTTGGGACACCTGGGTGGCTCAGTTGGTTAAGCGTCCGACTTCAGCTCAGATCATGATCTCACGGTTTGTGGGTTCGAGCCCCGCATCAGGATCTGTGCTGACAGCTGCTGACAGCTTAGAGCCTCGGAGGCTGCTTCGGATTCTGTGTCTCCTTCTCTCTCTGCCCCTCCCCCATTCATGCTCTGTTTCTCTCTGTCTCAATAATAAATAAACATCAAAAAAATTAAAAAAATTTTTTTGAAAAAAGATCTTTCTTCCTTTTTAATATAGACATTTACAACTATAATTTTTTTCTGTAAGCATTGTTTGTATATGTATCCTATAAATTTTGATATGTTGTATAATCATTTTCCTTCAACTCAAAATTGTTTCTAGTTTCCTTTATGATTTTTTTTCACTTATTGACTAAGAATCTGTAGTTTATTTTCTATATTTGTAAATTCCTCAAATTTCTTTTAGTTATTTATTTCTAAATTCCTTTCATTGGGAATACAGAACAACTTTGTATGTACTTTCAGTCCTTTTAAATTTTTTGAGATTTGTTTTATGACCTAGTATATGGTCTATCCTGGAAAAGGTTTTACATGTACTTGAAAATAATTAGTATTCTGTTTTTTCAGCTTAAGTGTTAAGTGTTCTATCGGTGCCTGTTAGATATAGTTAACTTATAAAATATTTTTCTTTATTTCCAGTAATGTCTTTTTTTTATAAAGTCTGGGTTTCTTTTTTTGCTATTACTACTGTCCTCCAGCTTTAATTTGTAGTATATTTTCTTTTTACCCCATGTAAATTTTTAAAATTTCTATTTTCCTTTTTCTACTCATTTTAACATCTAGATAATGTTAGTTTCAGCTCCTATTGATTCTTCTTTTCCCCTATGCAAATAACATTTTTGCTTCTCTAGTAGTTTTTTAATTTTATGCAAAATATTATGTATATCACATTTTCAGTGACTTGTATATTTATTTGTTTGTTTACTTGTTTAGAACGGTGCTTTTTTGTTTTGATGAGTAGTTCACTTACTGGTGGATTATTGCTTTTTTTTTGTTTTGGAGTCTATTTTTAATTTCTGTTAGACAAATCTCTTAAAGCATGAGTTTTCAGGGATGACAACTCAGTGCCTATGGCCTTCAGAAGAGTCTCTTTTTTGCCTGGTCCAAATTATGTCTCTCAGCAGTGTGTGATCTCCATAATCTCTGTTTAGCTCACTAATCCCAGCAGCACTTCTCTACCAAATCTTATGATGTCTTGCCCTGTTCATGCTCAGTTCACTATTCTTCCAAAGACAAACAGACTCTCCAGATCTCTGTAATCTTTCTTATCCATTCCCTTTTCTCTCGCACCCTGCCCCTCAAACTCTAGCTGTCTCTGCAGTCACAAAAATAGGATTTCTGCCTCCTCCACTCAGAAAGGTCACTGATCCTGAGCTCTCACTGTGTTGTCATCCAGAAAGTGACACTAGGTGAGGATGCTAGTCAGTGGTGGGGTTAATATCATCTGTTTCCCTTCTCTAAGGAAATACAGCCCTGTGCTGCTTGTTATCCAAACTGTGACAACAGTTATATATATTTGGTCCAGTTTTATAGTTTACAGTGCAAGGAAGATTCCATTTCCAATTAATTACTCTCTTACAATCAGAACAAAAGTCAACTTATAGTTCAAATTTTTAATTTTTTTTTTACATTTATTCAGTTTTGAGAGACAGAAAGAGACAGAGCATAAGCAGGGGAAGGACAGAGAGAAAGGGAGACACAGAATCTGAAGCAGGATCCCAGCTCTGAGCTGTCAGCACAAAGCCAGACATGGGGCCACGAACTCACAAACCATGAGATCATGACCTGAGCTGGAGTTGGCTGCTTAACTGACTGAGCCCCCTAGGTGTCTCTATGCTTTTTTTTATTTTTGAGAATATTTACATTTTTTGGGGAAAAAGTATTTTTGAATAAAATAACCTCCCTTAACTTTATTTACTGTTTTAAATTAATTAATTAGTTAAATTTTTACATTTTCACCTTTCTTGAATGTCCCTACCTTCACTTTTGACATCTATTTAGATTTTTTTAATGTTTTTTAAGACAATATTTTCAGAAATGCATTATATACAAGAATAAGAGACTGATTTAAGTGTCTTTGGTCACATGGTTCTATTTTGGTTTGGTTTGTGTTTTGCTCTTGTATATTATGAACAAAGAATCTCTCTAGGATAATGATTTTAAGGTAATAGGCTATTTCTTGAGATTAATTCATAATTTCTGCAGTTATAAATCAAATTTTTACTAATGGAAATTAATGTCACAGGTAACAAACTGAAATACTCTTAAAGTCACTTTAGTGCCAATAATTAAAGACTTTTGGAATATTTCTTTGACCTGGGGGTTGTCTTGGGAGAAGCATAAACAACAAGTTATTGATCTAGCCTGAATTGATACTAAAGCTGTTTCAGTTTTATATAGAGATAAAGGCAATTCTGTGAATTTATTGTAATCCAAAGGATGTGATTAAAAAACATAAACAATTTCTATTAATACAGCAAAATGTAAAGGATCTTTACATTAAAATCTGAAAATTGATTAATTTTTCATTTTGCCTCTTATGAAGCTACAAATTGGAGGAAGGGATTAATATCACAATTATTTGGATATACTAATGGAGAAACATATTATTTTACTCTTCACAGTGTAACCTCAAGACAGCGTCCCAGTTGGAACTGTTTGGTTCATAAAAGGTGGTAAGTGAGTAATGGGAAGTGTTTGTTATATTAGCTAAAGTATTCACTGCTGCCACCTAGGCCGTTTTCTTCTTTGGATAGTAGGTAGATTGTAGTCCCTTATAATTACTTGTATTGTATGCCAAAGAATCTGACTATGGTTTCTTGTAAAGTCCAAATAAAATGAAGTTATTTCCTGAAACCACATTGCTCTGTTTACTTGGCCCTGATTCTTCTTAACAATCACTTCCAACATTGGATAATGTATTTTTAGTTTTTTTTTTTCCTGCCAGCGTTTCAGCTATGCATTTGTACATTTTCATAACACCTTTTTTTTTTCAAATGACATTATGTGTTTGCACATAAATTCTTCTCTTTTCCCTTGTCATGTCTGCTAATCTTTTTGCTGTTGTTGCTGCATTTGGCACTGCAAGTTCAATTTAACTTATGAAAATCAAGCTGTCTATTCTGCTTCATTCATCATCATCAACCAAAATCATTCTGGAATCAAAACTTGTTTTCTATTATCTTGTTATTTTTTCGTGATGATATATGGAAAGGAAAGTAGACAGTGGCAGGGCATAGGATTGAACTGTAGTTTATAGCAAACATCTGCCTCTGCATAGTAACCTTGTGGGATTGCACAGACTCTTATCTACAAAAATCAAAATTCAGAGAGAAGCCTTTCTGCCAAATGTTCTTCAGATGCAGAACTCAGTATATGGGTCATCAGAAGAAAATTCAAATGTCAGATACACACAGATTACTCGTATTATATATAATTACAGGAACAAACTAAAATACCAAGTATATCCTAAGTGTAATGAATAATTTAAATTGAATCTAGAAACTTCTATCTTTATATCTTGAAGTAACAGAAACCATGTAATAGATCACGGCATATTTTTGATAAATGTTTTCGGGGACAACTGAGAGCAGAATGGTTCAATTTTGTTAGTAACTTGGGAGAGATGTAAACAGCCCACTCTTCTAGCACAAACAAGCAGGTGACCATTCTTAATCGTAGTAAGATCCAGTAATGAATGCAAAGTAGGTAATATCATTTCCTCTGTAATTGTAAAAGAAAATACATAGTTGATACTTGTCTTCCATAGTTTAGAAGATTTTGATGAAAATTACTCAGAATTATTATTCCTTTATCATGCAGTTTTGCCTCCATATTAAGATGTAACAATTTTAACTACTATATATTATGTCAGTCTTATGAATGCCACATTTTAAAGCAAAGCGTATAAAGTCTAAGTATTATGATTAATTCATTATCTGGGCAGATTTATGAAAGTTATTTGATTGGGTCATTAATTTATTTAGTTCTTTCAGCTTTTAAAGCTCTTAAATACCACTGGACATAATTGAGAATACCTATATTCAGAAGTGATATGTCAATGAAATGATGACAATTGTGAGCAAAAAATACATTGTAGGTCATAAAATCAAGTAATAGGTCAAAGGTGTGTTCTAATTTTAATTTTGATAATAGTTCATTTTTGGTATTGTTTTGGCTACCAAGTTTTTCTGAATAATATTATAATTTTATTTTTACCATATATACTTTGTATACAGGTAGCTTTCGATTCATGATTTACTAATTCTGTTGTTTGGATGACCTATCTCTTCAGCTAAGTCCTTTTACTCCACTGTAAAAGTCCAAACAGTTGATACTGGAGGGCTCCTTAGAGGTCTTACAGTCCAACTTCTGATTTTATGCAGAAAAACTCCCTAAAACATCCCAGAGATGTGGTCAGTCAATTTGGAACCTCTCATGAGGGAGAAAGCCATTTTCTCATAAGCAATGTGTTCTGGTTGGGAGCTCTTACTCATAGTGAACGAAAATTGTACTACTCATTCATCTAAACTTTTCTTTTGGAGTTAAACTCAGAAAAAAATTGCATTCTACACTCATATCACAGCTCTTCACATATTTAGGAATACCCATCATGTCCTAGAGCCTTTAAACTATCAGATGAAAAATTTCTATTTCTTTCAACTTTCTTCCATCAACATGGTTTTCAGATCTCTATATATCATGCTTTCCCATTTCCTATCATATCACGAATACATTTCTTAATATATCTATCAAAATATAATTTTCAGGAGTATGTACAATTTTCAAAATGTGATGATACCTTACCAAAAGTTGCCTTTTTTTAAATATCTTATATTATTTTTCTTCTTCTTTTTTTAATTGTGAGATGGGGGGATGAGAAGAGAGAAAGGGAGAGAAAATCCACGCTGAGCATGAAGGCCTACGCAGGGCTCAATCTCAGGACCGTGAGATCATGACCTCAGCTGAAATCAAGATTTGGTCACTCAACTGAGTGCATCACCCAGGTGCCCCTATCTTATTTTCTTTAAGTCAACTTCAGGCTGCAATAACATTTCTGCCAACTATATTATACTGCGGGCTCATGTTGAACACATACTTACAAAGGGCCGTTCTTTTGTTCATTTATCAATTTGATAAATATTTAAAAGTACATACTACTTCTATTTTTGCTTCTGTGTTAGGTGCTGAGAAGATACAAGTAAGATAGGGATTCCAATATAGTTGGTGAAATAGGTGAATTAATATAAAGTTCAATAAAGTAAAAACTGTATGCAATTAGATCATACAGTAAGATTATTTAATACATGCGGAGAATCAGAAGGTTTTCTAGGAAGTGATATATAAGCTATATCTTCTAGAGTAAGTAGGAGGTAATTGGAGCAAAAAGCGCAAAGACACGAAATAACATGGCGATTCTTTGGAAAAGTGAAAGGATTTATTAGTACCAAGACATTAAGGTGATTCAAATAAAAGACAATCCTTAGACACTAAACTCTTCAAGGTTCTATATTAAGTTGTCCTTCTCATGTTTACATTTGTTAAAGTTTAATCCACCCTCACTTTACTTTTTGGTTATAAAGGTAACTTAAAAGAAAAAAAAAACCTACAATGAAGGATTTCTAATAAAAGATGGTAGATTGACTACAAATGCACCTCTCTTATCCATCCAAAAAAACTACTATAATGAATGTAAAGGAATAAAAGTCCCATAAGTACAAATCAATGAACAACATAATGGTTGGTGTATATATAATAGATTTCAATATACTTCTGGGGGATGAAACGTAAAGAGAAAACAAGGTAGCTGAAATAACTGAATAAAAGCAACCATACAGCTTATAGGAATTACTAACAAGAAGGAACAAACCTGACTCCCCTTTCCCCAAAAAAACTCTGAAGATGCTAAATACTTAATATGATAGAGTCCAGAAAAAACACAGGATTCAAAACAGAAGGATTCAGATTAAATCTGTATATGAAAGATGCAACTCTTTTTTCCTTACTGTCAGTTTATATACTTCCTTGGGCAGAAGTTGTTAAGTTTCTTTTCTAGATAAACTTAAAAGAGTAAAAGAAAAAGTTTCTCTGTTTTAGCATTTGAAAATCTTCTAAAGAATATCCAAGACCTTACTCACTTATATTAAAGCAAATCTCTCTCACATGCCACACCCATACATATAAACACCCAGACAATCTTTAAATGTAGCCAAAGAATATGTGACATTTAAGAAAAGCCTCCAATATGATGTAGAGAGACCACTAAACAAACAGAAAATGTAATTTTATAGGAGGATGAAACTCTGCAGACTACTAAAAAATTTTTAAAAATATGTGTGTGTGTGTGTGTGCGTGTGTGTGTATGGATATAAGGATGGGAGAAGATATTGCACCTAGAATAAAACATCCAGAATCAGAGAACAAGAACTAGTTCTTGGAAATGTAGTTTATGATTGATGAAATGGGGGAGAAAAAAGGAAGAACGGAAAAGATTTGGAATTACTTTAATAAAAGAGGAAACCAATAAATTTTCTTAGGAATTAGAATAAAAAGCAGTACAAAATTATGAAAGAATAGATACTAGAGCAGAACGTCAATCCAAAACACCATAGCATTAGGAACTCCTATTAAGTGAAAACAGTGAGATGTATGGGAGCAAATTATCAAAGAAGTAATAGAACTTGAAGCCTCAGAATTGAAAGACACACATCTTAATTTTTAACTTATTTTTATTTTTTAATATTTTTATATAGATTATCAACATCGAATTCCATGCCCATTCAAAATACCAATCAATTATATGAGGTAGATTACAGATACTATCAGTTATGTAAGAACTCAGGAAATTTAATTCCTGCCCACGTTTCTTTAGCAAGTCATTTAAGAATGCGCTATTACAGAGACGCCTGGGTGGCTCAGTGGGTTAAGCATCTGGCTCTTAGTTTCAGCTCAGGTCATGGTCTCACAGTTCATGAGTTTAAGCCCCCCATCAGGCTCTGGAGCCTGCTTGGGATTCTTTCCCTCCCTCTCTCTCTGTCTCTGCTCCTCCCCTGCTCATGCTCTCTCTCTCTTTCTCTCTCTCTCCCTCTCTCTCTTTCTCTCTCTCTCTCCCTCAAAATAAATAAATGAACATTAAAAAGAAAAAAATGCACTCTTACAAAATAATGGTAAGCCAATAATTAGCTATAGATATAGTTAGTTGATCAAACTTAATATAGGAACAAAAATAAGCCTGGGATGACAATATTGAGCAGATCTAGAGAAAAATCAGTCCGGTTTGGAGCATGAGGCCCTTGAATTCTCAGAGGGAAATTTTTGGAGTACAAAAATAGAATAGATAAGTATAATGAGACATTTAAAAAGGGTTGATGATGAAGAATTAGGCAATTAATTCAGGAAAGACAGCAAGGTAATCATGGTTTCAAGGACAAACATAAACCTATACCATAAAGAAATGTAATTATATTATATCCTCTGACTCTTCAGAGGATAACTTTTATATGATCACAATCAAGTCATCACTGATTACTGATTTAACTAGAAACAGGTGTATCAGTGTTTATGAAGAATGAGGGGAAAGGGATGGTATAAAAAAATACAATTCTCTCATTACTGGAAGTGAGATAATTTTCAAAACCAACAGATCAAGATTTAGCAATTAAAGCATATATATCTACATATGACGGGGACTCATGGATATATCTACTAAAGGAGCTGGGACAGAGTGGATCAGAAACAACTCAATGAAGCTTCTCTCTTCTTAATTAATTATCAGCATTACCTCTTACATTGTCTTCAACACAATAGCAATTCTGTGTTGTTCTTATTTTTGTCCAGAAAAAGTAGCAGTTACAAGGAGAACTCAAGTTAAGAGAAAGACAGGAAAATTCTAAAGTTACCTATGTATAAACTGAATGGAAGCTTCCAACCTGTAATAAATTTTAATGTAGCCAATCTGGACTTGAATTCAGCTGCATATTTGCTCCCCTGCTTCGGGCATTCTAGTATATCATCATGCAGACTATGTCAATTATACTGAACTGGAGACTGTCATTTTCCATCAAGTCAGAAGAGAGAGCATATGTCTTCTCTATTATTCTTGAAATAAAATTATTTTACAACCAGATCATTTCAGAAGTAAAAAAATATATATATATATATATGATTTTGCACATTTGTGGATTTTTTTATTTTCATTTTGTTAGATGTCTGAGAAGATTTTTTTTTGTCCACTGATATAGGAAGTAATTATGACAGATTTAGCCACCTATTTTATCTTCCTTTTAGCTATATCTCAGGTCAGTTTAAATCCACACATACACACTACTTTCACAATGGTCTCTATTGACTTCAACGAATCACTCTCTACTGATGCCCCCTGTGAGATAGAAAAGAAAGAAGCTTGTTCATAGATTCCCTGTAGCACATCACCACCATTGATCCATGGTTTTAAGGGCTTTAGCCACTAATTTCCTCCCACCAATGGAGAGACCCATTGCTCAGTGTGTTTAGACTCTTATGGCTGCCCACTGTGACTTCAGTTCTTAATCTGCCTGAAAGTGTCAAAAGTCACGCTGCTGTTTGGAGATAGAGTGATTTTTTTTTTTTAAACCTGCTACTGGGAGTGATGCTTCTGTTAGTACTAAGATGCCCATGATAATGGAGAGAGCGCTGAAATATGTGTGTTCTGTTCATTGTTGAATAAATAACCATGATAGTTAATCTACATATGCCATAGAATTTTATAACAATGGATTTTTACTAAAAAACTCCAGCATAGGTAATATGCTTAGAAAATTTGCCTGATTATTCTCAGCCACCGGTGTGTAAATAAATATACATCCAAAATTTTAGCGCCATTAACAAAAGAAAAAACGTTAATGTTTTTAACATCCAAGCCTTAAAGCTCTAGATAACCTCTGATTTGTATTATCCACACAAAGTGAATATATGAGCAGTGTTTCTCATTAACAATGTGTTTGATATTATACAAATAGGTCAAGTGTATCAATAACATAATATATAAAGAAATTTAACTTCACTGTTAATCAAATATACACAACTTGAAACATCAATGGCTTATTATTTTTTACTTTCTAAATTAGAAATACCAAAAAAGTAATACTACTTAATGATGAATATAGTGCTAGTTGAAGAATTAATCAGTTCATTCATTTTGGAAAGCCATTTGTCAATAGGAATTTATAACTATTAAAATGTTTATTCTTTTGGATGCATTAATCCCACTTTTGGGAATCTATCAGATGATATTTTTTTAAAAAATTAATGTTTGTTTATTTTTGAGAGATGGAGAGACAGAATGTGAGTAGGAGAGGGTCAGAGAGAGAGGGAGAGACAGAATCTGAAGCAGACTTCAGGCTGGGAGCTTTCAGCACAGAGCTGGATGTTGGGCTCAAACTCACAGACCTCAATATCATGACCTGAGCTGAAGTCGGACACTTAATTGACTCAGCCACCCAAGTGCCCCCTTTTAAAAAAATTTTTTTAATGTTAATTTATTTTTGAGAGAGAGAAAGACGGAGTGCAAATGGGGAAGGGGCAGAGAGAGAAGGAGTATATCATATGTTATTAACTTAAAATATGTAAATAAAAATATAAACAGATGTCTGTTTCAGCATTATTTCTAAATAGTAAAATTTTATCTCACAATTTGGAGAAGATTAATTAAACTATGATAAAACCACATTGGTAATATTATACAGACACTAATTTATTTCAATAAGAAGGGAAATACTTATAGTACTTAGGCCAATAGTCCAATCTTGAGCATTCCCTCATATCAACTGAATTTGGAAGCTAAAAGTGATTGGGTATGTTGGTACTTGGATTACAAACCAAAATGCTATTTGCGTATGTGGTATTTTTATTGGTCAGAACTCATTTGGATACAAGTGAGAGATTAAAATCGACTAGCTTATGATATGATTGGTAAATTTTAGAGTTGTTCACAGAACTAAAGAAATACTGAGAAGAAATGGTAAAATAAGAATCTGTACTAAAATTAAAATAGAGTGACACATAAATCAGATTTACTCTTCCAATTTATGTGACCTTATTTAGCAGACCTGAAAATAATCCTGTCTCCACAAAAATGGTTATAAGAACTCATCTTTGGACTTGATTTGTCAAATTCAAGTTATTATGCTACAAGGAGCAGGAAATTCAGAAGAGTCTATCCTGTATAGTAAAGTTTATGACAACTTTCTTCAGATCTAGGAGATCATCGAAGTGTGCCCATTCTCTTGAAACATGACCAACCAATGTATCAAAGGTTAAGATTTTTATAAGGTGGGTTTTCTGATGGTTTCATAAAGTGTATGGCTATAAATCTATATTACATATCTCTTATCTCTTTATATTAAACTATTGAGACCTTTTACTTAAATGTCAAGAGAAAGCAATGAAAATGAAAATGAAAAGTTGGCACACTTTTCTTGGTAAGTTTTAAAACCTCAGTTAAGTTCTCTAAATAACATAAAACTAATTTTTTACTTAATTTGGTTAGCTCTGCTATTACAAATTAAATTCCCATGAAATGCAAGCATGCTTTTTCTTGATACTTTTCCATCAAGGCCCATGTATTTACATGAAAATGGGGACAGTGGTGGTGACATATTCAATATTTTTTTATATATCCCAGGGTTGGTGGCAGATCTGCTGGTGTCCTTTCTACTGAAAATGAGAAAGTCACCGCTCAGTGGGAAATTTGGAGGCCTGCGAGATGGAGAAAAATGTATATCTTACATGAAGAATTATCACCCAAACTTATATATTAGAACAAATCTGTCTTGTATTTCTGAGGGATTGGTTGTAATAGATCCATTTTCATTCGTGACTTTGTCTATTTGGGTGCTGTCTCTTTTCTTTTTGAGAAGCCGGCTAGAGGTTTATCAATTTTCTTATTTTTTCAAAAAACCAACTCTTGATTTCATTGATTTGTTCAACTGTTTTTTTTTTGGATTCTATATTGTTTATTTCTGCCCTGATCTTTATTATTTCTCTTCTTCTGCTGGGTTTGGGGTGCTCTTGCTGCTCCCCTTCTAGTTCCGTTGGGTGCTCTGTTAGATTTTGAATTTGTGCTTTTTCTAGTTTCTTGAAATAGGCCTGGATTGCAATATACTTTCCTCTTAGGACTGCCTCTGCTGCATCCCAGAGAGTTTGGATTGTTGTATTTTCATTTTCATTTGTTACCATATATTTTTTAATTTCTTCTCTAATTGCCAGATTGGCCCAATCATCTTTAGTAGGGTGGTCTTTAACCTCCATATTTTTGGAGGTTTTACAGACTTCTTGTGATTGATTTCAAGTTTCATAGCATTGTGATCTGAAAGCATGCATGGTATGATCTCAATTTCTTTATATTTATGGAGAGCTGCTTTATGACCCAGTATGTGATCTATCTTGGAGAATGTGCCATGCGCACTCAAGAAGAAAGTGAATTCCCTAGTCTCAGGATGTGGAGTTCTAAATATATCTGTCAAATCCATCTGGTCCAACGTGTCGTTCAGGTCTATTGTTTCTTTAGTGATTTTCTGTCTAGTTGATCTATCCATTGCTGTAAGTGGAGTATTAAAATCCCCTGCAATTAGCACATTCTTATCAATAAGATAGTTTCTGTTTGTGATTAATTGTTTTATGTATTTTGGTGCTTCCGAATTCTGCGCGTAGATGTTTATAATTGTTATCTCCTCCTGATGGAGAGACCCTGTAATTATTATATAATGTCCTTCTTCATCTTTTGTTACTGCCTTTACTTTAAAGTCCAGTTTGTCTGATATAAGTATGACTACTCCAGGTTTCTTTTGACTTCTAGTCGCATGATAGATATTTCTCCATCCCCTTACTTTCAATCTGAAGGTGTCTTCAGGTCTAAAATGAGTTTATTGTAGACAGCAAATAGATGGATTTTGTTTTTTTTTTAATCCATTCTGCTACCTTATGTAGTTTGATTGGAGCATTTAATCCATTTACATAAAAATATGGAATGCTTCATGAATTTGCATGTCATCCTTGCGAATGGGCCATGCTAATCTTCTCTGTATCATTCCAATTTTAGTATATGTGCTGCCGAAGCGAGCACAAATCTGTCTTACTAACAGGTAAAATATTTGGTATAAAATCTATCCATGTATCTATGCTGTTAGTAGTAGACAAGAGAACATAGCTACTATGGGGTCATTATGATAGACAAATAGAGAAGAAATGGAGCTAAAAGCTAACTTTGGGAAGATGCCTATAAGCCCAGGAGCCTTAAAAGTGAACATGACTAAACACAGTAATCTTCTGTTCCTTATTCCACACTCTTCTTCAAGAATAAGATATAAGCAGAAAAAGAACAAAGCAACATCTGAATAATCATGTCCCTATTAATGCCCCTCCCTTTACAGAATCTGTCTCCTGCCTTCATAGACTAAGAGCCAGTAACTAGTATCCTAGAATCACACAAAAGATAAAATCAAGGTGTCTGTTTAAACAATTCTTCTTTATTGAGGCCTAATACCACTCTGTTAGCTTCTCGATGTGTTACTTCTGTGATATTGATATAAACTGAACATTAGATTATTCCTAAATTAGAAGTCACCTACAATTCAAACCCTGGTCTTTATTGTTTTTTTTTTTTAATTTCTTTACATAGTTTATTTATTTTTGAGACAGACAGAGACAGAGCACGAGTGGGGGAGGGGCAGGGAGAGAGGGAAACACATAATCTGAAACAGGCTCCAGGCTCTGAGCTATCAGCACAGAGCCCAATGTGGGGCCTGAACCCACAAACCGTGAGATCATGACCTGAGCCAAAGTTGGACACTTAACCGACTAAGCCACCCAGGCGCCCCATCAAACCCTGGGCTTTAAAGGTGCCAATGGGTCAGGAGTGGCTGCGGTCATCCGAGTCACCCAGGAGAGTCCTGTGTCACAGTGGACAGCAGCCAAAGAGGCTATGCCACTGGAAAAGACGTTCCTCACTTACTGAAGTAACATACATCTAGAACCACTTTAAAAGTGTTTAGATCGCTTTACTTAACACTGGATAAACATGCCCAATGAGTAGGTTGGATAGAATTACATAATCAAATTACTTAGATCCACAATTGGTTCTCATATAGTAAACTCTCCACTCCCTCATGGATGTACTGAATCCTTCTGTATATTTGTATCACCATAAGAGCAACCCATTTTAAGCACTTGAAATCACGGAGCTAAGGACTTGTCGAAATTCAGTGAGACACTGTCCACTTGACGGGATAACATGATGAATTCCCATTGGAATTTTGTGGTTATTTAGAAGGTGTTGCTCACATTGTTTTGAATTTTGCTGTGGTGATCTTCTTAATTCAGCTAACATTTACTTTGGAACTACATATCATGTCATGCTCAGTTGTCTTTTACATTTTTGTTTATTTCTTTTCATCTGACCAAAAATATCCCTGGAATAAACTTTAATATTTTCAATTAACTTATCTGTTATTATTCTGATATGCCTGGTTGGTGTCAACTGAAAAGTGATTAATTTTATCCTCTAACTCCTTGGGGTCCCAATCAACAATCAGTATTGAATTAAAGAAGGGTATAAAACAAAACAAATTAGAATTTAAACATTCTAATCATATATACATTGTATTGTTTAACTTTTGGTACTTAGAAAATAAACATAATATGTTCTGATGACTATTTACTGATAACTTTAATATTTCCAGCTCAGACATTTCTCTGGAACTCCATATTCCTATACAACTGTCTACTTACATCTTCTCTTGGATGTCTAATGAGCACCTCAAATTTAACAAATCCAAAGTGAAACTCAAAATCTTGTCTTTGCAAAATCTGTTCTACTCCTTATATGTTAGGAAAAGATAGGATAAAATAGGCAGAGAGGGAAAGGTTAGGACTTGAGGTCACTGGGTACTGAAAAACACATATTTTGGAACAATGCTGGGAGTGTCTGACCACAGCAAACCCCCTCAGGCTTAAGGTTCCTCTTAAGAAGGAAAGGGAGGGCTGACCAGAGTCTCATAAAACAAGGACCCTTGCTTAAAGTCTCAGGTAGTCACCTTTGAATGCCCCCTCTCTGTAAAGACAGCTTTCCTACTATTATTATTTTCTAATATTTTACTCTAATATTTTGTCTGCTGCTCATTCTGTGTCCACCTCTCCATCCTTCCAAGCAACAAGACAGGGTATTGAGGTAAAAAAATCCTGCAACATGAAATTAAAGGGAGGTAAGACAGTGATACAGTTGGTGGAGACTAGAGTCTCTTTGTAAAATCTTTGCGTTTTACTCTGAAAAGAAGGGGATACAACAGGAAGGGTTTGGATGATTTGATCTGTCTTAGACTTTTAAGGTATTCTTTTGACTTTATGTGAAGAATGTACTTTATTATTGTGTCAAAGTTAAAACAAGAAGAAAGTTATTACAAATTCAGTAGAGAAATTGCGGTACGTACACCAAGGTGGTTAATAGAGATAGTGATAATAAGTGTTTAGGTTCTGGACATGTTTTGAATGTAGAGTCAATTGAATTTGCTTGCAGATTACAAACACTGTAGTAGAGAGAGGAATTGAGGATAACTTCAGTGGTTTTATGGATAAAACACACTGGGAAAGGATAGGACCTGAGGTCCCTGGGTGTGGAAAAACACATATTTTGGAAAAATGCTAGGAGTGTCAGACCACAGAAAACCCCCTTAGATGTAAGCTTCCTCTTAAGAATTTAACAGACCCCACCTACTCCCCCTCAGGTTTCCCTCAGGAATTTGAGGAAAGACTTAGGTATGGCCATAGACCACCCCTCATGAGCCAATCAGGAATGGACAACCCAGCACCTAGAGTGTTTTTTACCTCAATGCCTGGGGTTCTGTCTCACCACTTCAAAGAATAAAGAGGTAGACACAAAATAAAATGAGCAGCAGGCAAAAGTTTATTAGAGTATAAGATTAGAAAGTAAAAATTATAAGCTTTCTTTACAGAAGGGACATTCAAAAGAGAATGCCCCTGACTATAGGCAAGGGGTCCTTGTTTTATGAGATTCCAGTTGCCTCCAGCCCTTTACTTCCCCTTTGTTCAAATCCTACCTTTATTGGCTTGATAACTCTAGGTGCTGGGTTGTCCATTCCTGATTGGCTCGATTCCATTGTATGAGGGGTGGTCTATAGTCATCTCATTGCTTGTGGGACATATGTTTTATGATCTACTACTTATTTTTAGTTAGGTCTTTTGTCAAATTCCTGAGGGGAACCTGAAAGGGAGTAGGTGGTGTCCATTACATTCTTTTTGTTTATTAAAAAAAAAAAAAATTTAAGATTTATTTATTTTTGAGAGAAAGAGAGAGAGAGATTGTGAATGGGGCAGGTGGCAGAGAAAGGAGACAGAATCCAAAGCAGGCTCCATGCTCTGAGCTGTCTGCAAAGAGCCCAAAGCAGGGCTCGAACTCAGGATTTATGAAATCATGATCTGAGCTGAAATCAGAGGCTTAACCAACAGAGCCACCCAGGCATCCATACATTCTTAAGAGGAACCTTAAGCCTGAGCATTTTACTGTGGTCAGATACTCCTAGCATTGTTCCAAAATATGTGTTTTTCCCCACCCAGGGACCTCAGGTCCTAACCATTCCTTCCCTGCCTACTGAATATTATCTTTTTCTATCATACTGCTATAGTCTCTTTCTCTTACTCTACTTCAGAGTCTATGGCCATCTCATTTTTTTGATAAATGCTGGAAATATTCCAGTCTCATAATTTTTGCTGTATCCCCTGCCTAGCATATTCTTCCTACAGGCATTGACAGCTTCCCTCAGATCTTTGCTTAAATATCAGCTTCTCAATTAGGCTTTCCCTAAAAAAAAAAAAAAAAAAAAAAAAAAAAAAAAAAAATTAAAATGGCAGTATTCCATAAGGCCTCAAACACTTCTTACCCAGTCCTGCTGTTTTTCCTTAATACTTACGTGACATGCAATAGGTCTTAGGTTAGATGTTTCTAATTGTGGACACTGAGAAAAGCATTTGATTCCATAGTTTATTAGGAAAGTAGTCCTAGAAGTTACCAATAGAGGAATAGAGAAGTGAAACAAGGAAGGGAAGGATATCAATGCAGAATGCATTAGGAAGCAGATTACTACTGTGGTTAAGTAGGGCTCAATTACCATGGGAACATCTGGGCAGCTATAAAGAAAATAGATAGGTTGCCTTACACAAGCCGTGAGAAAACTGGAGTGTTTAACTGTTCGTTTATGGCAGTTCTTTCTCTTCGCGAGCACATGCAGAATATGTCCAGGCAGCCATAGAAAGCCCTGAGGCCACTTGTTGAAGGTGTTTGCAGTAAGAAGCCATTAGATCTGAGTACACAGAAAAAGTACTTGCTTTTGATACTGTCTACTACCCTGCACCTTTTGCACAATTCAGACCTACTCAGTGCCTACACTAAGTTCTTTCGCTTTTATATATCACTTATTCTTTAAGGTGATGGTTACTGCAATATTGTGATTTATGAGAAATATTTATTTGGTCATTTAGATGACCAAAATATATTTTTCATACACGTTTGGTCTTTGTCCAATGTGCCTGACACGTAGCTCCTAAAACCCTTAGAATTTCCTATGATAAGGGTGATTAAGTTTCCTTTGTTATGTTAATGAAGGTGACTTTTGGACCCCACCCAAGAGTGGAGGCTAGTTGCCTGGAGGATCAAGTATGTGATTAGAGGATTGGAAGTTTGGGTTCCAACCATCTCCCAGACCTGCTCCTCCTCAAAAGGTGCTCACTCTGTGACCAATGACCTAGTCAATCATGACTATATAATGAAGCCTCTATAAAAATACAAAAGGACTGGAATCAGATTGCTTCTGGATTGGTGGATATGTGGACATGGAGATATTTTGCTCTATGTATCTTTTAATCTGGCTGTTGGTCTGTGTCCTTTAACATATCCTTTAATAAACTGGTAAATATAATTAAGTATTTCCCTGAGTTCTGTGAGCTATTTACCAAATAATGAACTTAAGGAGAAGGTTGTTGGAACCTCTAATCTGTAGCTGGTTTTTCAGAAGCACAGGTAACAGTTTAGGTCTTGCAATTAGTATCTGATGTGGGAGTGGGAGGCAGTCTTATAGGATTGAAGCTATTACTTATGGAATCTGATGTTATCTCTGGATAGATAATGCTAGAATTGTGTTAAATTCTCTGATACCCTGCTACTGTTCCAGAATTGCTTGGTGTTATGGAGGGGAGAAGGGGCCTCCCCACTAGCCCCCCACCCCATACATTGGAATTAGGTCCAGAAACTCTAAAGGAGTTAGTCATAATTTCTAAATAAGTAAATAAAATGTTAAAATGGAAGTGTTTTTGGAAAAAGTTGTAGATCTCTTCTATTATAGTTGGTTCTCCAACAGTAATTTGATTGCTTGATAAGTGGTTTACACCAGGCAGGCCTTCATTTCTGAAGGGATTGAGTTCCTGTTACCATGTCCCTATCTGATTTTGACTGTTTTAATAGTCCTTACAAAGCTATTGCCAAGGCAAGACACTAAGGGGCATCGCAGTGAATTCAATGAGTTCAAAACTGCTCCCTGTACCAATTAGGTAGAAACAATCTTATATTCTTATGATAATAAAAATACCTGCCTCCCTTCTTTTCCTACTAAATCTTCTGGAAAGAGCACCCCAAACAGAAGTGAATTTTTTATAACCCTGTACTATTATAGAAGTATTCCCTATTCCCCAAAAACCAAAACATTCAATCACATAGATCCTGAATATGTACAAGATGGGAAGCACATATTCTGTAAGTGGAACACAGGGAAGGATTGTGGGAGTGGTCATTCCCTCCTCCAACACTTGGTTTGGGGACCTGTGTAGTCTAGCTATCAGGGACACAGAACCATATAACAGGCTCATACACACATTTATACAGTAGGATGTAGTCTTCAAACTGGTGCCTTAACTGTGCTTATAAAAGGCCATTTCAGAATTCTATTAGATTGCTAAATTATGACTTTGTATAGTCAACTGTACACATATTTTATAAATTATTTTTTCTGTAAATTAATTTACTAATATTAACATGATGCAGTCTTATTCTCAATAAATTAAATCTCTTTTTCTGGCTGGGCTTCATTTTCCTCCCATATGGCAGAAAAAGATTGACTGGATGATTTATAAGAACTTATCTTGTTCACCTTTATTCTCTTCCTTATCCAGATAGGCAGAGATCTATTCCTGCATTATTAACTATTTGTACTATGGAGAAAATACATATTCATTGAACTTGACCTCATGATGTCCACTGTGTGATCATGGTATGAACCCAGATGCTATTTTCTCATCATGAAGTATTTCCTTAATTTATATCTATTTGAAATGTATTAGTGTGCGCTTTTAAAATAAATCCATAAAATATAGGAGTTTTAGATCCCAGAGAGAAATTGTTGAAGCTAATGAAAGCCAACAAACTAAGGATGGTGAGTAAGCTAATTCTGTAAATAAGTGAACATACCAACAACTGGTAATAGCCATATTTGGTTATTCTCTACATTTTCTCTAAGAAGATGTTGACTAGTGAAAAAAAACTTAAGTTACATAGTTCATACCACTGTATAAACATTGAATATGATAATTTTCTGAACCTCTATGAACACTAAAAACAACTTAGCATTATTTTGTAAGTTCAGTCTTAATTGGAGAGTTGGAAACTCTATTTTCTAAGTTACCTTTTTGAATTTTTGTAGTGGTAAAAACCATCAAGAATAGACATATCCTTATATCTGTAGACAGATGAAATGCACTTACTGATGAACACAGAAACTCACTATTAATAATTTATTATCAGAATTAGTAGCAGATTTAACTTTTCCCAATAGGTGGGCCCAGGATTTTACTGTTAATTAGTGGAAAGAATTACAAGGCCAACGACCTCGTGGCCATGATAATCTTATCAGCTTAAAAATAAAAAGATTATTACCAAAACCTTCAAGAGACAGTATTTCATATAGTGGGATTAAAAATTGGGTTATAGAGAGTAGACTAGAAGCAGAAAACAAATTGCTTAGAAGTAAGTATAAAAAGCTGAGGTTATTGTTTATTAATGGGAATTTTCTAGCTGATGTTCTACAGTTTTTATTCACTCAACACATATTAAGTTTTGGAAAGTGCCGAGCATCCTTTAGAGATTGGGAATATGATAGTAATCAAGTAAAAATCCCTGCCACCACGTATCTTAAAGTCTAAGAGTGTCTTACAGGAAGAAGTGTTTTGTTTTAAATATATTAGCAAAATATAAGCATAGAAGATGGAGAGATAAAAACCATAAAAATAAACAAAATAGGAAGAAGTACAGTAAATAGAGAGGATGGAGAGTGTTTGCAATTTTTTAAAGGGGGTTCATATAGGGTACATTGAAGTGATGTGAATAAAAGACTGAAGGTATGAAACAACAAGCTATGAAGCCATGAGGATAGGCAGAAGAAGAGCAATCCTGGCCACAAGGAGAGGATGAGCAAAGGTTCTATCATGGAAGCATGTCTGGCAAGCTCAGGAACATGAAGGAAGACAAGTGTGATGAAGGTGAGTGAGCAAGGGGTTGAATCATAGGAGCCAAGGTCAGAAAGCCAACAGGAGAGCAAATCATGTGAAACTTCAAGTTCATCATCTACTCAAAGGAGATGGGAAGCTACTGGTGGGCTTTGAGAAAACAAGTGTCATGATCAAATGTTAATGCAAGAACTATCATTGCTGTGTTCAGAGTAGACAAAAGAAGGCTTGGGTGAGAGTAGAAGGTTTAATTAGAAACCTATAGTAAAAATCTGTGAAAGAGAGATTGGTCCAAGTGTATGTTGCAAGGAACATAGTGAAATAGAGGTTCTATTCTCCAGTTATTTTGAAAATAGGAGAGAGTCCCCCCAGGTGGCTCAGTCGGTTAAGCGTCTGACTCTTGATTTCAGCTCAGGTCATGAACTCATGGTTTGTGAGGTTTGTGAGATCGAGCCCCAAGTTGGGCTCTGCACTGACAGCCTGGAGCTTGCTTGGGATTCTCTCTCTCCCTCTCTCTTTCTGTCCCTCCCCTGCTTACACTCACTCATTCTCTATCAAAATAAATAAATAAACATAAAAAAATAGAAAATAGGAAGAAATGAATTTTTTGTGGAGTGATGAAGTTCTTATTTAATGATATTAGAAATAACATGCTTTGAAGGTTATATAAAAGGTTTTACTGTGATATTCAAAATCTGAGGAGCTTACCTGTCAATCAGGTGGAAATATTGAGTAGACAGTTGGCAGTAGACCTTTGACATTGATATAAAGTCTATAAGAGTGATAAGCTTAGAGACAGAATTTAAAGCATTAGAATGCTGAAACAACCAAATGACTGGAGAAAGAAAAAAAAAAGCTGCAGTAAAATGGGAATTTTAAAGTTATAACAAAATAGGCCTTTTCTTTTAAATTATGGTCTTTACATTAAAAGCATCACTTGATCCCACAGTTGATAGCTAAGCCAATAAAGTAGCCATTCATCTCCTAGCTATTAGTTAATAATTTAGTCATGTTCAGCTATCACAATAATTCAACTATCATTTAATAATTCAGTGAAATTTCAAGATGAGTTTTTTTAATGCTTTCAGTTCACCCTTAGGGTAAATACATATACAACATGCATAGCATAATCAGGAAGGAGCAAACACACTTTTGAATCTCTGATGAAAGCCACCAAGGATATATGTTGCTAAGAACTTCACCTCATTGGACTCGGGACTCATTACATGCAATGTTAATGTGCAATAATATGTAAATTCATGGCTTCTACAATATGCTTTCCCTAAATCTAACTCACAGGTATAATGAACAGAAAACCAATATTTAGTATTTTTCTAGGAATAAGAGTGACAAGTATTAAATTTTTCAGGTCTTTGAAATTTATTGTAGTCACATAGGGAAAAAGTCAGTTTCCCAGAGGGAAATAGATGGCATACTCAAAGTGGGTAATTTGAGAAAGAATTTAATAAAGGGGCAAAAGTGACAGCAAGATTCAGAGGGGTAACTTGGTAAATGTCATAAAACTAGTAAGTTGTATAATTGCCATTAAAACTTAACTCTTTCTGACTGCAAAGTTCGCAGATTTAACATGGTATTACACTCTTACCATCTACCTTCACCTTTAAAACAGACAAGTCAAGGGGAAATAATAATGAAGTTATATATAACAATATAACATATTATCTAAGTGCTTAATTAGGGGTGTTGCTGGATTAGTTTACCTCAATACTCAAGGTTTGTTGTCTCGCGGCTTCTAAGAATGAAGAGGTGGACACAGAATGAGCAGCAGTCATGCGTTTATTAGAGTAAAAGATTAGAAAGTAAGAATAGTAGGAAAACAATCTTTACAGAGAGGGGACATTCAAAAGTGAATGCCTGAGACTTTAGGCAAGGGTTGTTGTTTTACAAGGTTCTGGTCAACCCCTTCTTCCCTTCCCTCTTATTCCTTCTCAGGTTTTAACCTTATTGGCTTGATAACTCTAGGTGCTGGATTGTTCATTCTTGATTGGCTCAATTCCCTTGTGTCAGGAGTGGTCTATGGCCATACCATTCTTTGTGGGTCATAAGTTTTACGGTCTACTACTCATTTTTAGTTAGGTCTTTTCTAAATTCCTGAGGGAATCCTTAAGGGAGTAGGTGGTGTCTGTTATATTCTTAAGAGGAATCTTACACCTACGGGGGTTTGCTGTGGTCAGATACTCCCAGCATTGTTCCAAAATATGTGTTTTTCAGTACCCAGTGACCTCAAGTCCTAACCTTTCCCTCTCTGCCTATTTTATCCTATCTTTCCCATCATAGGGGATCAATAATGAATTGTGAACTGGGATATTTTGAGAGCATACTGGGGTGTTCTAAATACTGGTGCCAGAAAACTTGTACACATGAGTGCTCATGGTCACTGCATTTAGTTTACTTCTTCAGTGTTTCATACCTTTGCCACTTGCTTTCTCTTTCCATTATTATTATTCATCCTCATTTCTTGGTCAGACCCATGCCACTCTCAGAGCTGGATCACAAAACATATCAGGCTTCTACTCACATTATCCCTCTAGCATCTAGAAATTAAGGAATTCCCATCCCCAAGAAACTTCTGGGGTTAATCATTCTTCTAATTTCCTAGCCAGTTAAACCCAATCATGCTTCACATTGCCATTATGATCTTTCATCATTCAATATAAAAGCATGATCCTTGCATTTATCTCTTACTACATTTTATTTGTATAGTGCTTTGAGATTTCCTTTACCTTACCAAACTTACAACTTATCACCACCAAAACAATAATTAAGAAAACTCTAGAAGAATCGAAATAGGATCCCCCCACCGGTATTTAATAATAAAAACTTTATTTTTTAAAAGCCTACCGTTTTTCAAAATGTTTATTTTTTATTGAGAGACAGAGAGAGACAAGGCATGAGCATGAGAGGGGCAGAGAGAGAGGGAGACACAGAATCCGAAGCAGGCTCCAGGCTCTGAGCTGTCAGCACAGAGGCTGACGCAGGGCTCGAACTCACAAACTTCAAGATCATGACCTGAGCCGATGTCAGATGCTTAACCAACTGAGCCACCCAGGTGCCCCAGTAATAAAATTACTTTAAAAAGTCCCTAGTACTATGCCTAAATTAGCACACACTTATAAGACTAAATTTGTAAAGTATATGTTTGAATTTTAAGTGAATTGGATTGATTGGGGTATATCCAGTGATGAATAGTTAAAATAACAGTGATCTCCAGTTAGTATCATAAAATAGAAACATTGCATGTCCTCTTGGGACAATCAGATGAGGCAGAAACGTGCTCTTTGCTCATGCTGTCCCTGCTGAGATCAGCTAGCAGAAGCACTGTCTCTCCACTCAACAGACATCGTAGGGGACCCCAAGTAAGCTGAAATGAGATTTTACTCTCTTTGCTCCTTTACTGCATGTCAAACACTGATGGGCAAATTATTGTGAAGATACTTTCTATCTAACCACCAACTTTTCCTCATCTTATTGGCAACGGCATGATGTGAGCTGCAAATCACAGGATTATGTTTCAGTGAATGTATGTGTTTGTATGTGTTCTTGTACTTTAACAAACTGAAAAGAACTTGAGACAGATTTGTAAACATATCTCTAACATATGTAATGGCCTTTGGACAGCTCCAAATCATAAAACTTTTGCACTGTACTCTCAGAAATACTCAGACTAAATACCATGTCAGCTTTCTCCTTAAATGTCCTATGTACATTCATGGGGTGCCTGGGTGACTCAGTCAGTTGAGCGTCAGACTTCAGCTAGGTCATGATCTCATGGTTCACAAGTTCAAGCCCCACGTCAGCCTCTGTGCTGACAGCTCATAGCCTGGAGCCTGCTTCGGATTCTGTGTCTCCCTTTCTCTCTGCCCCTCCCTTGCTGGTAATCTCTTTCTCCCTCTCTCAAAAATAAATACAATATTAAAAAAAATGAAATATCCTGCGTACATTCCTACTACAATTGGAAATGAGGTCTTACCTTACCACTCCTATAGAAGCCTCATCAAGTGAAAGCCATTTAATTTCTCATTCACCATATCTTGTGACACATGGTATATGCTGGATGTTGACAAAAAAACCTATCTTTTCACAGTCATGAGTCCAAACTATTTATTTTACTTATATTTCACCTTTAAATAACAGCTCATCCTTAACAATTATGTTACACCATAAAAAGAAATGAAAAGTTCCCCATTTAGTTTTGAAACTAGCAATCATGAGATATGTCAACAAAATTTACTACTTAAGATATAAAATAATGAATGTCAAAAGAAAATTAGATAAAATAAAATTCAGCATCCATTCCTAAAAAAAGCTTCAAAAGACAGAGAAGAGTTTAATTAAATGTGAAAAAATCCATGCAGATGAAAGTATAATTTTGTTTAAATAGTAAACATTTTAAAGCCATATCTGTTAATATCTAGTACAAGATAAGGTTACTCACTACTATTACCTAACATTGCTTTGGAAACTCCAGCAAATAAACTAAAAACAGAATATTTAAATAGGTACAATTATAAGAACAGAAAAATCTTCTCCAATTAAGTAATAATTTATTAAAAACACCAAAGCTCAGAGTTATATAAGATTAGAATTTAACTAATGGTAGAATTTGTTAATTTGCTAAATATAAGAAAATATTCAAATTCAGTAACTTTTTCAAAATTAACAAAAAATTGAAATGTAAAAAATTCTATTCACAAAGGTTTTAAAACAAAACTGAACTACTCATATATGAGTAAAATTTATATGTAACAATAAAAATACAAGAACCTACTTAAAAGCAAAACATCGTATTGGAGGACATAAACAAACTGAAAAAATGGAAAGGCATATCATATTCTTGGATAGAAATACTTATCAAAATGGGCAATATTACCAAAATCCATTTATAAATTTAGACTTATTCCGATTAGAATTCCAAAAATTATTTGACATTCAGAATTTTAAAAGTCCTTCAGTTTACACAAAGGACAGATGACAAAGAAGATTCAAAACAAGGACAATAACAACAGAAAATAAAGAATGGTAGAAATGAGGATTGATTTGGCTTTCTAATCATTCACAGAAATGATGAATCTACTGTAACCTTAAGTGGAATATTAACATAAATTAGACAAATAGACAATTATGATCAAATAATCAGTCCCATTTTCCTTATGTAAATTTTTTAAAGTTGCAACATATATAAAAATGTATACACATATGTATATATAAAAATGTATATTTATTATGTATATATAAAAATGTATATGTATTATATACATATAAATATAGATATTTATACATATGCACATTTAAAGTGTGTTGTGTGTGCATACCTGTAAACAAATAAATAAAACCCAAATATACCAAGAACAAGCGACATTTATTCAATTGTTTATTTTAGAATCACACACGTATACATAAATACATATGTACATACATACCCACATAAGTACATATATACATTTTTAACTTGACATATTAACAGAATATTCTTATATATTTGATGTTTTATAACTATATATATTTTAATACACTTTATTTTTAGAGTACATTTAGGTTTACAGAAAACTGAACAGAAAGTACAGAAAGTTCCCATGTACTCCTCTTATACCGCTCTGCAGACATTTTTTCCCTATAATTAACATTTTGAATTAATGTGGTATATTTGTTATAATAAATGAACCAATATTGATAAATATTAGCTAAAGTCTTTGTTAAGCTTCACCCTTTGTTATTCTTTTAAAGTTTCTTTTTTTATTTTTAAACGTTTTTATTTATTTATTTTGAGAGAGAGAGGTGGTTGAGGGGCAGAGAGAGGGAGAGAGAGAATCCCAAGCAGACCACCTGCTGTCAGCACAGAATCTGACCTGGGGCTAGATCGCAGGAACCCTGAGATCATGACCTGAACAGAAACCAAGAGGAGGATGCTTAAGGGACTGAGCTACCCAGGAGCCCCAACCTTCACTTTTTATGTTGTACAGATCTATGGGTTTAAGAAATGCATGTTAAGTATGTGCCATTACAGTATCTTACAGAACAGTTTCACTATCATAGACATCTGTGCTCTACAAGCCACTAGCAACCACTGATCTTTTGACCACACCTTTAGTTTTGCCTATTCTAAAATGTCATATAGTTGAAATCTACTGTGTATAGCCTTTTTCAGACTGGCTTCTTTGATTTAGCAACGTGGTCATGCTTCTCCATGTCTTTTGGTGGACTCTTGTTCATTTTAAAGATTTTTTCAGGGATGCCTGGATGGCTCAGTTAGTTAATCAACCGACTCTTGATTTTGGCTCAGGTCACGATCTCATGGTTTGTGAGTTGATGCCCTGTAACAGGCTGTGCACTGACAGCGCAGAGCCTGCATAAGATTCTCTCTGTGTTCTTCTCCCGCTTGTGGTCTCTCTCAAAAATAACTAAATAAATAAACTGTAATAAAAATTTTTTTCATATAATATTCCATTGTGTGGATGTACCACAGTTTAGTTATCCATTCACCTGTTGAAAGACATATTGACTGCTTCCAGTTTTTGACAATTCTGAATAAAACTGTTACAAACATTCCTGTGTAGGTTTTTGTGTCAGCACACATTTTCAATCAGTTGTGTAAATACCAGGAAGCAGAATTGCTGAATCATATGATAAGTGAATGTTTAGCTTTGTAAGAAACTGTCAAACTGCCTTTCAAAGAGGCTTTAACATTGTACATTCCCACCAGCAAAGAATCAGAGTTCTTGCTCCAGATCTCTGCCAGCATTTGGGATCCTCCGTGTTTTGGATTTCAGGCTATCTAATAGGTATGTAGAGGTATCTCCTTGTTTTAGTTTGCAATTCTTTATTGACATATGGTAAGCATCTTTTCATGTGCTTATTTGCCATCTGTTTATCTTTGGTGAGGTGTCTGTTCAGATTTTTGCCCATTTTTCAAAAATTGGGTTGCTGCCTGTTTGTTGAATTTTAAGAATTTTTTGGATATTTTGGAAAGAGACTTTTATCATCTATATATTTTGCTAATGTCCTCTGGTCTATAGCTTGCCTTTCTAGTCTCTTAACAGTGACTTTTCCAGGACAGAGGTTTTTAAATTGTAATAAGCCCAATTTACCAACTTTTTCTTTCATGTATTGTGCTTTAATGTGTATCCTAAAATACTCATCACTGCACCTAAGCTTAGCTAAATTTTCTCTTCTGTATCTATTCATCTTCTGTATCTATTACAGTTTACGTTATACATTAAGATCTATAGCCATTTCTTGTGAAAGGTAAGGTCTGTGTCTAAATTCATTTTGTGTGTGTGTTGATGCCCATTTATTCCAACACCATTTGTTGAAAAGATGATCCTTTTCCCATTGAATTGTCTTTGGCCTTTTGTCAAGGGTTAGTTGATTATGTCTGTGTGGGATCTATTTCTGGAGTCTCTACTCTGTTTCATTTATCAACATAGCTGTCCTTTTACCATTACCACACTATCTTAATGACTGTAGATTTATAGTTTAATTCAGATAGTGTCGGTCATCTGACTGTTCTTTTTCGTCAGTATTGTGTTGGTTATTCTGGGTCTTTTGACTCTCTATGTAAACTTCAGAATGAGTTTTCAATATCCAAAAAAATAATAATTTGCTGGGATTTTGATTTGCATTGCTTGGAATCTATATATCAAATTGAGAAGAACTGATACATTAACAATCCATTAACATGGAATATCTCTTCATTTACTTACATTTCTTTTGAGTTTTTAAATTAGAGTTTTACAGTTTTCTTTATATAGGTCTTGTGTGTATTTTGTTAGAATTAAAATTAAGTATTTCATTTTTTGTGTGCCAATGTAAAGTTTTTTGTTTTTTTAATTCCACTTGTTTGTTGTTGGTTTATAAAAAAGCAATTGACTTTATTTATTAACCTTGTGTACTGCACCCTTGGCATAAATGGTGGATAATTTTAGATCTTTTGTTGAACTTTTAGCATTTTCTACACGGACAAAACATTCCATCTTTATGCAAAGACAGTTTTACTTCTCTCTGTTCAATTTATTACATTTTCTTCATTTTCCTGTCTTCACGTGAGGATTTCTAGTATGGAGATAAATTGAAGCAGTGAGAGTAGACTCCTTGCCTTTTGCCTAATCTTAGAGAAAGTATCTAATTTCTTACCAGTATGATATTAGTTTATGTTTTTGTAAATGTTCTTTGTCAATTTGTGAAAATTCCACTCCATTCCTGGTTTTCTAAGAGATTTTACTGTAAAATGTCATTAGATATAGTAAAATGTTTTTCTGCAAATACTGATGAATTTTTTTCTCTTTAGCTGATTGATGTGATGAACTATATTACTTGATTTTCAAATATTGAACCAGATTTGCATGCTCAGACTGTATCCAACTTGGTTGTATGTCATTGCTTTTACACATTGTTGAACTCAATTTAGTAACATTTTCTTCATTATTATTATCTATATTCATTAAATTTTTAAATTTATTTTATTAGTTTCAGGTGTACAATGTGATTTAACAATTCTATACATTTTGGGGCACCTGGGTGGCTCAGTCGGTAAGTGTCCAACTTCAGCTCAGGTCATGATCTTGCGGTTCGTGGATTCAAGCCCCACATCAGGCTCTATGCTGACAGCTCATAGCCTGGAGCCTACTTCAGATTCTGTGTTTTCCTGGGGGTATAGCTCAGTGGTAGAGCATTTGACTGCAGATTCTGTGTCTTCCTCTCTCTCTCTCTGCCCCTCCCTGCTCACTCTCTCTCTCTCTCAAAAATAAATAAACATTTAAAAAAATTCTATACAGTTCTTAGTGCCTCATCAAGAGATATTAATCTATAATTTTTATCTCCTATAGTGTTTTAATTTCATTTTGGTAATACTGAACACATAACATGAATTAAAAAGTGTTCCCTCTGCTTCTTTTTTCTGGTAAAGATTTTAGAAAATTCATTTACTTATTTGTCAAACGTTGGGAAGAATTCACGAGGGAAATTAATTTTGTTTAGTGCGTGTGTGTGTGTGTGTGTGTAAGATTAATAGGTATTGATTCAATTTGTTTGATAGATAAACTTATTTCCCTTTGGATTTTAGTAGGCCACATCTTTCAAGAACTTGTCTATTTCATCAAAATTATTAAGTCAGTAGTGTTAGCTCCTCTTACATTTATGAGTTTAATTTGTGTATTCTCTTTTTTTCCGTAAAACATAGTTAGAGGTTTGCCAATTTGATTGATTTTGTCATTATTTTTGGTTTTGTTGCTTATCTCTAATAGTTTCTTGTTATCAATTTCATTGGTTTCTTCTCTAATTATTATAATTTTTTTCTTTTCCTTACTTTGATTTTAATTTGCTTTTCTTTCTTAATTTTGTAGAGTAGAAACTTAGATTACAGATTCTGGATATTTTTAATGTTTTTAATATATATTTAATGCTATAAATTCCCTCTAAGTATAGATTTTGTTAGATGAAAAAAATGGTAAATAATATTTTTATATTCATTTAGTCTAAAACATTTTTAAATTTGCCTTGAGATTTCTTCTTGATCCATGTGTTATTTAGAAGTATATTGTATAATCTCAAAGAATTTTAGAATTTACCAGCAGCTAGCTATCTGTAATTAGTTTCAAGTTTAATTCCATTGTGTTGCGAGAGCACATGTTGTATAATTTCTATGTTTTAAATTTATTAAGGTGTGTTTTATGGCCCAGCATGTGTTCTATCTTGGCAATTGTGAGTGCTCCACGTGCACTTGAAAGTAGTAGGCATTTTGTACTTGTTGGAAGAAGTATTTTATAAAAGTTAATTAGATCCAGTTGATGGTGTTGTTTGGTTCAACTATATCCTTATTCATTTATGCCTCTCAGATGTGTGAATTTCTGATAGAGAGGCATTGAACTTTCCACCTGTGATAATAGATTTGTCTATTTTTCCTTGTATTCTACCAGTTTTTGCCTCATATATTTTGACACATTTTTGCTAGATTCATATAAATTAAGGATTGCTATGTGTCATTGAAGAATTAACTCATTTATTGATATATAATGCTCCTGTATACCTCTTTATTTTCCTTGCTCCGAAGTCTGATTTGTCTGAAACTAATAGAGCTACTCTAGCTTTTTTTTTATTAGTATTAAGATAGTATATCTCTCACCATCTCTTTAGATTTAATCTCTTCATTTTTATTTTTAAATTGGGGTTAAATTTACCCATGTTGGGTAAACAACATGGAGTTGAATCCAGTTTTGTTATTCATTCTGACAATCTCCAGCTTTTAGTTGGTATATTTAAACCAGGAATATTTAGTGTGATTATTGATATATTTGGATTAATGTCTACCATATTTATCCTTGTTTTCCATTTTTTGCACTCATTTTTTCTTTTTTTTTTTTTAAACTCATATAATAAAATTAACCCTTAACTGTTTCAAACTATGCAGAAAGAAAATCCCACAGTCAAATATATTTGTTTGTGTATTTTTAACAGATATATCACAAAACCCTAAAAAAGTACATGAAATGCACTAAATGTTTAATACTTTCTAATATTTTCTTAAATAAATGCACTTGAGTGTCATTGAATTTGGCAAATAAGGGAAAAGTCATAAGTAATGAGACCAGAAACATAAATGGAGCTACATGATATTGAAACTTGAAGACCATTGTTAAAAAATTAGAGTTTATTTTAAGTACAAGAAGCCTTTAGAGATTTAAAACAAGTGAGTGACACAGCCCAATTACTGTTTTAAAAAAAATTTTTTTTAATTATTTATTCTTGAGAGAGAAAGAGAGGGAGAACAGGGAAAAGGTAGAGAGAGAGGGAGAGAGAGAGAATCCCAAGCAGACTTTGTACCATCAGTGCAGAGCTGGATGCAAGACTCAAAGTCATGAACCGTGAGATCATGACCTTAGCCAAAATCAAGAGATGGATGCTTAAATAATTCAGCCATGCAGGCACCTCATTTCTGCTTTTAAAAAGGATTACTTAGGGTTTATACAGAGAATATAGAATAATGGTCCAAAATAAGGAAGCGTAAAAAGTACTGCAAGTTAGGAGTTTACATAATAGCCTAGATGAGAGATGAAGGTGTCTTGAATTGATGTGGTTGCTTAACCGACTGAGCCACTCAGGCACCCCCAGACAAACTGAATTTTAACAAATGACTGTAACAAGAGATGAAGAAAGGCACTATAAGATAATAAAGGGTCCTATCCAACAAAAACATCTAAAAATTGTAAATATTTATGCCCCAAATTGGAAGCACCCAAATATGTAAATCAATTAATACAAAGGTAAAGGAGCTCATTGATAATAATACAATAAAGTAGGAGACTTTAACACTCCACTTACACCAATGGACAGATCATCTATGCAAAAAAATCAATGAGTAAACAATTGCTTTGAATGATACACTGGACTACATGGACTTAACAGATGTATTCAGAATATTTCATCCGAAAGCAGCCGAATACACATTCTTTTCATGTGCACATAGGACATTCTCCAGAATAGATCACATAGTATGTCACAGATTAGGCCCCAAAAAATACAAAAAGACTGAGATCTTATCGTGCATATTTTCTGACCAAAATGCTATGAAACTTGAAGTCAACCACAAGAAAAAAAATTTGAAAGACCACAAATACATGGATGTCAAACAACATGCTACTAAAGACTGAATGGGTCAACCAGAAAATTTTTAAAAAACTTTAAAAATACCTGCAAACAAATGAAAATGAAAACATGTTTGTCCAAAACCTTTGGAAAGCAATAAAAGCTACCCAAAGAGAGTAGTGCATAGCAATACAGAAGCTCAAGAAGCAACAAAAATCTCTAACAACCAAACCTTACACTTAAAGGAGCTAGAAAAAAAAAAACAACAACAACAAACAAAGCTTAAAGCCAGAAGAATAAGGGAAATAATAACGATTAGAGCAGAAGTAAATGATATAGAAACAAACAAACAAAAACATGGTAGAACAGATCAATGAAGACAGGAGATGGTTTTTTGAAAAAATTAATAAAATTGGTAAACGCCTAGCCAGATTTATCAAAAATAAAAAAGAGTGGACCCAAATAAAATCACAAATGAAAGGGGAGAAATAACAGTCAATGCCACAGAAATAAAAATAATTATAAGAGAATATTATAAAAAGTATATGCTAACAAATTCGACAATTTGGAAGAAATGGATAAATTCTTAGAAACATACAAACTACCAAAACTGAAGGAAAAAGAAATAGAAGAAGTAGAACAAGCCCATAACCAGCAAAGAAATTGAATCAGTACTCAAAAATCTCCCAACAACCATAAGTTTCAGGGCCAAATGGGTTCAAAGAGGAATTCTACCAAACATTTAAATAAAAGCTAATACTTATTCTTCTCAAACTATTTTAAAAAATGAAGAAGAAGAAGAAATGGAAAGAAAAATCCGGACTCATTCCATGAGGCCAGCATTACCATGATTCAAAACCAGACAAAGTCTCCACTAAAAAAGAGAACTATAGGCCAGTATCTCTGATGAACATAGATGCAAAAATTCTCAACAAAATACTGGCAAGTCGACTCCAACAATACATTAAAAAGAGTCATTCACTATAATCAAGTGGGATTTATATCTGGGCTGCAAGAGTGGTTCAATATTTGCAAATCAATCAACATGATACACCACATTAATAAAAGAACGGATTAGTACCATATGATCCTCTCAGTAGCTATAGAAAAAGCACTTGACAAAGTAAACATCCATTTGTGATAAAAACCCTCAACAAAGTAGAGATAAAGGGAACATACCTCAACATCATAAATATATATGTATATAATGGAATATTACTCAGCCATAAAATAGAATGAAATCTTGCCAATTGCGATGACATGGATAGAGATAGAGTATTGTGCTAATTGAAATAAGTCAGAAAAAGATAAACAACATATGATTTCATTCATATGTGGAATTTAAGAAACAAAATAAATGAACATATGAGAGAAAAAAAGAGTGGCAAAGCATAAAACAAACTGAGGGTTGATGGAAAGAGGTGGGTGGGGAATGGGCTAAATTGGTGATGGGTATTAAGGAGGGCACTTATTCTGATGAACACTGGGTGTTATATGTAAGTGATGAATTATACACCTGAAACTACAAAAACAAAAACAAACAAAACAAAACAAAACAAAACAAAAACACTAAGATTTAAACACCAGTCACAGCTGAAAGTATTTTAAAGCGTGTATCTTGGTAAGAAGAAAATCAAGGACAGAATGAAGGAGAGGAATGCAAGAATAGAAGGTGAGCAAAGTCACTGGCAAAGCATGCTGGCAAACCTAATTATAATTATTAAAGATAAACAGAAAAAAGTAGCATCTTGTTGACTTTAGCTTTATCATGAATAATTTATTTCATTATAAATATAAAGCAAACCTAGCAAAGTAATGACATTTTAAAATAAAAAAACAAACACAAAGAAATTCATTAATTCAAAAAATATTTCAGAGATGACTTGATAAACTTCAATGTTGATACTGTAGGAAAGAGACAAAACTAAAACAGTAAATATTAAATATAATTGGGATAAATTTTTTATTAAAATCCTTAAGAAATCATATTAATGTATAAAATAATAACAATAAATCAATAAATTACCTAAAACAAAACTAAAAAAATTAAAAAAAACAAATAAATCAGCAAATTAACAAAGAATAAAAATATAGGTAAGTAAATACAAGATATGACTCTTAAGTTAAAGAAAAAGAAATTCCCAAATTTTAAACAATTCAATAAAGAAACAAGTTAAATCACAAAAAGACAAACTTGGAAATGGAATAATGAGTGGGGAAGTTAAGGTAATTATGAAAAGATAATTTATAAAATGTAAATACAATCATTTTGAACATTATAACAAAATAAAATATGTATTTAACTCAGAAATGAGAAAAATATCTAGATAGTTTAATTATCCCAAAGTAGGTAAGCAAATCACATTTATTGAAAACCTCTAGTTAGCATTATGTTAAAATTCACATTAAACACCTGGATCATTTCATTTTAAAAAATATTGAATAGAAAAATATTGAATGAAAAAGTATTATAAGTATTGTCAACAACAAAGGATAAACAATCAAATTTATGCAGAGCACATTTAAGACTGTGTAGAGACTGAGTATTTCTTCGTCTGTGTAAAGATCTTTATGCCTAATAGTGATGTCTATAGATAACACCCCAGAATAAAAATTTAGACAATTTTATTATAATAGTGGAAATTAAAGATGTCAAAAACACTTGAATGTGGTATTGACATTTGGTCAGAAACCATTTTTCTGATAAAATCTTTTAAAATTGAAGATTACAATAGCCTTTCATGTCTACATGTTCTAAATTGTTTTATTCATCTAAAAGTTTTATGAGTGTATCTCCAGAAGAAGGGAAATACAGGTACAAATTTTGGCAACAGACAATGGAATATTTCTTATCAATAAAGTAATTTAGTTAGTGTTTATGGATATGTTTTAATAGATTTTCACAGGATATCATATCACTTGCACAGCAGTTAAAAGAATTTTTTTTTTTGCTTGATGACTCTAAGTAGGTATACAAACCTGTCCTATATTTTAATTTTGTATTTGTCTTTGAACTTCAATTCAAATTATTATAAATTTTCTCTTGGAATTGCCAGCAATTTCTTCATTTCAATCAAGATTTTTCACTTCCACTTGTTTGAAGACTAATATTGTGTGTGTGTGTGTGTGTGTGTGTGATTATTCTACACATTAAAGGACTTCGTGTCTTTGTAAATGCATGAAATATCTTCTGAGTGTTTAGTACAATTTCTCATGGATTTTTTAGATTACTTTTATGCTTTGGGAGTACGTAAACAAGACATTATGCCAACAACTTTAAAGAAATGTATTCCTTTGGGAGTGTTTTGTTGCTAGGCAAGGTCTTTCACATCCCTGTGTCTCAGTTTTCCCCACATATGATATAGAGTAATTGTAAATTTTGTAAAACTTTTTAAGCTTTCTGTGAGAATCAGTACATTCATATTATGTCAAGTATTACTAACCTATGACAAGCAAGCTAAGAGGTAGCTAATATTTTTCCTTAGGTAATGTCTTAGTATCTATTAGATACTGTCTATCAGAAACACATGAGAAAAACATACTCTCCAAAGACATTTAAAGCTAATCAATTTTTGAAGTTTGTTAGAATTCTAAAGTACTTCCTTTGATGATCTTTTGAATGAGTCAGTGAAATTTAGTTGAGTAACTTTATACCCTACCAATATGTCATAAAGTTGCTTGGTGTTTTATTACATTCTTCAGTCCTATAAATTACTACTGCCTCTTGTTTTTATCATAAATAGATTTTAGTTACTCAATATCATATTTAAATATTTAACTGATCCTTTTAACAACCTCAAAGACTCACCATTGTTAGTCTCAAACAGTCTAGACTCCTTAGACATTCAAAGTGTTCCATAGATCTGACTCATTTATTTTTCCATTCAGTTTCCTAACAGGCAAGTTGAACTTCATGGTTCTTTCCACATGCATATTATCTAATTCCTGAAACCTCAGATAGACTGTCCTTATTTTCAAGTTGGCAAGATGGAAATTCTCATGAAAATACTAACTCCGTACAGTATTCAAATAAGTCCTGATCTGATGTATGTCTAATATTTCATCACTAGTAAGCCACATACACATGGGGTATTTTCAACCCTGCTCCAAACTTGTTGATGTCTGTAGATAGGCTTAAGTCTCCATCTAATATATTAAGTAGATGAAAGTTTATTATTATAAAGTTTTCACACTAGCCCCCTACCAATGTCACCTTGGAAACATCTTATCTTGGATGAAATAATGATACTGTAATGAAATAATGATAAGCCAAAAATAAAAATAGGGTTACTTAGAGCCAAATATGAGTGATCTAAAAATAAGTAAATAGCCCTGTCATTATTAGATGCCATGGGAGAGGATTTTACAATTATATAAACATTTGATATAAAGTCTGGAATTTCAGTCAAAAACTTTTTAAACCACATTTTCACAGTCTCATTGGGTGGTTTCAGTTCCAGGTGAGATGAATTAAGCACACGCTTTTCTTCTTTTCTCACTGAAAACAACTATAAAATCTGTACAGAATACTTAGCTTAATGACTTGAGGACTCTGCAAACAAATAGCAACAAGCAATTTAGGAAGAACACCTGAATCCAGTGTACCACCAAATCTGTGCTGAATTTACTATGATTTTCCTTTCCCCAGCATCTCCCTACCTAAAGTCAACCCAACTACCCAACTAAGAACTCAAAAGCAAGTAAAATGGGGCAGACTAAGAGAAAGATATGGGAATATTCTATATTGAAGAGTAGAAAAAGGAATTGCTATAACTCAGAGAGAGGAGGAGGAAAGTCACGTTTATGCTTTTTGTTTTATCCACTCTTTTATACCCCATCTTCCAAGGAATCCCACATTGACAATAAAAGCCTATAGGAACCAATTCTGAGAGATGGAAACCTTTACCTCCATTCAGTAAAACTGCTGCTCCTTTATTACAGGCCAAAATCTTATAGCTTTTCTCTTTCTTTCTAACTCTCTTTCTCTTGGTCTCTGTCTCAACCACTTGGCTGTGGGTGCAAATCAATCACAGGGGTAAGCAGGATCTGCTGGTGCACCAAAAAGGGGAATGCTTTGGAAATTAAAAAAAAAGAAAAAACATGATAGCAGAGAAAGAAGACCTTAGGAAAACAACTCCACAAAGTTAATTATGAACTCGTAGGCCCACTAACAATTAGTGTACCCATGAATCTGACACAAATTAGCATATAGAAGACGTTGAAGAACTAACTTAATGGACAAATCTCCACCCAGACACCAGACTGACCACTGGATGACTCACAAATAGATGTATCTGAATAGCACTGCAAAGCTCTGAAAACTGGACTGACCTTAGAGTATTAGCTCAATGAATGTGGAGTAGAATTTTTAGCCTAAAAACAACAATATCAACTGCCTGCTACAACAAAAATATCCCGTTTACAATCCAAAATTACTCAGTATACAAAAAAAATGGTGAAAGTATCAAGCCACATGGGAAATAAAAGGTCAACAGAGGCTGGGGTACCTGGGTGGCTTGGACTGTTAAGCGGCTGACTATAGCTCAAGCCATGATCTCATGGTTCATAGGTATGAACTCCATATTGGGATCTGTGCTGACAGCTCAGAGCCTGGAGCCTACTTCAGATTCTATGTCTCCCTCTCTCTGCCCATCTTCTGCTCACATTCTGTCTCTCTTTCTCTCGACAATAAATAAACATTAAAAAGTTTTTTAACACAAAAGTAAACAGAAGCCAAAGACAAGATGACATAGATGTTGGAATTATCTGACAAAGACATAAAAGCAGTTGTAATATAATTCCTTGATAAATAATTGCAAACATTCTCGAAGCAAGTATTAAAAATAATAAATATCAACAGAGGCATAAGGAAAAACCAAATGGAAATTTTAGAACTGAAATATACAATGGCTGAAATAAAAATAGTCACTGAATACACTCAATAGCAAAACTGAAATAACAGATCAAAAGAATTGGCAAACTTACAGATAAGTAGAAACTATTCAGTATGACCAATAGAAAGAGAAAAAGATAAAAAAATTAGGTAACAGAGTTTCAACCACCTTTGGAACAACACCAAAAGTTTAGCATTAGTGTGGCTGCAATCCAGAAAGAGGGGATAATGATTGCAGCTCAGAAAAAATATTTGAAGTAATAATGACATAAAATTTCTCTAGTTTGATAAAAGACATAAACCTATAGATTTAAGAAGGCAAGCACACCTCACATAAAATAAACCTAAGGAAACCCATTTCCAGATACATTAGAATCAAACTGTTGAAAACCAGACAATGGGAAAAGAAAAAAGAAAGAAAACACCTGTAAAGATAGCAAAGGAAAGAGGACAAACGACCTGTAAAACAACAATTATAATTACTGTAGATTTTCCCTTGGAACATTAGAGCCCAAAGAACTAGTACAATATTTATATTTTAAGTTTTTATTATAAGTCTAGTTAGTTAAAATACAGTGTTATATTAGTTTCAGGTGTACAGTATACTAACTCAACACTTCCATACATCATTCTATGCTTATCACAACAAGTGCACTCTTTAATTTCCATTACCTACTTAACCAACCCCTGTTCCCACCTCCCCTCTGGTAGCCATCATATTGTTCTCTATAATTAAAAGTCTGTTTCTTGCTTTGACACTCCGTCTCTCATTTTTTCCTTTGTTTGCTTTGTTTCTTAAATTCCACACATAAGTGAAATCATGTGGTATTTATCTTTCTCTGTCGGACTTATTTCACATAGCATTATATTCTTTGGTCCCATCCATGTTATTGCAAATGGAAAAAATTCATTCTTATTTATAGCTGAATAATATTCCATTGTGGTGTGTGTGTGTGTGTGTGTGTGTGTGTGTGTGTGTCTGTGTGTGTGTGTGTGTACACCACATCTTCTTTATTCATTCATGAATTGATGGACACTGAGCTGCTTCCATATCTTGGCTATTATAAATAATGCCTCTATAAACATAGGGGTGCATGTATCCCTTTGAATTAGTGTTTTTGTATTCTTTGAGTAAATACCCAATAGTGAGATTGCTGGATCATAAAGTAGTTCTATCTTTAACTTTTTGAGGAAACTTCATACCGTTTTCCATTGTGGCTGCACCAGTTTGTATTCCCACCACTAGGTTAGTACCGTATTTTTAAACTGTTGAAACAAAGAATTATCCATCTGGTATTCTATATCCAGGTTAAATTTTCTTCAGGGGTAAAGAGGAAATCAAGAAATTCTTGGAGGAAAGAAAGCTAGTAGAAATAGCCAGCAGAGTTGCTCTAAAATTTAAAAAAAAAATGCTAAAGGAAGATCTTCAGAAACAAGGGAAATGATACCAAAGAAAACAGAAAACATCAGGAATAAAGAAAGAGTAACAGAAACGGTAAATGTCTGGGTAAATATAATAAGCCTTGCTTCTTATGTTGGGTTTTTAAATTTTATGTGATGGTTAAAAACAAAAGCTACATTGCCACATTCACCTTTCAATATATGTAGTTGTAATGTATAAGACAATTATAACATCAGTGGGAGAGAACAAAGGACACTATATGATAATAAGATTTCTACATCCAATTTAAGTAATAAAATACTGCTTCTAAACAGCCTTTTAAAAGGTGAATTTTTAAATTTATGTATTTTCCAATCCTTTGAGTAACTATTAAAACAGATTTTGTTTAAATCAAAGTAATAAATGAACAATAAAATATTAGAATATTCAAATCTGAAAGATGTTGAAAGTCAGAAAGCAGGAAAGGTGAAAACAAAGAATAAAAATAGAACAAATAAATCAAATAATAAAAATGATAGACTTAATTTCAAACATTTCAATACTATTAACTACACAGATGATCTAAAAAAACTATTTTTTAAAGTTTATTTATTTTGAGAGAGAGAGACAGAACAAGTGGGGGAGCAGCAGAGACAGAAGTACAGAGAGAGTCTCAACTGGACTCCACACTATCAGTGCTGAGCCTGATGTGGGGCTCGAACCCATGAACTGTGAGATCATGACCTGAGCTGAAAGAAACCAAGAGTTGGACACTTAACCGACTCAGCCACCCAAGTGCCCCCAAACACAACTATTAAAAGAAGAGATTATCAGAATGGAATTTTAAAAATGACCCAAAATATGCTGTCCATAAGACTCTCACTTCAGAAATAATGGTCTGACTAGGTTAAAAGTAAAATAATGGAAAAGAATATATGATGCAAACACTAATCAAAGGAAAAGTGAAATGGTTATCTCACTGTCAAAGTAGTCTTCAGAGCAAATTCATTTTCCAGAGATAAAGAAATAATGAGATTGTATATTGAATGAAATGTCAATTTGCTAAAAAGATAAAACAATGCATCTGTATTCAACTAACAGAGGTTCAAAATACATGAAACAAAAAATGACAAAGATGAAAGTAGAAATAAATAAATCTACAATTATAGTTGGATATTTCAGAACTCTTCTCTAAGTAATAGAACTAGTAGAAAGAAAAATCACTAAGTTTACAAAGAACTAAACAATACTATCAACTGACTGGATCAAATGGACATTGATAGAACATTCAACGACACCAGGTTACAGATTCCTTTCAAGCGCACATGGAAAATTCAACCTGATAAACTATATGCCTGGTGATAAATGAAACCATAACACAAATTAAAAGAATTGAAATCATACAAAATATGTTCTTGGAGCATATTAGAATTAAACTGAAAATAAATAAGAGAAGATAGGAATAGATCCAATCACTGGAAATTCAAAACAGTCTCAAAATATCTGTGGGTAAAAGAGGAACTCTCAGAGAAAATCAGAAAATATTTTCAGCTGAATTAAAATTAAAATAGAATATATCAAAATGTATGTGATACAATGATAGCAGTACTCAGAAAAGTTACAGGATGGAACAATTAATCTATACTATAATAGTACACCTTGAGGAGCACCTGGGTGTCTCAGTCTGTTAGGCTTCTGATTCTTGATTTCAGCTCGGGTCATGATCTGATGGTTTTGTGAGTTTGAGTCCTGTGTCAGGCTCTGTGCTGACAGAATCTGTGAGATTCTGTCTCTCTCTCCCTCTCTCTCTGCCACTCCTGCACTCTTGCTCTCTCTGTTTCTCAACATAAATAAATATACTTAAAAAAAAAGATTACACTTTGGGAACTAGAAAATGATTATTTAAAATCAATCAAGAAGAAAGGAAATAATAAAGATAGGAGCAGGAATCAATAAAATTGGAAAAGGAAAACAAGAGAAAACCATCAAAACTTAGAATCAGTTCTTTGAAAACAGTAATTAAATTGATAAACCTCTAGCAATATTAATAAAGAAAAAAGAGAAGTAACAAATGATTAGTATCAAGAATGAAAGAAGAATTATCTCTACAGATCTTGACATAATGTTACATAATATTACTACAGACTCCACAAAAGAATTATTGGAAAGATAAGGAGTGAATACTACAATCAACTCTATGCACATAAATTTGACAAATTAGATAAAATGGACCAATTTGTCAAAAACACAAACTACTAAAACTCACCAAAGATAAAGCAGATTATCTATCATTGTAACTGTTAAATAAATTGAATTTGTAGTTAAAATCTTCTGAAAAGAAATCTCCACGCACACATGGTTTTACTGATGAATTCCACCAAACATTTGAAAAATAAATAGCACCAACTCTATAGCATCTCTTCAGAAACAGGTGAAGATTTTATACTTCCCAACTCATTTTACAAAGCTAGAATTACCCTGATCCCTAAACCATAACAAAAGATATAAAAACAAAAGAAAAAAGAAACAAAAAGCTACAGGCCAATTTCTGTCATTAACAGAGGAACAAAGTCCTCAACAAAATATCATCAAATTAAATCCAGCAATACAGAAAAAGAATATTACAGCATGACCAAGTGGAGTTTATGGCAGGAATGTAAGGCTGATTGAATATTCAAAAATAAATCAATATAATCCATTTTAAGGAGAAAGAACACATGATTATTCCAACAGATGCAGAAAAGCATTTCACAAAATACAATTTCAGTTCTTGTTATAACTTTGTTAAATTAACATTTGTTAAGTGGAGCATAGGGTGCCAGATGGAGAGTAGAGGTTCAAAAAAAGACCGCAAGAGAAATTGAAACAGAAGTTTATGACTCATAAGTGTTAAAGGAAATACATGGCACTCCTCGAGGGGCCACCCAGAGAAGAGAGGTCTCAGTGCAGGCAGAGAGAGAGGCAGGACGTGGGGCACATGCCTTTATTGGGGTCCATGGGTGGAGTGCTTTGGGGTTCCACAGCTAAAGCTGAATTAGACAATCCAAACCAAAAAGTGTGGGAATTTGGTTAACTCACTGGGGTCTTATCTAAGGGGCACATAAGACTAAGGTCCTAAGGGGTGAAAACTATTGATCACAAGAGTATTAGGAACTTACTTTTACTTGTGACTCTGCAGGATGTTATCTAGGGCATGTGCTTGCAGGAGGGAGTTAATGTCAGTTTAAGGCCCCCATGGGCCACTTGGCCACACAAAATGGATGCCGAAGCAGTAATTCCACAAAGAAGCTTAGCTAAACTGTCAGCATTTCTTGATAAGAATCCTTAGCTAATCTGCAATAGAAGGGAATTTTCAACCTAATAAAGTCCATGTATAAAAACCTATAGCCTGGGTGGCTCAGTCGGTTGGGTGCCCAACTTTAGCTCAGGTCACAATCTTGTCGTTTGTGAGTTCCAGCACCACATTGGGCTCACTGCTGTGAACTTGTCAGCACAGATCCCACTTAGGATCTTCTGTCCGTCCCCCTGTCTTTGCCCCTCCCCCACTTGCACTTTCCCCAAAATAAATAAATATTTTTAAAAAAACTTACAGCTAACAAAATAGTAAATGGTGAACGACTTATTGCTTTTGCTCTAATATCTGGAATGAAAGGCTATGCACTCTCACTACTTTTACTCAATAATCATCACTTTCATGACACAGTGTTCAATGATTTCTTTATAATTTATTGTCTAATATTAAATACAGCTGACCCTTGAAAAACATAGGGATTCAGGGTACTGATTGCCAATGCAGTCAAAAATCCATGTATAACTTTTGACTTTCTCCAAACTAATAGCTTTCTGTTGACTGGAAGCCTTATTGATAATGCATACAATCAATTAACATATTTTGCATGTTTTATGTATTATAGGTTGTATTCTTACAATAAAAGAAGCTAGAGAAAAGAAAATGTTATTAATAAAATCATAAGGAAGAGAAAATACATTTACAGTATTGTGTTTATTGAAAAAAAATCCAAGGGCAAGGGAACCCGTGCAATTCAAACCTGTGTTGTTAAAAAGTCAATTGTAAGTGCCTCTTTCCTCACACTTGTATTGAAGACTGAGGAAATAACACAGATTATTGGAACTCCATCAGGAGAGCAGTGACAAACTGTGAGACTAGTGTGTCACCACTACCTGATCCCTCCATATCTAAATTCTACCTATCTTTCAAGGCTGCCCCAATGCCATCTCCATCATGATCTCCCATGTCAAAGATGTCTTCACCACCTTACACCACTTCTACATCTATTTTTATATTTTTCCCCTTTCTTAAAATAAATTTTTCTCATAAACATGGTTGTGGACATTTACATTCTCTCGAAGTCTTGTTATTTTAAGTATTTCAAAGGCAAAGTCTGTGCCAATCATCTCAACTGCTTAAAATAAGCATTAGGACTACAATTAACAAGCCTTCAAAGTTTATTTAATGGATACATCTAAGATCTTTCTCTAACTTGCTCTCAAGTATGTTCCACTTGTAGAATTTAACTTCTTATATTTCTCACTTCTACACTTTCCATGATATTTTTCACCTGGAATTCTTAACCAAGCATGCATTTCAACCAATGAAAATAACAGGCCTATTCTTCAAAAGCCATCTCTTCTATGATGATGCTGTACTTTATGCAGTATTATTTGGACCTCACTTGCCAATGAAATGTTTTTTTTTTCCTTCCATATATCTTTCTAACCAACTTGAGCATAAGTTCTTTGAAAACAAGTACCATAGTATGTGTGTGTGTTTGGGGGTGTGTGTGTGTGTATTTTTACAGGAAGTTGACTGTAATATGTTGAATATGTATTTGATTTCTTTAAAATCTAATTCTTCAATCTGGGTTATTCAGCAGAAAAATGAGTATTTTCAACCTTTTATTTCTATAAACAGAAATTTAGATTTAACCATTGAACTTAAGAGACCATCTATTTGTTAGATTGAATATTGTGGTAGCATAAATTTTTCATTTGCAGAAATACTGCCTTCTATTCTTTGTTTTTCAAATATGATTTTTGCTCTAAACATATTTTATACTGGCATACAAAAAAAAATCATTTCTGTCATACTTTCTAAAATTCCTCCTACTAATATAAGAGCATCTGTACCAAGAATATGAATAGGTAGAAACATACTTTTATCCATATTAAAACAAATGTATCTTGATAAAATAATTATTTAAAGCTTTCTAAGCTTTTTCTTTTGCTGCCTTATGGTGGAGACAAATTCCTATTAATAAGCAATAATAATTATTAGCATCTTTGTTCCTTTTGATTTGAATCCACTGAACATTCTTACATATAAAATAAATGCATTGATCTTGCATTGTGTAGTTGTTTGCCATGCAAAAAAAATAATTACTTTTTTGTGGATAAATGGGAATTTCAGGGAGATTATTTTAATACTTTCCCAAAGTTTCTATTAATACTTCAAAAATCCTGATGATCCTTCCTATATTGTACAATCTAGATTTTGAAAAATCATGCTGACTTTATTAAGAGGTACTCTGTCCTTTTATTTTTCAAGTATAAAAACTAAAATTAAATCCCATAGGCTTCAGCTCAAACTGGAGTCTATAAGACTATTCAAAATTCAAAGTTGCATTCTGAACAGATTGCACCAGCTAGTTGATGAAACTTGAGCTAATTACACTAATGTTGACAAATGCACTGGCACAAAAACAAATGTCACATTTTTCAAAAAATTACACCTCTTCAAAAGATGCTAAATAGATTCAGTGATTTGTGGGTGTAACTGAGCTATTTGTGCAAAAACAGTTTTGAAAATTCTGATTTAAAATATAAAATGTATAAGTACAGTATGAGTGCTTATATGCTATTTTCAAATGTATTTTAATAAAATATTTGAATTTTTGGAACAATAAAGAAATTACTATATTTGTTGCTGGAATATTATCTCTAAGTTTATTTTAAATTTTGTATCATATACAAAAGTTAATTTTTTTTTATCTTGAGGAATGTCTTTATGTATTTTAAATTGAGTTGGTATGGATATCTGAATTGAGAATGCAATTTTTAGATATTTGAGTCTATATACTATTTCAGGAAGAGTTTTTTTAATTCAGTCTCAAATACACTTACATTTTTCTATTACTTGGCACAACAGCTATTATGTGCTAAAAGTTTTATGCTAAGCATTGTGGTTAAAGTTTTAAGTAAATGATATAAATTATCATTATTTTTCAATATTGCTGCAAGGGAGAGATTATCAAAATCACATATCTGAGAAACAGAGAAATTAGATAACTCACTCTAGTTAATGGGGCTGGAATTTGATCCAAGGTCTTCCCAACTCTCAAGTTTCTATTCTTACTACTATCCCCAAAAGGATCTCAATTGGAAAGTTTTTATTTGAGTATTATGTACTCAAAATTATCAGCTTTCTTCTGCTTCACATTTGAGAAAACTTTCCAATGATGTTTCCAGAATATGCCAATGATTCTTTTAAAATTGGGATTTGTCTCTCATTTGTTGTTTTGAACTGTCCCAAATCACTGTTGTGTCATCTTAGAAGAGGTCCACGTGTGGTAAATATGCTCACTATGGTAATCAGTCTTGTCTGATTCTTCAAAAAAGTTTAATTAAAATGAACTAAAAGTATTGATAACAGAAATCAAGCTTGTTATTAAAATATTAAAAATGAGTTTGAATTACAGAAGCTTTGTTAGTCATCTACTAAAAGTCTGGGGAGAAGAGGAATCTTATTGACAAAAAGTATTCTTATCTAGTAACAGAAGGATATCAAGATTCAACCAGTCAAGATATAATTAGACCTTGTGATCAGGGTTCAAAATGATCATTCTGAGAGCTACAGTAAGAAACAACCCAAATCACCAACATGTCAGACTGGAGTCATTGATGCGTATGACTGTTTGATGTTTAAACACCACCTACCCACCAATACTAAAGTTATAAAGGAAAATCCAGTTTTTAAGATTGACATAAAAGTATCAATACTTTTTCTTTTTCTATCACCTGTTATGAGTCAATAAAAATTCATTTCATGTACATTAAAGTTGATCTTTATTAGATCTTGCTCTTCTCTCTGATTTGCTTGGATTGTTTGGGTTATTGATGCCTTATCTTTCACAACTTGACTTTCTCACTCCTAATTTAACCTAAAACTTGTTTATTCTTTCCGATCTACATTAAGTTTTTGTCCTCCAGACTTTGGTCCCTCCGGCACTTCTGATTTGTGCCAGTCTGGGGGAGATGTGAGGCTTCTCAACTATTCCTCAGCATACTTACCAACCTACCTCAGCATGTAGGTAGGCATTAATCTGTATTAAGCTGAAACATTTTCCTGGTTGCCAGGCACACAGGTATTCATTCATGTCTGAAGTAATATTGAGACGACTAATCTGAACCCATAAAATAGGGGAAAACTATTTTGATTCATTTACGAACAGTATTAAGTTTCCAAACTGCATAGATTTGCTTTCACTTTGAAGTCTTCACTTGGGGCGTTACAACTGATTAAATAAAAATAACGTTCAAAGAAGTTTTAAATTCAGCAAATTAAGATTATTTCTACTTTTTCTTGATGACATAAACCTTGCTTAAAAATCACAAATTTACAGTTATTTATCATACTTAGGTGGTGTTTATCATTTAGTGACTGATTTTACAAGAGGACAAATGTATACACTTACTAGGCAGTTGGGGTGACATCTTTTTTTTTTTTTTTTTGGCCTTTCCTCTTCACATCCAATTACAATATAAAATATTTGTTCACTGGATGCATGTTTTAAATTTTAAATTGTATGATCATTTTAATTAAAGTTTGATATCTCTTTTTAAATTAATATTCTCTTTATTTTTTTAATGTTTATTTATTTATTTTGAAAGAGAGAGGGTGCCAGCAGGATGGGGGAGGGCAGGAAAAAGAGACAGAATCTGAAGCAGGCTCAGTTCCCTCAGCACAACCATGAGATCATGACCTGAGCCCAAGTCAGAGGCTTAATGGACTGAGCCACCCAGATACCCCAGTAAATTAATATTCTCTTTAAAATAATCTAATATTTGCTATTTTTCATGGCAACTAAACATTGTGCAAAGAGTAAAGGTCTAGGCAAAGGAAAAACTGGGTTCAAATTTAGCAAAGTGACCATCTAGGCACTGGATTTCAAGTTAGTTATTTGACCTTCTCCAAGTTCTAATTTACTTGTCTAAAAATAGAATAGTATTCCCTGCCTAAAATTCAAATATACAAAATCTTCGCAAACTAGAGCATGCAGTATACCAAGAACTAACATTCTGAATTAACAGTATACAAGTTTAATGGAACGCTAATAGAAAAACTACAGACGTGAGGACTTTTGTTTTCACATAAATATAGAAGGAAAAACTATGTTCGATATGAATTCTGATGTTTCTCTATGGGACATCCTGCACTTCACAGCTGTTACATCAGTTTAGCATCAATCACATTCTTTGTCTTTGTTCTTTATTACTTTTCTGAGTTTGCTGTGGGTTTTTTGAATAAAACTGAATTCTCACATTTAGCTTGTGTGGAGATGAATGTGGAGATAGAAGGAGATCATTTTCCAATTGAGCATTTTAAAAGCAGAGAAAATATCAAAAGCTTACCAAACAAATCAGTCTGTACCAAAGACAATGACTTTCTGTAAAAAGAAATAATGACTTGCAAGATAATTTAGGACATATCACTATCTGGTGAATGTATTACAGAATTAATTCAATTAGAAACAGATTAATGTGCCTACCTATAGCTTTGATTTCACGTCTTTATGAAAAGTGAAAGACCTAGTCATCCAGATGTTCTCAAATGTTTGTTGTCAGGTAGAGAAAACACCTGGATGAGTAGGATTTCGTTCTGGTTATTGCTGTTATTGTTTTGACTTTTCCTCAAATATTTCAGCATAAGATAATCTAGATATCAAAGTAGCCACAGTACATGAAAATCGTTGTTGTCTTTACTGGATATTAAAAATCTTTAGCCAGTTGATTTATGTAACTAAAGATATAGAAGGAATATTTAGTCTAGATAAATAGACTGATAAAAGCATCATAAATATTGCTATTACTTTATGAAATTTCGTTACATAAAACATGGTAAGTTGGGGGGAAAAAACTCTAGAGATTTTTTTACCAGAAGCTCAGAAGAGAGGGATTGGCTCTGTTTTTGAGCTATATACTTATGATCAAATGTAGATCATGCGTATCATTTATTATAAGATTGCTTCTATTCTTAAACTTGAATTTTGATGACGTACATGGTTGACCATTTCTATTATTAATATAATTAGAAATAGCATTTTTGGATATTTCTTCAATAGTCCAGATGGAATTGATACAGATTATTTCTTCCTCTGCAGAAAAACTTCCCTCCAGTTTTTACCCTTGCTAAATTTGATTTTATGATACAGAATATTAAAGAGGTGGGTTTGCTTTTGGCTTTTTGTATTTTTTTATTTTAAAGACAGAACTGTCACTTGTGTTTCTACAGCTACTGCTTTTCCAGTCGTTTAAAATAAGAATGAAAGAAACTATAATAAAATGCCTTAGAATTTCTTCTGACACTTATTAATCCAACTAGTGTTTAGTGACTCCATGCACTAACTGATAGAAAAAAATACATTTTATCCCAATAGACATTGTTAAGGTTATATTGGAAAAGTGAGACCAGATCTTGCTCAGGAAGTATTCCTATAGTTTTAAGGATATGGGAATCTTCTTTTTTCTTTAAAAATTAAAATTTAATTTATGAAAAATTAATTTGTGTAAAGTACCCAAGTTATAAGTTACATCTTTCAAATTACTCACCTTAAATGCAGATTGAGTGAGTAGGTCACCTCCAATGTCTGTCCATCGCTTGGAATGAGACTGCAGTGATAGTAAAAAAAAATTTGGCCAACCTTGAAAGAGTTAAATTTTAGGTAGCATCTAGTCATAGTATACAGGGGATTCATTAACTTTTTCTGTAACTGTTTATTTTATATATTTGAAAAATAATAAATACTACCTTAATTTTAAACTAACCAAGATACTGGGAAAGTAAATGAATTCAGAATTCAAGGTGTACTTTATTCAAATAGAGCAATCACATAGGAATCAGCCACAGAACAGTCGCTGGACCCACTTTTAATGTTCCTGAAATCTATAGTAAAATATAGATTCAGAGAAAGTTCAGTTAAGACCCTGACCCTTTTAAGAGTAGTCATATTGGTCTACATTTTTGAGTTGCCTATCCTTAATTAGCAGAGCTGTCCAAACTGTTTTGATATAAATCTCTAGAGAAAAATAGAATATAAACTCATTCTCCTATTGTTAATGCTTGTTCTATAGATGATGAAGTATGAAATGATTGATCATGTACTATAATGATGGATAAGGACAATTTCTGGAAAGGTCAAACCTATTAAATAAATCTTAGAATATATTTAAAAACATCATATCTGCCTCACTGGAGCATGGTAACTCTTTTCAATGACAGGTGGCCTTCACATCAGAGGAGTAACAGCAGTGGCAAACAATAGACATTCATACTTCACTAAAAGAGTGGTGGAGAAGAAGTGAGGATTGTGAGATTACTATTGCCAAAGTAAGAGGTTGTCCTGAATAGAACAAAATAAATAAAGACCTTGACTACAGCTGCACAATCCTTGAACATTCTAATGAAAAGCAATGCAAAACAAACAAATAAACGAACAACAATAAATCTTTTCAAACACCCAGATATTTTGTATACATGGTAACATACAAATATTTGAAAATTTTCTTTTTTTTTCATGCCATGCTTATACACACACACACATAAACACACACATACAAACACACAAATAATTCTTTAAAAAGAAAAGAAAACTCAACCTTCTTATCAAACACAGATTTTTTTTCCTGTGATGTATTCAAAAGCTTTATTTCTGTCAGCTTAGGAAGTTAGAATACATTTCACTTATATTTAACAGAATCATATAAGAGTATAACTAGAAGGAACATTGATGCTCATCTTGTAAACAATGCATATTTCTTTAAATCTTGTTTTCATTCATCATAGAGCAAATTAGCCATACCCCCCACCTATAACTTAATAGGTATGATTTCCTTATCTTTAAATTATTTGTGAAAGATAGTGAATAGTGTTAAAAACAGATAAAAGTCCCCAAATGGAGTCACTTATGTTAAGACCTACATCCCCAAACCAAAACTTAATGACAGTTTCAGCCTCTCCCAGAAATGGAATCTTCAACTGACTAATCAGGAATCACCTGGTCAGGAAAACTAAGATAATCTTCCTGAGAGAATCTGCAGTCACCTGAAGGAAGGTGACCTTGTCACAACCAATCCACTTTTTGCTAGTATAACGTCCTTGTCCCCACTCCCTCTACCTATAAAAGTATTTCATTGTGTACAGCTTCTTGGAGCTTCTTTCTATCTGGTAGATGGGATGCTGCTAATTCATGAGTCATTGAACAAAGCCAACAAGATCTTTAAAGTTTACTCAGTTGAATTTTGTTTTTTAACAGTTGTTTTCCACTGCATGCATTCATCAGCCTAATAATAATGTATTTAGTAATCCTCTTTGGAATTATTCTCCAATCTCCAAATTCCAATTTTTTGGTAGGCTAAAAATTTTCATGTTTTTATAGTTTGTAGTTGCTGAGGGTTTTTTTTGTTTGTTTGTTTGTTTGTTTTTTTTGCCTAAAATATCTTATTCAGACTTAATAGCTCTGGAAAGTTCCCTCTCCTTTTGTATAACTTAACCCAACCATCATCTCATTCATCAAGTCTTTCTAGCCTTTCCCAGATAGGGTTAGTTCTCTCTTAAGGTTCTCACAATGTTCCTTTATGCCTACCTACTTTATAGGATTGTGTTAGAACACCCTAAGTATTTCTATGAGTTTCTCTTTTATTGTCATACTATTACCACATTCACAATCCTTCTGACACAACAACAATGTTGTTGTTACTGTTGTTGTTTCCCCACACCAAGCAATCCTCTGTGATATCACCTGGCTGTCCTGCCATTTAACTCTATCTATTCTGACACTATGTACCTGGAGGCATCTGATCCCACAGGTGAAGGACTTAGTCTCCTAAGACTCCTCCCACCCCATTTCAGATGCCATGGATTGTAACTTGTGCTTCTGACCAATTGGCTATAAATCTGATGTTCCCACAACCTCCTGCTTGGGTTTGATTAATTTGCCACAGGAGGTCAAAGAACTCAAACACCTACTTATGTTCACCAGTTTATTAAATGGTATGGTAAAGAGTATAGATAAAAAGCCAGTCACGTCGTTAGAACAGAAAATGTACCTAGTTCTCTTATCACTTAGAAATTTACAAGGGTTTTAGAAGTTGACTGTGAGGGACCGAGGAAGAAGACCCACTATATATACTTTTTATTATAAATCACAATGCCACAAATATTTAACTCATTACCATAATTACTCTTTAATATCTATCCCTTCAACCAAACTCCTGGACACTTAAGATCTGGCACTGTGGAACAGTATTTTTTTTTTATCTGTAAAACCTAAAACAGCAACTAACATTTGGCATGCATTAAGTTTATAAATGAATGTGTGAATGACTTAAAGAAACTCATAGGAACTTGCATAGAAAATGTTATCACATGAAGCTATAATAGTCACATACATATTGTGATACATAATCACATACATATTGTGATACATATCATAACCACACATACACAAATGAGTTACTTATATTAGTTTCCTGTAGCTGCTGTAACAAATTACCAAACACTTAGTGGATTAAAGAAGACACATCTTTTCTCTTATAGTTCTTAAAATCATAAGTCTAAAATTTGTTTCATTGGACTAAGATCGAGGTGCCAGCAGGGCTGGCTCCTCCTAGAGAATCCATTCCTTGGCCCTTTTCAGCTTCTAGTAGCCAAAGCCACCTGCATTCCTTGGCTTGTGGCATCTTTCTCTGTGTTCAAAATACAACACACTGCTCTCTTCTTCTATGGACACATCTCCTTCTCCTCTGACTCTGATTTTTCTGTGTCCTTCTTGTAAGGACCCTTGTGATTACATTGAACCTGCCCAAATAATCCAGGGTAACTCCCCTTCTCAAGATTTACTGTAATCACATATGCAAAATCTGCTTAACCATATAAGGTGACACTAATAGGTTTTGGGAACTGAAACATTCAGTTGTTCAGCCTATCACTAAAACTCAACTGCATTTTGACAGAGAATTGTGTGAACATAGTGTACTTTTCTTAATGACAAAACATCACCATTGTGTGAAACAATGTTTCATGTGAGGTAGCAGAGTAATATCCATTGCAGAGAAGAAATGGCTTCCTCTATAACAGAATTGTTCAAACATTTTTCTTGGGGGAGACACTATGGGAAGGGACAAGGAGGGGAACACATGACAACATAACCTTTTCTCAAAAGATTTTAGGAAAAGCCTATGTATCTCAAACAAATAGAAGCAAACTACTTAGATGGGAGTATGGGGAAGGTTCCAGAGTCTGCGGTGTGGCTTCCCTCCACCTCTGACTTCTGGTGCATTGCATCCTTGAGCCCTGCTGGTATGAATTCAGTTGAAAAGAATGCTAACCTTGGGGCACTTGGGTGGCTCAGATGGTAAATCACCTGACTTCAGCTCAGGTCATGGCTTAGGTCATGATCTCACCTTATGTGAGCTTGAACCCCACATTGACAGTGCGCAAATCCTGCTTTGAACCCTCTGCCTCCCTCTCTCTCTCTCTCTGCCCCTCCATGCTTGCTCTCTCTCTCTCTCTCTCTCTCTCTCTCTCTCAATTCCTCTCAAAATAATAAATAAATAAGCATTTTTAAAAAATAAAATAATAAACTTTAAAAACAAGAATGTCAACCTCTTCCCTTATGTTTGGAAATGGTTTCTACTACTTCCTTTGATTTTATTTCCCTGTAGTTCCAATAACAACTTTAAGCTGATCTTTATTTGTTTAGTTTTTTTTTCAGTTTATTTTTGAGAGAGAGAGAGAGAGAGAGAGAGAGAGAGAGAATGAGTTGGGGAGGAGCAGAGAGAGAGGGAGACACAGAATCCGAAACAGGCTCCAGGCTCTGAGCTGTCAGCACAGAGCCCGATGCGGAGCTCAAAGTCACAAACCATGAGATCATGACCTGAGCCAAAGTCGGATGCTTAATTGGCTTTGTTTGGTATTTTAACTGAATGTGGCTACAAAACTTGTTAGAAACTGAAGCTGGAATACTTCTGTGATATTTTTTTCAAAATAACAGAAAGATATAATTAATGGATATCAATTATGAATCTACTGACTGAACTTTAGAACACTTGGAATTTATTTCATGTGTTTTAGCCTATTTTGTCTATAATAAGGAGATTTGAATAAACTAAGACTTAATGAGAATTTTACTCACCAAGCACAGTACAACGACTTGACAGATGACTATTAGATATTATTCTAACTTTTCAAATATAGAAATTGACTTAGTGGGGCGTCTGAGTGTCTCAGTCAATTAAGTGTCTGACTTTGGCTCAGGTCATGATCTCATTCACGAGTTCGAGCTCTGCGTTGGTCTCTGCATTGACAACCAGAAGTCTGTTTCGGATTCTGTGTCTCCCTCTCTCTCTGCCTTTTCCTCACTTGTATTCTGTCTCTCTCTTTCTCAAAAATAAACATAAAAAGGTAAAAACATAAATAAATAAAAAGAGAAATTGACTTGGTGAGTTTAAGTATTAGTAATTTCAGAAACAATTCATGTTTAATGGTAGTCCTTCAACTAAAGCAGTTTTCTCCTCCTTATATGTGTTTGAGATTTTGAAGCACAGATATAGGATCACTATCTCCCTCTCTAATATATTATATTTGTATTTTAAAGTGTCTTTTGGGCCTCAAAACAATTCTGTCAAGTATGTAGGGCAAGTGCTATGGTCCCCATTTACAGATATAAAAATCTCATTTCCAGGAAGTCAAATGTTTTCTCACTAAGCAATTATGATTAATTCCTTCTTGTTTATAATAGTGTTATCCTAAAGAAGCTGTTACCATTAAGAAGCACTGAGAGAAATTCCGTCTGAAGAGCAGTACAGAATCAATCTTCTAAAGTAGTTTCACTAATTTAACTAACTATAGGTCCAGACGGTTTAATATCCATAGCTGTTATGACAGATATATGTTGATGTCAGAGCACATTATTTAGAAAATCTGTATTTCTGACTATAGATAATTGTTTTCATATTCACAATCAATTAGACAGTTTTAACATAAAGGACTGGACATGGTTAACAATTGAATTAGGACCAAAAGCTCACTGCAGTTAAGAGACAAACTTTATGATTTCTAAAGAAATGTTTAACAATGTAAATGAAAAGTAAGAAAACAAAATGGTATGAATGGAATGATGGAAAATATTGATTTAAACTAGTTTGTAAAGAATTATTTTGTTAATTTTGCATCTGGGAAATGACATACTCAATATTGTGTTAGAGATACTAATTTTACCTAATGTATTGGAATGAAATCTAATCAAATCAGTTAAGAGGATATCACAGTTGGGCATTTGGAAACAAATGGTGGCTTAAAAGCATAGTGGAGACAAAGTCAGCATGTGCAGAAGAAAGAAAGAATGAGTGCACGAGTTACAAAATGTTCAATCCAACAAGACTTGTTTGATTGCATAAGATGATGAACCAAGAAAGAGGTGTAAATGAAAGGTGATTCCAAGATTTCAAGGATGAGAAATTTGGAGAATGATGTCACCATTAAAATAAAAACTGGAAATCAGAAACATGGGTAGAAGTAAAATGAAAGATAAATCATCTCCACTAGAACATGTTTAGTTTCAAAATCAGTGTGGTATCTAGGTAGAACTATCTTGCAACTGCTACTCTAAGGCTAGATTTAAAAAAAAATTTAAAAAAATTTAGTTGGAGGGGGACCTGAGTGGCTCAATCAGCTAAGCATCCAACTCTTGATCTCGACCCGGGTCATGAGCTCATAGTTTGTGAGTTTGAGCCCCACGTTGGGCTCTGCACTGATGATGTAAGGCCTGCTTAGGACGCTGTCTCTCTCTGCCCCTCACCTGCTTGTGCTCTCTCTCTCTCTCTCTCTTTCTCTCTCTCTCTTTGTCACAAAAATGTATTTTAGTTAGAGATACAGGCTAGGAAACAACTGCACTGGCATAATAGAGGCATCTGTAATTACAAATATGTTTGGCAAGGAAGGTATTGGTAAGAAAGAGGAGAGTGTTCCAAGGATAGAGCTTTGTAAAATACATACATTTAAGTTATAGGCATCTTTACTTATTTCTCTCTCTCTCTCTCTCTCTCTCTCTCTCTCTCTTTCTCTCTCTCTCTCTCTCTCTCTCTCTCTCACACACACACAGACACACACACAGACACACTTATTTCCAAGCCCTGCTGTTTATACTTTCTAAATATCTCTCCATGTGTCATCTCCATTCCAATAATTGCTCTTACTCTGGATCCCATTATTTATCAACGAAAACAGTGCAATTTTTTTCTAATATATCTTGCATTTATTCTTCCAATCTATGTTCTTTCTTAAAAGAAAATGACCTTGTCATATCCCTGCTTAAACCTATTGTCTTTCTATTGCTCCTGGACAAAAATCTAAATTTCTCAACTTGGCTTAGAAAATGCATTACCGAAGATTCTGCTGCCCCTGTCCTGTTTTTCAACACCTCCCACTTCTCATCTCAGCCATACCAATCTTCTTTTAATTTCACAAAAGTGCAACGTCTCAGTGCCCAGCTTTGGACATGATTGTGTGTGTGTGTGTGTGTGTGTGTGTGTGTATAACATTCTCTTCAACATTTTTCCAGATATCATATTCTTTAACACAAGAATGTGTTAACATGTTTTGCATTTTAGGCATTTGTGTAACTGTTACTTCTTAAATGGATTATTCTGATTGTTTCCACATCTCCAATCTACTCTCTAACAATTTCTGATTATCACCATACCAGGAGGCTGATTTCATCACAGGATCACTGGAATCTGTTATAATCTGGCTTCTGGTCATATTCTACATCAAATGGGAGGCACATACAAATCAGTGGGCAGAAGTAAAGAGACATCAAAGTAGTGCTTCTCTTTACCACCTTTCTTTGACACCACTTTTTTAAAATAATTTTTTAAGTTTATTTATTTTGAGACAGACAGAGAGAATGTGAATAGGGGAGGGCAGAGAGAGAGAGAGAGAGAGAGGGAGAGAGAGAGAGAGAGAGAAACCCAACCAGGTTCTGCAAGGTTAGCACAGAGCCCAAAGTGGGACTCGAACTCACGAAACTGTGAGATCATGACCTGAACAAAAATCAAGAGTCCGATGCTTAACTGACTGAGTTATCCAGGCACCCTATATTTGACACCACTTTCAGACAGTAGTTGTATCTGTAACAACAATTTCCATCAGGTGGCCCCAGTTCTGTGGCTCCAATAAGACTATGCCCTACTCTTTGCCCTTTCAGTTCTGGGAAGGTAACCATTCCCTGATGGTGCAAGTATCTCAGCAACTTAACCTTCAGTGTTTAGTTAATCAAGTACACGCCATATATGGAACACATTCATTAACATCTATGCACTCGCAATACCTAGTTGATATTGAAATTGATATTAGGAGTGGCCCCAGATATCTGACTATTAACTTTAGATTATGTATGCATCTGGATTGCTCATATATTTGATGAAAACATGACCTCTTAGTGAGAGGAAAAATTAGGTACTCATATGTGGCATACACTGCATCATAGTTATCCAGGTTACCAATGGTAGTAGTTTAGGATAGATTACCAATATAGCGTAAGGACTTGGGTGATTATGTGTTCTTTGTAATTCATTGTAATAGCAAAAGTGATGTATATAAAGAATACAGAATAGGACAGTTATATCAGAGAGTGCTAAAAAGTGTAAAAAATAATCCTAGGAATTCATATACCTAATTAAAGGCTAAAGAACAGTACTTGAATGTTTTTATGGGTCCCTTTTTAAAAGTTATCTTTTCTCCTGTAAGCACAAGACTAACAGGTTAAGCATCAGACTCAAAAACTGATTGTTTGGCTTGCACAATTTTTATGCCAATAAAATACATCAATGCATCACGTTTATTTTCATGCTATACTTAAGGAAATATTAGGGAGAAGTGGATTCTTGAGAACTGAGAATTTGGGCATACACTGGTCCAGTTCATACACTGAATTTGAACCCACAAAAACCTTTCTTTGTTTAAATGCCTTTCAATGACTTCACCTGTAGCAGCTATCTCCCAAGATAATACCTCTTTTCCAAATGACACAATCACAACACTTCTCACTGCTTCCAAAGTTAAATACCAGCACGTCACACATAAGGAGAACTGCAAGGTCTTTTCTAAGGGGAAATAAAGTACATACCAACGTACCTGAAAGTACCTGCAAGATCTTACCAAGAGAACTGTGGATTCAAATGGACTCTATAGTTATTAGATCAAAGAAAGCAAAACATGATATCACATAGTAACAAATTTTCTATTGTTGGCATATTTACCTGGGTTTTGCAACTTCATATGTTAGCTAAAGCACTTGGAATGCTCTAAGAGCTTGCTTGGTTGATTGTTTGAAACCTGGACACAATAGTTCCTTCCTATAAATGCAGTTAAGAGTCTAGAATTTTTCTTTCATACTATGAAGGATATGAAAATAAAAGCAGAATGATTTAACACTCAGTTTCTGTTGAAATAGTCAATTAGATAAGCCAATATAGTACAATCTTACCACTTCATAGAGGATAAGGAGAATATGAAATAGATGATGGTAAAAAAAAAAGTCATAATTTTAATTTTAGTTTCATGACCAGAAAGTCAGAGATTACAGAAATTATATATATACAATTTGCTTCTTTCATGCTAACTAGTATGAAAAATAATGATGACAGTAGTGTTATCATTTAGATTCTAGATAAGAATAAAATGGCAGTCTATCCTTCCTCTAAATGAAAATTTCTTCATTTGAATAAATAGCAAGAAAAAATATTGACAAGAGAAGTAGTCTATATTGGCTATATGCCACCTTCCCCCACCCTAACCCTTGAATTCTCTTCTCTATTCAGTACTGCAGGTGGCTGACACCAGGGGCTCCTTACCAGTTTGCTTTTAGTTAAATTTGGCAAACATTAATGGCAGATTGAAGGAGAGGGATTTGAAGGATAGGGGAATGGAGAGTTCTGGGTATTTTCTCTTTCAGCACTGCAGCTGCAACCCCAACAAGGTTGGCCCTTCTCAGGCTCCAGCTCCCCCAACTCCAATAACACTATTTCTCCCTTTTTCAGCTCTGTGGGTGGTAATGGCCTTTTTCCTGTTGTTGGTCTCTGGGGGCCTCTAAAATCTTTATCTATGTAAACAGTCACATCCCTAATTCTCCTTAATTTTAGCCATCTGACTGGTTTTTATGTCATACCAATGCCTTGAATGAAACACTTTCCTCTGATCACTTTGATCCCTCCAATGCAGGTTATGTGTTTACTCCATACAAGCCCATGGCTGAAAATCCCTATTATCAGCTTTAGTGCACAGTTTTGACATTGTTTTGTTGTTTGTATCTTACATGAGACATAGCTGAAAGAAATCTTGGACTTTTTATGTCCTTTTCTAAATTACATATCTCCAGGCTGGGATAGTGTGTGGCAAATAGCAAGTATTCAAAAGATTATTAATTTTTTATGAATTTTTATTTTTAGAGTGAAAGAGAACTCCCAGCCATGCATGCATGTCAGGGAGGAGCAGAGGGAGGAGAGAGCATCTCAAGCAGGTTCCAAGCCCAGGGCAGAGCAGGATATGGGGACTGATTCTAGGACTGTGAGATCATGACCTGAGCCAAAATGTAGAGATGGACACTTAACCAACTGAGCCACCCAAACACCCCAAAAAGATTATTGTTAAGTGAATAAATTAATAAATGAAGATTCACACAATCCCAAATCTTTAAGGCATTAAAAGGTGAATTAAAATTTTGACCATCTGAGAAATCCAAGGAAGAAAAACATTTCAAAGGGAAACTTGTGAATGGAAGAAAAAAAAAGTCAAAGGGAGAGCAAAACAATGGCATGATTATGTACATATCTCAGTTAAGGAGAAATGGAAAGAATCAGTGCAAAAGCAAGGGAGGTAAAGAGGCAGACCTTAACTATATCAGTAACGAGATGGTGGTGAAAGGCAGATTGCAGCTATCAACAAAATAAGTTGGACTTGACAAAATGAAATCATGAAATACAAAACTTTTATAATAATTTTAGTAGAGAAATCCAAGAAAATGATGAGATAATAAATTCAGGGTTATCAGAGTCTTTCTTTAGGGGAAGGAAAGAAAGACAGGATAACAGGAAGACAATTTGGCAGATTTGAAGTAGCTGGCCAAAAAATAGTAAAAGGTAAAAAGTCAAGTGATGTCAAATAACTTCCCAGTGTGGCAACTGAGACCAAAAAACAAAAAAACAAAAATTAAAAAATGGGGGGATTGATGGCTAAAAAAATGAGAATTGTTGAACATCTGAAAACTGTAATGAGAATAAAGAAATAAGAGACAGTAAAAGAACATGAGATAAAATAAATGATATCTTTTCTACTATTAGATATCCTGAAAGATACAGGATGAATCAGTAATTATTCACTTCAAGGTTTTATTCACTCAACAGTACACTGAAGTTAACAAATGTGAGAGAAAGAAAACATAGAACTAAGCAGGATTTCCTAAGCCTAAGTTAGAAATTGACACACAGCCTTCTTCAGATGTAATTTCTCTTGACCTAAAGTTGGTTTGTAAACTCAGAAAAGATCAGGGCTACTAAATTTCCAGATATGTGGAGTTGATTTGAAGAGTTCTCCAGGGAGTTTCTATTTTATTGTACAAAACTCATGAGTGTTTCCTAAATCGACCTATGTTCAAGGGTCATTTTAGTACTCCACTTTTTTTTTAAATTTTCTTGGTGATCTTCACAGTTATTTGGTTTGTGTATATTTGGCCTGATAGTTAATATTAGTACTTGGAGTCTTGCTGTTTTAAGCTTATCTAGTTATAATAAGGTTAGCATCAGAATCTTTGTGGAGAACTATCCATTAAAAATTGATTCTGATGAAAAATTTATTTGGTTATTCAAAGCAGACCCAACAAAGATGACAATTTTCTTCTTGATTATTGTTTTTTTTATTTACAATATTTTTGTCTATATTATTGAGTTCAACTCAATATTAAACTTAAAAATATCAAAGTCTATCATAGCTGTTGACTTCATGGCATTCAACAATGTAATGAAAAAAGATTAGGATTAGAAGTTTGATTTTCTATCTTCAGTCTTATAGGTGGACTCTGACTTCTGCCTCTACCAATAAGATGAATATAAATAAAAAAAAAAAAGAGCTACATTCACTTGAAATGCTTGCTTGGGAAGTGAACAAGGTCCAGGGAAAAACAAGTTTCTGTGAAAGAGAAAATATAAGGCAAATACTAAGAATTTAGAAATGAAATTTGGTTCTCAGTCTGAAAACACAATAGAGCTTGTAGAAAGTCTGGTAATGGAAATACGCTGAGTAAGGAAGAATAGAGGAAGTGTAAGCATCACACTCAGGCAATATATAGGCTATAAAATTGTCTTCCTACAAGGCAGTATGTCTGAATATCAACATATCATTAAAATGAAATGGTGGTTTTTGTTGATTAAACAGATGCATATACCATTTCCCCTTTAAAGCCCCATTAAAAATACTGGTAGAAAATATTTAAAAGGACATACATAATAACTAAAGAACAAAAGGAATGGGACAGGAGGTATGAGTGAAAAAATCTTAGACAAATAAAGTCCAAAGTAGCCAAAGTAATCGAATTAGCAGTCAAAGAAAGCCAAGAATGAATTTCATCCCTGAGTTGAACACCAGAAAGGCTATCACTTAGGGTAAGGAATAGTTCAGTTGAAAATAAAGCAGTCAGATTAGTACTGGAAAAATACTTATGGTTCTTGAACTCTACCTGAAGTGACATAGTGTTATTGAAAATATATAGTGATTGTTAAAGATGCATACTATAAACAAAAATAAAACAAAAAATTATAGCATATAAGCCAAAAATGACGAAATAAAGTGGTATTCTAAAAATTTTTTCTATTAATACAAAAGATAGAAAAAAAAAAGAAACAAAGAAGACATGGGGTATATTAAGAACGAATGGCAAGATGATAGATACAAATCCAATCACATGGCTAATGTCAATGTAAAGAAAATAAACACAAAAATCAAGAAGCAAAAATGATCATATTGGATTTCTTAAAAAGCGATACTGAACTGTATGTTCTTTATGCAAAACATATTTTAACTATAAAAATATGAGTAAATAGAAATTAAAGAGGATGAAAGATATACTATGCTAATGCTAATCAAACGAAGGGTGGAGAGGGCATATTAATATCAGATGAGTATATTTGAGAGCAAAAAATATTGCCAGGGTTAAATAGTATCAATTTATATGATTGAGGTCAATTTAAGAAAGCATAAAAATCCTAGTCATTTATGCACCTAATAACAGAGATCAAAATGAAGCAAAAACTCAGGAGAACTAGAAGGGGAAATAGACAACCCACAGTTACAACCAGAGAGCTTAACACCCTTCTACCATTAATTGCTAGAATTAAGTAGACAGAAAGTCAGGAAGGATACAGAAGACTTGGATATCCCAACCAACCAATTTGAACTACTGTCCTTTATGAGGTGCCCTAACCAACAGAAGTAAGAAGCATTATTTTCAATTACACTATTTGCCAAGAAAGACCATATTCTGGGCCATAAAATATCAATAAAGTTCAATAGTTTCAAATTATCCACTGTATATTCTCTCAACGGTACATTCTCTAACCATGAAATTAAATAAGAAATCAACAGATGAAAGATATCTGGAAACAAAATAATTGCAATCTAAATAACACATTCCTAAATAGCATGCAGATCAAGTAAATAATTAAAAGTGATATACATAACTCTTGAATACAAATGAAAACATAATGGAAGAAAATTTGTGAGAGGAAGCTACAGCAATATTTAGAGGGAATCTATAGCATCACACATTAGACGAAGAAAGTTGTCAAAGCAATATTAGCTTCCCTCACAGGTTAGGAGCTCCAGTGGATGGCCCCAGACTTCTTTGGCAGTTCCCTTGGGCATCATTAGAACATACAGGACATGCTATTACTGCACTGTAACAGCAGTGTACTTCAAGAGCAATGCAGCAGCCTGTACAGTATACCATCCCACCCAGGCTCTATGGCGGCCACTCGTTTTATGCACCCAAACTGCTGTATCTACTAAAGGGTCAGTTGCTAGGGCTTGTACACAAACTAGGACATTAGTGTCCTGATTGCCAGCGGGTGTTTGTGCCTTATGATCTGGGACGTGGAAGATGGTGAAAACTGCCTTGGTAATTTATTGATGAACCCAAATGTCTTTCCACATGTCTTCATTCCTAACATAAGCCTGGTCATGGGCTTATTCGTGATTATCAACCCTTGGCTTCCCATTGTCCAAGTCATAAAGTTAACCCCTTTAGAACAGCCTAACTGTCAGTGCAAATGGTTAATAGCCAGGGCTCATGAGTGATCACCAAACTGGCGATCCTGTTTCCTGTTTCCTTTCCATCCACATGGTGTCAGTGCTGAGTTGAATAGCAACTACAGACCCTGTGGACAGATTGCCCAGACTAGATGGATCTTTATGTATATCAGGCATCAGCAGCAATTTCCCCTGCTCCCTTTCTCTGCCACCACAGGAATAGGCGTGGGAGTATTTGGAGGATCCACATCCTCTACAGAGCCTAGTAGCACCCACATTTCTAGATGAAAGGTGCTCCTCTGCAGCAAACAGGCAAGCCACTTAGTCATAGTGGGAGTGTGAGCCATGGCAGAACATGGAACATCTTCTCAACTCACCCTTTGATGAGCAGTGATGTTCTCACCACAATGTGCTGTTCCTCCGTGAAAGGCTCAACCTGGAGGAGCACCACGTACACTATTAGAAGCTGCTGCTCCATGGGGGTATAAGGGTTTTCTGCCCCCGTCCAGAGCTGGAACCAAAATCTTAAAGACATTCTCTCTTTTTATTGTCTCTGTCATGGTATCCAACCCACATCTTCTGGAGTCACAGACACATCAAACTCAAATGCTAGCCCTGCTTGGGAGATGGCCAGAATTTTTAATCTGCCTCACTAGTATTTTTACTTTCTCAGAAGTGTTTGCTGTTCTAATTCCCCGTTCCAAACATGTTCCTTTTTTACCAGGCTGTATAAGGGATGGAAGCTCTGTGCCATGTGGGGAATAAAAATCCACCCAAACTCCAGAGTCTTTGAAAAGGCTTGTACCTCTTTTTCATTCTTAGGGGTTAGATAGGCTTGTACCTCATCAATCACAGCTTTCTGGGATAGCACATGTCTAAATGCCTCCAAAAAACTTTATGGTGGTGCCTGGGCTTTGAATTTCTATGGGTTCACTGTCCATCCTCTCCCTCACAAATGTCCCAGCAAAGCCTGCAATGTGTCCTGCAACAGAGGCAAATCTTCACATGTTAACAGTATATCATCACTGTAATGCATCCATTATACTGATGTGGGGAAAGAGAACAGAGACAGATCCTGGCTGCCATCCCATGACAAATGGTAGGACTGTGCCGGTAACCTTGGGGAAGCCCTTGAAAGGTCCATTGTTGCCCTTCCCATGTGAAGGAAAAGTGATCTTGTGACTCAGTGGTCAGGCGTTTTCTGAAAAATACATTTGCTGAGTCCATTACAGCATAGTATGCTCCTAGGACTCAAGCCGAGGTATCTAAGATGGTGGCAATATTGGACACAGCTACATGAATGGGTGGAATATGTGGTTTCATTATGATTGATCAGGCACTACTTTGTTCATTTCTCAGTAGCCCACTACCATCCAGGTCCAGTGTCAACCAGATCAGTCATCTCTGTTTATTTCTGGAGGACCAGTGAATAGAGAGCTTGATGTGAGGGCTCTGATCACCACCAACAGCCCTCACCTGTTGGCAATCTTGGCCTGCATCCTATGCTCAAGCCATCTTCTACTCATCCCTCACGGCACTGTATTTCTGAGGCCTCTGCTGGAGCAGGTGGGGCATCAGGTATGACAGGAGCAGATGGCGCAAGTCTGAACCACTGTTCTGATTTTGACTTCCACAGGCCAGCCAGCACACGTTGCCAGTCTAACTATTCTAGTGGAATCCCTGCAGCAATCAGGCCAAACCACATTTGCTTCCAGGTTACTTTAGCCAGACACTTTACAGCCAATTGGGATAGCCTTTGGGCTTTTTCCAGCTCCCTTTCTTTCTTGGTCTTTTCCACAGCCCATACTCATTCCTGGGATTTGTCAGTCTCTCCCAGGTCAGGAATGGATTGCCCAACATCACACACCTCTTGTCTCATGACTGGGCTCAGCACAGATATTAGCATCCTACCGGATGCTGGAGTGGACTGGAGAATCTTAGTTTTCATTCCTGCAGTAAATGTAGCCCGATTAGGGCCTTCAAAGACAGGTGTATATGACCTACCTCATTCCCAACTCCCGAAGAATTTGTACTTCCTCTATAGATTTCCAGGGTCCCACATGCTGATGGAAGTCTCCCTCATTGGGCCAAGCCCCACTGCAGGCTAGAATAATCCAGTGTATGAGGGAATGAATATCTTGAACCTCCAAGCACCATGTAGGTACTACTGGAGGACTGAGTGTGTGTGATGTTGCTCATTTTCTCTGCCTCGTACCTGGCCAGAAAAATGCCAACATTTCTCCCTTCCCTTCCATCTATATTTCCTTAGCTGCACTAACCAAGCCTGGATACTTTCCCTGGCCTTTTGCTGGAACTTGGCAGCTATATCAACAAGCTCAGTGGGAGTATATTCTCTCCTAGTGAACGTTTCCTGAATTGGAGCTGCCCTGCTGCCTGAGGTTGCTTTGCTTTTGCTTTCCTTTGTTTAGGGGGTCAGATGGCAGGAGGCGTTTCATCACTTCACTGTCAATCACCACAACACCTCCTCTTCACTCTTCTCACCCTCCCAGGGATTCCACCTCTTAGCATCCTACGAGACTTTGTCACACGTGCTCAGATCTTCATCTGTGACAGCCCACACCTTCCTAGCTCTGCAAAAGAACACACTAATGTCTCCCACTGCTTATCCCACTCCCCCACCTTGTCTGTCTCCCAGAAGCCAGTAGAAGAGCAGACACCCACACATTCTTCTTTGACCTCAGCTCTTCTTCCATCTTTCTAACCTGAGTTTCAGCCCCTCATTGGACATCGGTGACTAGCCGAACTGTCTTCAGTAGAAACCAGTGGCAACCATTTGCTTTCCTTCTCTGCCATGTTGGTCTCTGTGCAATTCCTCAAACAAGTACTTTAAAGCAGCTAGCAGTCCACAAGCTTCTGATCTATGGGAACTACTCCTCACAGATGATGATAGCCAATGCAGAATTTCCCCCATGGATGCCTCTTTCCCAAGGTCCGTTTCTTTGGTCTTCCGTACATGGAGAGACTGAAGAAAGGCAGGCCACTCCTGATTGATAGGGGCCAGGTTTAACTGGCAAAGGAATTTACTTAGGAGGCTTGTCCTGAGAAGCTGCCAGACAAGTAGATCTCTGTAGATCTCTACATCTGCCTACCAGAATCTTAAAAGTTTACATAGATGCCTTAATTGGATGCAGTCACTTATATTGTCCCGACACACATCTCAACAAACACATGACTGTCTCAAAGTTACATGTTTAGAGAAGCTGCTAGTGCATGGAAGGCAAGAGGAACACACATTCCAAGGACAGGGGAGTAGGTAAGCAGTCTTTGGTTACCCAGGTTGTGCTTGAGGGTCAACCGGTGGTCAAATCCTCTCAATGACCTCCTCCAAAAAATAAAAAATAAAGGGCACAAAGTTTCAGTTACATTAGATGAATAAGTACTGGAGATTTAATATACAGCATGGTGACAATATCTAATACTATATTAGCTCTACAAATAATGTATTTAAATGTGTTGAGAGGAAATTAACACTTCAGTGGGGTTTGGGGATAAATTATAAACGCCTATAGTGATAGGTGCTCAGTATTAAGAAAAACATGATAATCTTCTAAAAAACATAAAGTTACACAGAAATTAAATGTAATCATAGTACACTTCATCGCCCAAGTGTGATAATGTTCACATTTCCATAACACAAACGATATATTTAACAACAACAGCAACAAAAAATCTATGGATATAACTATATTGGGGAAACAGAAAAACACATGTGCACAAAGGAAGACAAATAGCAAATTGGCAGTAGGAAGTCAATAGATAGATCTAACATAGGAAAATCAAGAAAAAATAAAATAATTAGGTTATTTAAATATGTGAGGTACTAACAAAATACAGAAATAAAATGTGTGTAAAAGGTATCCTCTGAGGAGCAGAGATTTGGAGTTGTTGATATGTAAAGAAGTTGTTTGTTTGTTTGTTTAAGTTTCTATTGTAAACTTAATAAATATATTTGACTTTTTTATTTAAAAAAATTTTTTTAATGCCTTATTTATTTTTGAGAGAGAGAGAGAGAGAGAGAGAAAGAGAGAGAGAGAGAGAGAGACAGCATGAGCAGGGGAGGGTCAGAGAGAGAAGGAGACACAGAATCAGAAGACAGGCTCCAGGCTGTGAGCTAGCTGTCAACACAGGGCCTGACACGGGGCATGAACCCAGGAACCGTGAGATCATGACCTGAGCCAACGTCAGACGCTCAACAGACTGAGCCACCCAGGCGCCCCACTATTTGACTTTTAAAAGTATGTGCATAGGGACGCCTGGGTGGCTCAGTTGGTTAAGCGTCCAGCTCTTGATTTTGGCACAGGTCATGATCTCAGGGTTCATTTGTTTGAGCCCCATGTGGGGCTCTGTGCTAATAGCATGGAGCCTTCTTGGGATTCTCTTTCTTTCTCTCTTTGTCTCTCCTCTGTTCATGCACGCAGTCTCCCTCAAAATAAATAAACATTTTTTAATCTGCACATATTAATATGTGATAAAATATAAAATTAAAATTAAATAATTAAAATGGAAAATGTCTAGCTCTACTGTAATGTAGTGACTATAATGAAAAACTTTATAGTTTCATGTTATTTATAACAAAACTTTAATAGTTTTGAAGAAAAAATAATTTTGAGGTTTACTTTGATATTGTAAAATTACTAAATTATTAAAATGGAAATATTAATACTTGACTCATTAGGTTGTCCTCATAAGATGACAATTTCTTTAAAGTGTCTCTCTCTTTTTCCCTGCCTCTCCTTTAAACTATGACTTCTTTACCAGGAGTCTTTAACTTGAATTTTCAGAAATTTCCACATTTAACACAAAAAAAGACTTTAACACAAGCTCTTTGCCACTCGGCAACTGTCAGTTTTCACTAAGTCCAATTATCATTGGATATCACTCTAAGTTAATTTGTTACCTGATTCGTTTCACTGCCATTTTCAGACCTGTTTTACTTGCTCTTATGACAGATGTATTTCCGCCATTTTAGCAGTTGAATTGAAACTGCAGAAGGCAATTGATTATTGAGGAATAACTCAGCTACACAGCAGCACCATCTTTTGGCCTTCTAAGGAAAGTGACCCAAACTTGTCAATTATGAAGTCTGTATTTCTGGCCTGTTTACTATATAAATCACTTTTGCTGGATAATTTAAGAAAATGGCTTCAGAAGGAATGAAAGCAACATTTTGTGCAATCTCAGACAGCCACAGAAAACAGATCATCTGAAAAAAATTATATTTTATTCATTTAACAAAAATTAAAATGTTAGAAACTGTTTACCTTTGAATTGTTAATTTCTCCGTTATTACTTATAATTCAGTATGCATTAATTTTGTATGATTCTTTAATAATGAACATGTAAAATTACTTGATATTTATGACTTCTGAAAGGAGTTTCTGCAATATACTTATTTTCCAGAATAAGGACCCAAGATACTGTTTCTTCCAGTTATCTTTAGAGTAGTAACATATTTCTTCCCAAATACTCATGATTCTAACATATATTTATCAAATGTTTCTACCTTTTCAAATTCTATTCTCAAATGTTTCCTGAGGAAAATTTTCAGAAAGTACAAAGCCTATGAAAACTGGATTTTAAGTCAGTATAAATAATAACGCACATGCTGTGTCTTAGAATATAATTTTATTCTGTCATTACTAATTTAATTACAGAAACTAAATATATGAAATAAACAGAATGAAGCATCAAAATATATAAGTTTATTCTGATCCTAAAAATAACTAGCTGGTTATATGTGAGAGGTAGTTCAATCTCTATTTTACATAAAGAGAAATATAATATTGATCTAAAAATTTGCTTTTTTAACTCACTTAGATGTATCTGGTATATTTTTTATAATTTTAATTTTTCACTGTGATTTCTTTAATTTTACCGAATAAAACCCTGTGGCATTTACAATTTTTATAATAATATTTTATCTTTACAATCTTTTAGTTCTTTATCATTCTATTATAGCTATATGTGTAAAGCTTTAAGAAAATGCTTATTTCCACATTCCTAAAAAAATACTTTGTCTACAGTCCTTCTCATTAAAATCAATTTTATAGTACAGGTTTAAAATATTTATTTATAACTCCTTTTTTTTCTTCTCTAAGACCAGTGTGTCATTTAAACCACTGAGTTGGATCATATTCAGAAATAAAAACATGAAACAATTTAGTGTATTTTCCAAGTTATTGAGATTTAGATTTAAGTCAACTAATTGTAACTGTTTAAATTAATTTTTTTAATTAAAATTCTGTTTGTCAGTCAGAGTAGTCACATTTCAAACATTTAATAGCTACAAGTGACTAGTGGCTTGGACATTGAAAATAAAGAATATATCATCACAGAAGTACTATTGGACAGCACTCATGATTATTTATACGTGAAATAATGTTATCTAAAAAGTAAGTAGAAATCTAATGGTATGCCAGATTTTCAACAGCAAGTTGAAGTAAATAAGATCTATAAACCCTTTTAAATGGTTATTTTTAAAATAGTGGTTAGCTCTCAATAACAATTGGGCATTAGAGTTTTTAACAATCAAAGTAATTAAGACTTCAATCTTACGCTACTTTTATTATAATCTCCACATCTTTTTAAAAAAATCAAAGAATACAGGTATTTGTATAAAAATACATTGTCTTTTACTAAGTTGTGAAAGTTAGTTATATAACCATTTCAAGTCAAATAGGTAGTATCTAAAAGAAATTTACTAGGGTCCCTGCCTCCCAAAAAGCCTGTAAATTAATCTTTTCATATTTATCTTCATAAAACTTCTCACTCAAACCATAGTCAGAGGGGGAACAAATTAAACAATGAAATACTGTTGATTGTGTTACTTGGTGGGAAGAAACTTTAGGCACCTTGATTCAATGTGTTTTTGTTTGCCACATGCAATTCCTAAGAGGTTGAAGGTTGGTTATCCTAAACCACATATAAATTCTAAATTCTAAATAAGTATGAATATAATATATTTAAGGTCTTTGGCTTCCTTTGCTTAGTTGGAATTATGTGATTAATTTTTACAGGCATGTTTAGATTCTTGTGTTTTCCTATGTTGTGTCTCTTCTTTTTACACATAGCATGTGTGGGGTGCAGTGGGCAATATTTCGATGCCTTTCCAGTCTACAAATATGGCCACTTCTTATGAACAGAGATGTACACCTGGCAGCCATGTTCATGTAAAATGGCAGCATCGCACTCAACCAATTGTACTGGGGTTATACCAGCTATATACACTGAACAAAAGTTAGGTCTATCAAATGGTCTCTTTTAGAATTGGAAAAAAAAAAAAACTGAGAGAGAGCTAGTCACTTTCTGTTTCTGGCTACAACCCTGGAACATGAATTTTGGTATATCCAGACCTGAAAAAAAATCCGGTTTCTGACACAAACGAAATGATAAAATAGCCAAATAAAGATTAACAAAAACAATATACTAGGTTTCTAAAATTAACTCATTATCTTAAGCTTCATTAGTCAGTGAAATCTCAACTATGCTGCAGTAGAAAATGGTCCTATAATCTTAGTGCCTTTCAGAAACATTTCATGTCCAGATTACATCCATCTCAAGTCAGTCACAGATTTGCTTCACATTCTCTGCATAGTGGCACCAAGACTCTAGTAGTGGCTAGCTGGGATGTGATCATCCCATTGTAGCAGGAAAAGTATTATCAGAGCTACATGATCACCCTTCTTTCTTCTGCACAAAAGAAACACATGCAACTTTCACTCATATTTTGGGGGATAAACTAGGTCATAATGCCAAGACAGATAACAATGGAGTGAAAAAAATAAAAAGTGATTCACTTTCCAGGTCAGGACCAGTAGGTAGAAGTGAAAATATATTTAGAATTTACCTCAAGACTCTTTCTAAGACCTATTACATGCTTACTCTTGGATCATTAAAGAGTTCCCTAAGATTGATTCCCTAAGGTTGATAAATTTCTATTTTGTAAAAATATACATTTTTTCACGTTTCCTTTTTTTCCAGTGTAATACACATAATGTAAAATTTACCATTTTACCCTTTTTAAAGTGTACAGTTCAGTGGCATTAGGCACACTCACATTGTTGTGCAACCATCACCACCACCCATCACCAGAATCTTTTCATCTTCTCTAACTAAAACTCTATACTCTTTAGACACTAACTCCCTGTAACTCCTCCGCTTTATCCTGGTAAACACCATTCTACTTTCTGTCCATGAATTTGGCTACCTAGATACCAAATATAAGTGGAATCATACTTTGTCATTTTGTAATTGTCATTGCGTGACTGACTTCTTTCACTTAGTGTAATGTCTTCAAGATTTATCCATGTGGTAGTAGTAGTAGTCAGAATTACCTTTCTTTTTGTGGTTGAAAAATATTCCATTAAATGTATATACTACATTTTATTTATCTATTCATCTGTCAATGAATGCTGGGTTGCTTCCAATTTTTGGCTATTGTGACTAATGTTGCTATGAATATAGGTGTGCTATAGTTTGAGTTTCTGCTTTCAATTCTTTTGGATATATAGAGTTAAGTGAAGTTATTGCACCATATGGTAATTCTATTTTAACTTTACTTTTTTGAATTCTGTTGTAACACTATTTTCCACAGAAGCTACATTATTTTACGGTCCCACCCACAATGCACAAGAGTTCCAATTTCTCTACATTCTTGCCAACACTGGTTATTTTTTATATGTTTTTTTTAATTGTCACACTAGTGGGTGTGAATAGTATCTCTTTATAATATTGACCAGCATTTCCTTAATGATTAATGCACTGAACATTTTTTCATGTGTTTACTGGTTATGACTGTTTTTGAAAAATATCAGTTCAAGCCCTTTGTCCATTTTAAAATAATATTTTTGCTGTTATTTGAGTTATAGGAATTCTTTTGTTTTTCTGAATTTAATCCTTTACACTATATGATTTGCAAATATGTTTCCCCATTCCATGAGGTGATTTTTCACTCTGTTGGTAGCATCTTTTGATGAACAAAAGTTTTAAATTTTGATGTATTCTTATTTGTGCATTTTTTCCTTTATGCTTTTGGTGTCATTTCCAAGAAATCATTGCTGAATCCAATGTTGAAATTTTCCCCTATATTTTCTTTTAAAAGTTTTATAGTTTTAGCTCTGACACTTAGGCCTTTGATCTGTTTTGAGTTAATTTTTGTATACGGTTTAAGGGGAAATCGTATACAAAATGTGGTTATTTTTTTGAATGTGGTTATTCATTTTTCCCAATATCATTTCCCAAAAACATTATAATTTTCTCATTGAACAGTCTTGGCAACCTTCCTGGAAATCATTTGATCATACATACAAAGGCTTAATTCTGGCACTTTATTATATTCCATTTATCTATATGTCTGTGTTTATACCAATATTACATAGTTTCTATTAATCTAGCTTTGTAGTAAGTTTTTAAATCAGGACATGTGAGACTTCCAACTTTTACTCTTCAAGATAGATTCAGCTATTTGGAATGTCTTGAGATCCCATATAAATTACCAGGATTTTTCTATTTCTGCATTCAGACTGCACTTTTGATGGAGGTTGCATTAATTCTGTAGTTTTTTTTTAATGTTTATTTATTTTTGAGAGAGAATGTGAGCAGGGGAGGGGGCAGAAAGAGAGAGAGAGAGACAGAGACAGAGACAGAGACAGAGACAGAGAGAGAGAGAGGATTCAAAGCAGGCTCTGTGCTGACAATAGCAAGACCGATGTGGGGCTGGAACTCACAAACCATGACCTGAGCAGAAGTCAGACAGTCAATCGAGTCACCCAGGCACCCCTGTAGAATTATTTTTGGTAGTTCGATACCTTAATATTAAGGTGAACATGATGTTGTTCCATTTTATTTGTATGTACTTTAATTTCTTTCAGCAAAGCTTTCTACTTTCAAGTGTATGATTCTTTTACCTCTTTGGTTAAGGATGTTTTATTATTTTGTATCCTGCAACTTTGGTGAATTCATTTATTAGTTCTAACAGTGTTTTTGTTTGTTTGTTTGTTTGTTTGTTTGTTTGTTTTTGGGGTGTGTGTGTAATAGGACTTTCTACATAATGATCATATCATTTGCAAGTAGATATAATTGTACTTCCTTTCCAATTTGGGTGCATTTTATTTCTTTTTCTTGCCTAATTGCTCTGGCTAGAATTTTCTATACTATGCTGAATAAAAGAGGAAAAATTAGGCATTTCTGTCTTATTTCTGATCTTAGAGGAAAAGATTTCAGGTTTTCATCATTGAGTAAGATATTAACTGTGAGTTAATCATGAATAGCCCTTATTTTGTGGAAATGTTTTCCTTCCACTCCTACTTTGTTGAGTGTTTTTATCATGAAAAATATTAAATTTTGTGAAATGGTTTTTCTGCATCAATCATGATTATCATGTAGTTTTTGTCCTTTATTGTTTATGAAGTATATTATATTGATTGGTTTTCAATGTTGAGCCATCCTCTCATTCCAAGAGTAAATCCAACTTGGTCATGGTATATGTATTTTTAAATGTGCTGTTGAATTTGGGTTGCTAATATTTTCTGAGAATACTTCTATTTTTAATTCAACAACTACTGCACACACACACACGCACGCGCGCACGTGCACACAGCACATAAAGATATAACTCTTTCCATATAGTAAATGTCTTTTAAAGAAAATATTAAGGTCTTAAATACACTTGTAGTTGAGATAAAAGGTAATATCTTGCTTTATTCCAATCTGTTCTTTTCACTGAAGCAGGAACTTTTTTTTTTAGAAAGAAAAAGACAGCATTCAAGAAAGAAAGAGGGGCAGAGGGAAAGTGAGAGAGAGAAAGAGAGAAAATCTTAAGCAGACTCCACCCTCAGTGGGGAGCTCAGCCAGGGGCTAAATCCCATGACCCTGGAATCATGACCTGAGCTGAAATCAAGAGTTGGATGTTCAACTGACGAGCCATGCAGGCATCCCCAGAACATTCTAACTAAAATGTGAGTTTTATCATATAACTCTCTGTGATACATTGCTTATACAAATGTCTTCATTTTTCTTCACTGTCCCAGTATTTGCATCCTTTGGAATTTAAAATAACAGCTTCTCCTATCAAAGAGGGAGTCTATTTCTCCACCTCTTTAATCTTAGCTGACCTTCTGACTTGATCTGTCTAACAGACTATAGAAGACATGATAACATTCTAATTTTGAATCCATGTTGCAATAGTGCTTGTGTATTTCTGCTACTTCTTAAGCCCTCTGCCTCTAATATGGGTTAGCCTACTAAAGGGTAACAAATGTGGAACATAGATGAATCAAGGCCCCAGACAAGTCAGGGAGCCTCAACAAGATCAGCAAAGCTGACTCTCAGCTGATAGCAGATGCATGACCAAGAACAACAATAAGAAAAAAACCACTCACTTAGTCTAGACTAAATTGCTGACCTGTAGATTCCTGAGATAAAGTCATCGTTTTAAGCTATAAAATTTTGGGGTGATTCTTTAGATAGTGTTAGCTAATTAATTTATTCTCCTACTTAAACTCCTTCAATAGCTTTCCGTTATATTTAGGGGAAAGTGTAAATTACATAGAATAGCCTAACACATAGCAAAGAATAGATAAAATACATTTAGATCAACGATTAAACAATCACCTTAATATAAGCTGCTTTTGTTATCTTTAAAATATAATATAGCACATTCAGGAAGATGAAACAGAATGGAAAGAAGACCTATTTCTTGGTTGTGCATAGAAAATTCTAAAACAAAATATTATATAGGATTATCAAGTAATCAAAAAAATAGTTTCTCCTTCGTATTCAATGACTGGATATAAAATAGCTTAACCTAGGTAATGCTATGCTGCCTAGATTTTATCTTATTAATACAGAAAACTTATCATTGGAAAAAAGAATAAATTCATTGCTATATATGGCAGCTGGGCCTTCAGTTACATATACTGCCATGCACATACAAGTTGTACTTGTGACTTTTTGAATTTCCAGAGTTCCTGAGTCAAATGTTTTGGCTGATAACATTTTCAATTCCTATAAGCCAGAAGTTAGAAAAAATCTTCTGAGTCAAATCAACTTCTACTAAAAAGTGTTGATGGACCTGCCTTTTCTACTTAGAGCTGTGAGGGATAATTGCTTCCATGCCTCTCTCCCAATTTCTAGTAATTTGCTGGCAATTTTTGTTACTCCTTAGCTTATAGGTGTATCAGCTCAATCTCTGCCTTCATCTTTACATGACATTCTCCCTGTGTATTTGTCCTTAAATATTCCATTTATTAAAGATACAGTTAATATTGTATTAGAGCTCACCCTAATGACCTCATCTTAACTTGACCATCTGCAAAGACATAATTTTAAATAAGATCACACTTACAGCTACTCAGGTTTAGGACTACAACATTTTTGGGGGGGATTCAATTCAACCACTACATTGTCTATACTTCTATCTAAGATCAAACTCTCTCATGAATTTGATCCTAAGCCCTCTCACATAAAATTTAAGGACTTAATTTTCTTGTGTAGATTTTTTTAAAGTTTTTTACCATTTATTTATTTTTGAGAGACAGAGAGAGAACAGAGCATTGTGGGGGCAGGGCAGAGAGAGAAGGAGACATAGAATCTGAAGCTCTGAGCTGTCAGCACAGAGCCTGACGCGAGACTGGAACTCATGAACTGAAGATCATGACCTGAGCCGGAGCCGGAGGCTTAACTGATTGAGCCACCCAGGTACCCCCTTCAGTAGATTCTTCTGTCTTTCATATTCAGATTTTCTTTTCCTAGTATATTGTCACAATTGAATACATGCTAAGCATGTTACAATATTTGCTACTTTTAAAAATCACTCTTTAGACTTCTTATGTCACTCCTACATGTAAAGAGCTTGGAAGTTGTCACTCCTGTCTTAACAACAAGAAAAATGGTGAGGAAACTGAAATTGAACACTTAACTGGTAATTTTGATGAACTGCTTGAGACTAAGGGTGGACAAGCACAAGAGTGAGAAATTCCTAGGAATTTTGATATTAGGGTCCCTGAGACTTTCATGAGCTTTATATGAAGGACACTCACCAGTGTTTCATGGTAACGCAGTGAGAATTCAAAATCCAAAGTCCTTCATGCATTTTGCAGGAGAGAGGAAGAGCATTAATTGTGAAATGTACCTAGAATTTTCTCTCTAACAAAGAACCTTTTATCCAAGGAAAAACATTTGGCTAGAGCTTTGTCCTATATCAGAAGAAGTTCATTCCTCCCATTGCAGGAACTGTTAGCTATTCTGTGTCACTTGAAAGAGGAAAACACAAAAAACAAAACCATCCAAATGAATAAGGGCTTCATGGAAATAAATTGAGAACACTGCAGCCAGATAAGGGCATAATGGACAAGGGGAAGAAAAAACCTATACCACTGCAGAAACAGTTGTGAAAGTCACAGCCCTGAAACACAGGCCACTAAAATGGATTTAATGGGGAAATTGTGTACTAATAACCCTTCCCCTACACATTGCCATCACACCGATGGAGCTCTAGTATATTAACAATGTATTATACCTGAAGGTGCTGCAAGACACAATATTTCTTGCTCAAGAGGAACACAGAGAGAAGTCCAAAGTAAAGAAGGATTAAAAAGTAAGACTACTATAGAAATCTAAAGTTTCTGGCATCTATTGCTATAGCAAACATAGAATACAACTTAACACTTAGCCAGATTAGTATATATCCTCACACTAAAGGCTTATTTACCTCAGTTCCCACAACCCAGTACATGTTTCGTTTGGCATATATATATATATATATATATATATATATATATATGAAGTAAGAAAACAAAGCAATCTGAAAGACAAAGTCATGTCAGAACCAGACTCAGATATGACACAGTTATGGAAATCAACAGACAGGCAATTTAACATAGCTATGATTAATAAGTAAGCTAATGGAAAAAGCAGACAACATGCAAGATAAATGAATAAAATAAACAGGGAGATGAAAGCTCTAAGGAAAAATAAAAAGTAAATGTTGAAAATCAAAAACACTGTATCATAAATGAAGAATGCCTTTGATAACACATCAATAAATCCAGTAAAGCTGAGGAAAGTATCAGTGAGCTTGAATATAGTTAAATAAAAAAATGCAAAAGTGAAATACATAGAAAAAAAGAATGAAAACAAAAAACAGAAGCATAAAAGAATATCCAGTAGCTAAGGGTCAATTTCAATGTGCAACTAGAATGCCAAAATGAGAAAAAAGAAAGAATGGAGCAAAAGAAATGTTTGAAATAATAATATTTGAGAACTTCCTAAAATCCATGACTGACACCAAACCACAGACCCAGCTCTGACAACATCAAGTAAAATAAGTGAAAAATAAACAAACAGCTGCCCCAAATTATGTCTATATTATAAACAACAGAAATCCAAAGACAAAGGAAAATTTTCTTTTAAAAAGCCATAAGATTAAAAAAAATACTTATAGAGTAACAAGAATATAATTACAGTGAAATTCTTGTTAGATACCATAAAAAAGAATAGAATAACACAATAAAAGTGTTGAAAGAAAACAAAAGTCAACATAGAATTCTATATCTAGCAAAAGTATCATTTAAAAGTGAAAGAGAAATACTGCCTAGGATAAACATAAATTGAGGAAATTCATCACGAGCAAACTTGCCCTGTATAAAATGTTAAAAGAAGATCTTCAGACAGGAAAAAAAAAATGACATAGGAAGAAACTTAGATCTGCATAAACAAAGGAAAAGCTGCAGAGAATAAATAAATGAAAAGTTTTTTTTAAATCTGCCCTTAACTACTCTAGAAGATATCTGTTTAAAGTAAAAATAGTAATAACGTAATGGGTGATTATAATCACTTATGTATAAATGAAATAATTGACAGCAACGTTACAAGGAATGGGAGGAAGGAATTGGTTATAAGATATCTACACTCCATGTGAAACCATGTAGTGTTACCTGAAGTATAATTTAAGGTAGACTTAAATTATTTAAATATGTGTCTACTAAACTATAGACCAAGCACGAAAAAATTATAAAAGTAAGTATAATTGATATTCTAAAAGAAGAGATCAAATGTCATCATATAAAATGCTTAATTAAAATATGAGAAGGTAATGGGACACCTGGGTAGCTCAGTCAGTTAAGTGTCCAACTTCCATTCAGGTCATGATCTCCCAGCCTGTGAGTTGAAGCACTCATTGGGCTCTGTGCTAACAGCTCAAAACCTGGACCCTGCTTCGGATTCTGTGTCTCCATCTCCCTCTGACTCTCCCCCACTCATGCTCTGTCTCTCTCTCTCTCAAAAATAAGCATAATTTTTTTTAATTATGAGAAGGTAAAAAATAGGGAAATAAAGAACAAATGTAACAAGTAAAAACCAGTTAAATACAGTAGCTACTAAGAAAAGTATATTAATAATCACTTTAAATTTGAAGTCTAAACTTATCAATTAAAACTTATAATGTCAGGGTAGAGTTTTAAATTTTTAATTTAATTTTTAAATGTTTATTCAATTTTGAGATTTAGAGAGGAAGAGAGATTAAAACGGGGGCGGGGGACGCAGAGGGGAACAGAGCATCCGAAGTGGGCTCTACACTGACAGCAGTAAGCCAGATGTGGGGCTTGTACTCACCAACCATGAGATCATGACCTCAGCTGAAGACATATGCTCAACTGACTGAGCCACCCAGGGGCCCAATTTTTTATTTTTTTAATGTTTACTTTGTTTATTTATTTTTAGGGTGGGGAGGGGCAGAGAGAGAAAATTGCAAGCACGGCTCTATGCTGTAAGTGCAGAGCCTGATGTAGGGCTTGACCTCATACACTGAGGTCATGAACTGACCCCAAATCAAGAGTTGATCACTTAACTGAGTGAGCTACCCAGGCACCCCTAGATTAAAAAAAAATTCATATTGTTTATGAGAAATGCATTTAAATGTAAAGACTTATATGACATAAGTAAAGGGATTGACAGAAACATCCAATATTAACACTCCAAAGAAAAGCAATGTAGCCATAAGAATTTCAGATAAAGCAGATTTCAGAACAAGGAAAATTAACAGGAATAAAGAAGGATATTGCATAGTAATAAAGAGGTTAATTTTGTAATAATGCATAACAATTCTAAACGTGCATGCCTTTAATAAGAGAGCATTAAAACACGAAGCAAAAACGGACAGAAGTGAAAGAAGAAATAGAGAAATCCACTGTTAGGGCTAGAGACATCAACAACCCTCTGTAAGTAACTGATAGATCAAAAAGGTACAAAGTCAGTATGAATATAGATGACCTGAACCATATTTTTAAAAAATTTGTTTTTGGTATTTTTGAGAGAGAGAGAGAGAGAGAGAGAGAGAGAGAGAGAGAGAGAGAGAGAGAGAGATACAGAGAAGGAGCAAGGGAGAGGCAGAGAGAGAGGGAGACACAGAATCCGAAGCAGGCTCCAGGGTCCATCTGTCAGCACATAGACCGACATGGGGCTTGAACCCACAGACCGCGAGATCATGACATGAGCTGAAGTCGGATTCTTAACTGACTGAGCCACCCAGGCTCCCTGACCTGAATTATATTATTAATCAATTGTATAACAGTTGATACTTAAGAGTTCTTCAACAAACAAGAGCAGAATACATTTTTTCCCAATCCACATAGAATATTCACCCAGATTGACAATATGCTGGACATAAAGCCCACCACTGAAATCATACAAAGTATATGCTTAGAACACAATGGAATTAAACTAGAAAACAATGTATGAATTGAAACGACAGTTAGAATACAATTTACCAAAAGTTATGGGATGCAGGCGCCTGGGTGGCTCAGTCGGTTAAGTGTCCGGCTTCGGCTCAGGTCATGATCTCACGGTTTGTGGGTTCGAGCCCCGCATCGGACTTTGTGCTGACAGCTAGCTCACAGCCTGGAGCCTGCTTCGGATTCTGTGTCTCCCTCTCTCTCTGACCCTCCCCTGCTCGCGCTGTCTCTCTCTGTCTCTCAAAAATAAATAAAAAAACATTAAAAAAAATTTAAAAAGTTATGGGATTCAGCAGAAGCAGCGCTTAGAGGGAAATTTATATAAAAAAATGAAAGATCTACACTCAATATCCTAAATTTCTACTTTAGGAAAGTGGTGACAAAAAGAGTAATATAAGCTTAAAGCAAGAATAAAAGAGATAATAAAAATTAGGAAATAAATAAATGAAAAGGAAATAGTCCAAAAAGAAATATGTGTGTATATATATATATCAACCAAACTAAAACTTGATTATTGAAAATATTGATAAGACTAATAAATCTCTAGTCAGGCTAATCAAGAAAAAGATCAAGACACAAATTGCCACTATCAGAAACAGATGATGGGCTATCACAATTGATCCCATGCAATTGCTAATAAAATATTAATAACTATATGTTCTCAAATTTGACAACTAAGTTCTTAAAAGACACAAACTTTCAAAACTCACACAGAAGAAATATACAAGAATAGCTCTATAACTATGAAATAAATTTAACCAATAATTGATAATCTTCCAAAAAAAGTATAGTTGGGGTGCCTGGTGGCTTAGATGATTGAGCATCTGACTCTTGGTTTCAGCTCAGGTCATGGTCTCAGGGTCATGGGGTCAAGCCCCACATTGGCTCTGTGCTGAGAGGGGAGTTTGCTTAAAGAGTCTCTCTCTGCCTCTGCCCCTCTTCCCTGCTTGCATGCCTCTCTCTCTCTCTCTTTCCTTCTCTCTCAAATTAAAAAAATAAATAAGTATAGCATTCAATCCAATTGATTTCTTGGTGAATTCTAACAATGAAATAAGACAAATTCTCCATATTTTCCAGAATATAGAAGCAAAGGAAATACTTTCTAAGTCATTCTATAAGGTCAACATTACTCTAATATTAAAACCATATAAAGACATGCCAAGATAGGAAAACTATAGACCAAAGTCATCAAAAACATGAATGTCTGAGAAACTGTCACAGCCAAATGGAGCCTGAGGAAGGATGATAACTAATTATAATATTGTATCCTCAGTGGGATCCTGGAACTGAAAAACAGGTAATTAAGGAATCTAACTAGTATATAGATATTCATTAATAATAATGTATCAATATTGGCTCATAGTGACAAATGTACAATACTAATGTGAAGTATTAATACAATAAACTGGGTACAGGGTACACAGAAACTCTCTGTACTGTAAGAGTAATACTATTTTAAATTAAAAAGTTTAGCTTTAAAAAACTCTCTGTATCTATTTCCTCCCTTTTACACCATTTTATTGACAAAATTTCACAAGAGTGAATGGTGAACTTTGTTCACCATTTCCAATACCTCTTATTTTCTTTCTTACATCTACTCAAATCAAGTTTTTACACTCTCCCTTTGTTAAAATATCCTTTATGGACATTGATGAGTCTTATTGCAAAGTCCAATGGTCAAGTGTTGTAATTCATGATTGGCCAACCAGCAGCATTTGACATCAATTATAATTCTGTGCTTCTTGAAAGATACTGTTTCTGGGACAGTGCAGCCATGTAATTATCATACTACCCTATTGATTGTTGCTTCTTTGTTTCCTTGGCTGATTCCTCTCATCACTCTTGTTTGTTGAATTTGGAGTGACTCGGGCCTCTGTCTTTGAACTTCATACCTGTTTGTACTTACTGATAATCTTAGGTTTCATGACACATTTCAAATTTAACATCGTCACAAAAAAGACCCTTATTTCCTCTTCCCTTACTATGTCTTTGAAGACATTCTTTTTTTTTTAATTTTTTTAACTTTTTTTTTTTGAGAGAGAGACACACAGAGTGTGAGCAGGGTTGGGTCAGAGAGAGAGGGAGACACAGAATCAGAAACAGGCTCCAGGCTCTGAGCTGTCAGCACAGAGCCCGATGCGGGGCTCGAACCCACAAACCGTGAGATCATGACCTAAGCTGAAGTAGGCTGCTTAACCGAGGAGCCACCCAGGCGCCCCTGAAGACATTCTTGTTTAATTGATCGCAATTCCTTCTTTCTAGCTTCTCAAGCCAAAAAGCCTGTAGCATCTTTAATTATTCTCAATCTCTCCTACTCTACATTCATCAATAAGAAATTCTGTTGGCTGTACTTTCAAATTATAGCAGTTAATCAACCATGATATGGAAACAACCCAAGTGATCTTCAACAAATGAATGGATAAAGAAGAACAATGGAATATTATTCATAAATAAGGAAAAAAATCCAGGATATCCTGTCACTTGCAACAAAAGGATGGACTTTGAGGGCATAATGCTGAGAGAAAGTCATACAGAGAAAGACAAATACTTTATGATATATGTAGAATCTAAAAAAGCTGAACTCATAGAAACAGAGAGTAGAATCTCAGTTACCATGGACTGGAAGATGGTGGGGAAAATGGGGAACTGTTGGCCAAATGGTACAAACTTCCAGTTAGAATATGAATAAGTTCCAGAGGTCCAAGGAGCTGAGCTGTGATTATAGTAATAATGTATTATATACTTGGAAGGGAAGAGTAAATCTTAAATGTTTTACACAAAAAAGTAATGTTGATTATGTGATGTGATAGAGCTATTAGCTAGCCTTTAGTTGGTAATCATTTTGCAATACATAAGCGTATCACATCCACACTTACCCCTTAAATGTACACAATGTTATATGTCAATTATATGTCACCAAATCCCGGGGTGAAAAAAGAAATATAGCAAATTTTAGTTTACATACAAAGCAACTGTCGGAATTGGACACTGAATGAAGTTATCAAACCAACAACGACACTAAAAATGTTCAAACAGCAATTTTTAGTAAAGTATAGCTAGTTCTCAAGTGAGGAAGAATGTTGGCTGCAACTGAAGTGTCATCTTCATAGATGTACTAAATTGGCTAGCAAATCCAAGAGAATTGAAATGTATGTACAACACAAAAACTTGTACATGAATTTTCACAGAAGATTATTCATAGTAGCCATAAAGTAGAAAAACACATAAACTGCCATCAACTGATGAATGGAAAAACCAAAATGGTATATCCATACAATGGAATATTATTTAGACATAAAAAAGAATAAAGGATAAAACTTGAAAACATTTTGCTAAGTAAAAGAAGCTCATGAAAGTTTGGGTACCCCATTTATATAACATGCTCAGAAGGTAAATCCATAGAGACAGAAAGTAAATAAGTGGTTGCCTACAGCAAGAAGGATTGGGAAGAAATGAGAAGCAACTGATAATGACTAAGGATTTCTTTTTAGGATGATGAAAATGTTCTGAAATTAAATAGTGCTGATAGTTATATAACTCTGTCAGCGTGTTAGAAAAAAAATATTGCATTGTACATTTGAATAGGGTGAATTTTATGGTATGTGAATCATATCTCTAAAGTTATTTCAAATCTTTTTTTTTTAATTTTTTTTAATGTTTATTTAACCCTGAGAGAGAGAGAGAGAGAGAGAGAGAGACAGAGAGTGAACAGGGGAGGGGCAGAGAGAGAGGGAGACACAGAATCTGAAGCAGGCTCCAGGCTCTGAGCTGTCAGCACAGAGCCCGATGCGGGGCTCAAACCCACGAACCGTGAGATCATGACCTGAGCCGAAGTCGGACGCTCAACCGACTGAGCCACCCAGGCGCCCCTCAAATCTTTTAAATAAAAAAAAGAATAAAGTGAATACATGAGCTGGGGATATAAGGTCACTGAGTTATGTTTTGTTACTTTTATAGGATGTCTGAACTGTATTTTATTTTACACATGCATATATCACCAACAGTCCTAAATAGATGCTTAAAAAATATTTGTGGAACAAATGAACTTGCTTTAGTATAGACTCTTAAACATGGAATCCTCCTTTTCTTCTTGTAATTTAAATGACATTGAATTCCACCTTGATATCAAATTATTTAATCAATGGATTCATGCAGGTACAATCACAGAATACATTGCTTCTCAGTTCTTTTGCTAACTTCCTTCCTTGTTGGTTTGGAGAAGTATCCCTTTTATAGATTAGTTTCCTTGCCAAAGTTTTATTTCAATGATGCTGCTCTTGACACTGCTTTAAGTGAAAATGTTACTATACTACTTCATAGATATTCAGAACCTTTCAGGTTTTGGATGAAGAGGTCTGATTGAAAATCAGATACAGACACATATGGAGAATTCTAAGTTCCCAGTTGCCTTGAAGTTAACTGGAGTGGGCACTTGATTATTATGAAGGCTAGAATTGGATTGAAGAATCATACTTAAAGGTGTAATAGAGCTCAGAAAGTGCCAGACCTTAGAAGTACCTGGCCCTTGATTGTAGCAGCTGGAAGTGATTTAACAAGCACTCGAGGTGACAGAATCAAATGCTTTATATGATGAATGGGCTGTTTCAATATAGTAAATTTTTTTGCTCCTTAAAAATCAGAATTAAATAGTTTATGTTTTGTGAAAAAATAAAAAGAAGCTCCAACAGAAGGACACATGGTCATCTACATAACAAATGGGACCTCACATCACAGACACATTAACATATTTTTCTTTGGCCCGTTGCACACAATTTGTCCTCTGTATTAACTATATGCTCCTTATTAACTAAAGTAAATTATATCTCAGTGATTATTTCTTGTAGCATTTGGGAAGGCTCTGTCCTTTAGAGAAGTAATATTGGGTGGCTTGTATTTTAAAGCAGGTTGATTTAAAACTTCCAGATACATTAAACAAGTTATCATTTTATTTAATGTATTAATGTATCAATTTATTCCATTCTCTAATTCAGAGACTAACCTGGGTTATGCCTTTTTGTCTCCCTTCCTTCCTCCCTTCCTTCCTTTCTCCCTCCCTCCCTCCTTCCTTTCCTCCCTCTCTCTCTCTCTCTCTCTCTTTCTTCCTTTCTCTTTCTCTCTCTCCTTCTCTCTTCCGCTCTCCTTTTCTTGCTTTCTTTCTTGCTTTCATATGTTTATTAAGCAGTAGTATTTTCTAGGCACTAATGACTAGATACTGGGAATACAATAGTAAATAAGAGAGCACTTGCTTTTAAGAGAAATTATTATATATTAGCGTCAATAAGAATCTAAATGAGGAATCTTCCTACTATCAAAATATATGTCTTTCTGAATTATGTACGGCTGTTAAAATTTCCATTTTTTACTTGAAAAATTTTCTAATCCTTGATTTGACTAGTTTTATGCTATTTGAGTTGCTTCTCTGATACCCTCATTTGCATGTTTTATTTTTTTAAATTTTTCTTTTTATGTTCATTTATTTTTCAGAGAGGGGCAAAGACAGAGTGTGAGCAGGGGAGGGACAGAGAGAGAGGGATACACAGAACATGAAGCAGGCTCCAGGTTCCGAGCTGTCAGCACAGAGCCGGACACAGGGCTCCAACTCATGCACTGCGAGATCATGACTTGAGCCAATGTTGGATGCTTAACCTATGGAGCTACCAATGCGCCCCCTCATTTGCATGTCTTAAAATAATAAATTAAAAACTATTAATGACCTCAATAAACAACTAATTTCCTTAATGTGTGTGTGTATAAAAAGATACAGTCATACAAAAATGGTAAATTGAACATGAGATTATTTGCTTTTACTATCAAACCAGTAAAACACACCAGTACAACCAGTACAAACACACACATATTTTGGAAAATCTATTTTCATTAAGCACTTTAATAGAATAATAATATTAATAAAGACCTATAAGAGTACGTTGACAATGTATGACAATATTAAGGTGCCCAAATAATTAAATTTAATCTGAGGCTATAAAATTAAAGTAATTGTTTTCTTTAGGAAATACTAATTTTCAATTAAGAAGGAAAACAAAAATATTCAGCAGCAACAATGATTTTTAAAAGAAAATAACTGGAAGGAGGGGTAGGTGGGGAGGAAATTTTTGTTTGATTATTCTATTTTACTAGTGACCCTGATAAATTAATTAAATCTGTAGGCATATTTGACCTGTAAAAGAAATAACAACCTTATTCTTTATTTGGAGTTCCAATTATGCTTTGTACATGTTTCCTTAACTTTTTATTTTGATTATTTAATTTATTAACTTGGGAATTGCAGAACTAAGTGTGAATTTTCTTTTACTTGGATTCATTGATTTTATAGCATATAACATAGAACCTCAAATCTAATATATGTATAATAGTGTTTTTTCAAGTTCATTCATTTTTGAGAGAGAGAGAGAGAGAGAGAGAGAGCAAGTGGGAGAGGGGTGGAAAGAATACCAAGCACACTCTCCACCATCAGCATGGAGCCCAATGCAAGGCTTGAACTCATGAACTGTGAGATCATGACCTGAGCTGAAATCAAGAGTTGGACACTTTAACCAGCTGAGCCACTCAGGTACCCCTATAATGGGTTTTTATTAAATAATTAAGCTAGCATCTTCTCTAAAAATAATGATAGCTACTCATGGGAAATAAAGAAAAATCTTAAAATAATTATAACAATTGATTATTCATTTATAACAAATATTATCATTTATATAACTTGCATAATCTCTAGTTGTTTTTATATATATCTTCTTTACTCAATTTTAAACTTAATGAAGTATCAAACTCCATATATCTCTTTAACTCCTATCATTTCAACCAAATTAATTGAACTACATAAATATTCAAAAATATATCTGTGTAATAATTAAAATATTGAGGTTTAAAATATAATTTCTAGATATTATATATAGAAATTTTTTCCATGTTGTTGCTTTTACATCATAATTTTATGATGTTAAAATTAAACTTTGGTTATAAGTTTTGCATAAGAAGATAAAACTTTAAAGTCAAATTTAACATTTTCATTATAATGACTTCCTAAGTTTTCAATATAATTCTTCCTAGGTGAAGAGATCATTGCTCTCTGACCTATGATGCTTTACTTATCACATATTAAATTGCTTTTTGTGTTAGGTCCAATTTATAGGCAATTCATTATAGTTATAGATTCTTCCAATCTATGTTTTTATACAATGCCTTATATAAGAGTATTATACCCTAGGGGGCCACACTCATTTCCATCTTTGTTTTCAAAATTATCCTAGCTCCTCTTAACATCATACTTACATAAATTTTCAATACAGTTGATGTACATTGAAATTATATTAAATATCTTGTATAGCATCAACGTTTTATAAACATCCAGTCCTCTAACATAGGAGCAACAAAGTATCTTGTTCCATTTTCCAAGACTTCTCATTTATCCCTAAATAAATGCTCTTTCATTGTTTCCATTAATTTTTGTTGGTTAAATTTCATATTTTGTCACTTGGTTTAAATTTTTATTGCAAAGGGCTTTCACCATTATACTTTTTTTCTGATTATTTTGATATTTTATAGAGAAACTACTGGATGTTTATATTTTCATTTAGCCAAATTACTCCACTAGCATATTTCTGTTGATTCTCTTAAGTCTGAAACAAACAATAATTTATACTAATGAAAAATTTGCCCCTTTCCTCTCAGTATCCATAGCTATTGTTTTTCTTTCGGTATTTGATTGGCTAAAAGAATGATAAAGTAACTATAAAAGCACTCCAACCAATCTTAAGGGTTAACCTGCTTCAAGCTTACTGCACTCCTTGCTTACTGACCTGAGTCCCTTGGTCTAGCAGAACTAACCTACTTTCCTTGAGATTTACAGACCGCGGGCCTTGAAGAGTGAAGGACCAAACTTTCCCAGAAGGTAGGGCCTGACTACATTTGAAAACACCTACTGCTGATACAGCAAGTCTGTTCAGGGTCACAACTGCCTGGGCACCTGCTTCTTCTGCAGGTAGCTGACTACCTCTCCCACACCTCCCACCCCACCTTCCCATGCCTACCCCTTTAAAACCCTCTGCTTCCACCTGGACAGAGAAGATGGTCTTTGGGACATTAGTCCACCATCTTCCCAGGTTGTCTGCTTCCTGAATAAAGCAAACTTTCCATTTCCATTGTGACCTGTCTCTCAAATATCGAATTTCCAATGGTGAGCAGCCAAACTTGAGTTTGGAACTGGTTCTCTGTCCAGTAACATAACCATTTTAATCATTGGAAGAGTTCTCTTTTAACCCATTTTTAATTTCCTTAAAAATAAAACTTTAAGATTTTCAGATACCAGATCATTATGATATATATTGAATAGGGCCATTGTCCAAACTATGAAGAATAGTCTCTCTTTTTTTAAATTTTAATTTTTTTAATGTTTATTTACTTTTGAGAGAGAGAGAAAGACAGACCACAAGTGGGGGAGGGGTAGAGAGAGAAGGAGACACAGACTTTTTATTACCATAAAATAGGTTACTTGTTCACGTCTGAAGCAGGCTCCAGGCTCTGAGCTGTCAGCACAGAGCCTGATGCAGGGCTCAAACCTACAAACCATGGGATCATGACCTGAGCTGAAGTCAGACGCTCAACCAACTGAGCCACCCAGGCACCCGATAGTCTTTTTTTCTCAGAGAATTAATTATGCTATTTATTCAGGTCCCACTGATTATTTTTGCTAAATATATTAATCTTTAAAACAACTTGATGAGCAACATTAAAATTTTTTTAAAAATTAAAGACAAAATAAAAGATGTTGCTAATTGCTATTTTTTCTTTCTTTCTTGTAAGCAGAATCCCAATTTGGGGGAATGGCAGTACACATGATTATAGACACTTGCCTCCCCAGACATACTTGCAACTATGAAAATCCACTGCTTTAAATCTTCATAACAAGTTACAGATTCAATTGACATGTATTTTACCCTTTTGCTCATGCCTCCATTTTTCAAAATGTAAAACATGGATGTAGTGCCCAGGGCTTCAGTAGATATCTTGTTACACGCATAAAAAGGACTACCATATATTAGTTAGCAGACCAGGTGCAGAGACGGGAAGTAGGAGAAAGGTGATCAAAACGTACAAACTTTCTGGGGTGCCTGGGTGGCTCATTTCGTTAAATGACCGACTTTGGCTCCAGTCATGATGTCTGGTTCATTAGTTCAAGCCCCGACTCGGGCTCTGTGCTGACAACTCAGAGTCTGGAACCTGCTTCAAATTCTGTGTCTCCCTCGCTCTCTGCCCTTCCCTTGCTCATGCTCTGTCTCTTGCCCTCTCGAAAATAAATAAACATTAAATTTTTTTTAAAAAGGTACAAACTTTCAATTATAAGATAAATAAGTACTAGGGATGTAATATACAATATGTTGACTACAGTTGTCCCTGCTATATGATATACAGGAAAGATGTTAAAAGAGTAAATTCTAAGAGTTCTAGTCACAAGGAGAATTTTTTATTTCTCTTCTTCTTTCTTTTCATTTTATTGTCTCAATATTAGATGATGGATGTTAGCTGAACTGATTGTGGTAATCATTTCACAATATATGTAGATCAAACCATCATGCTGTACGCCTTATAGTTACACAGTGATATATGCCAACTATTTCTCAATAAAACTGGAAAAAATAGGTCTACAGAGTTAAAAAAAATGTTAGAAGACTAGAAAGATGGAAAATGTCTAGATCTTTCAGTACTGAAAGCACAGCTGATTTCAGAAACTTTTTATTACCATAAAATTGGTTACTTGTTCACGTCAGTCTGGTTAAGTTCCTGTCACATAGACTCAAATGCAATCCTGAATATGTCTAAATAACTTAAAAGAATAGATTCATTACAATAAAATTGCATACAAAATGTCTTTTATAGGTTTTTCTCTATACTAATTCATAATTCATACATTTTTTTAAGCAGCTGGATAGTTGGTTCTCAAATACTTGGCTTTTGCCATCAGGAACTCAATTATTTACCATTTAAACCAATCATATTCTTCAGTTTCAGCTATAGGCATTATTGGTACTAGAAAAAAGGGGGGGAAAAGACTGTTCCTTAGAATTATCCTGCATTCAGTCTTCTGCTTCTATACAATAGAAGAGGGTTCTTTATTTTTGTTAAGAGTGCAAAATGTCTTCATATTTCTTTCCTCCTTTATTTTCTTTTATAACTTATTCAAAAGGAAGTAATTAACTACTTCTGATTCAAAAAGTAAGAGAAGACTTCTCTTTTATCATAAAGTTTATTATTCTATACCCCAAAATGTATTGCCATATTAACTCAATGTATCCAAGACACCTCAACAACACCAGCCACACCTTGCATTGGTAACTTCATTGAAAACCATTTTAGATGAGAAGGTCCATATTCTCTTACACAGAATCTAGTATTTGAAAATAGATTACTGCTGAATTTCTCACCAACTGAAATGAAAATATCAGAAAAATTGTCCTTTGGATGTTTCTTCTGTCTCCAATGAGTAAAACCTGAATGTCTTGTGAGCCATAAGAAATAAATTCTTTTTAACTTGAAATAATGCTTGAATTTTTTCTTTCATTTAAATGAATAAATGATTTTCAAAAATCTTAAAATATGCAATACAAGGGATAAACTGTAGACAAATACTGATTTTTCCAATAAAATAAAATTAAAGATTAAAATATCAATTAGCTATTAAAAGGTTTAAAAATACTCTAATCAGTATAATAAAAAGCAGAGCTCATTAATTTATATAGCTGAACATCTGTTCCTAGTTATAATAAATTTGGAGTGGTTGCAGAGTGTATTTTCACATTTAGATTATCTAAAATCAGGTGCTTCAAAAAATTTCAAGCATATTAAACTTGATGATAGATACCAGTCTTGGAAAAAATTACGTCTTGTGTTATTTGTACTATCAAAATTAGATGTTACTTAAAGATGATATCATTATTTAAAAATTTTGAAATAAAATTGGCATATAGTAAGACATGTGATAGTAGGGTCCATGAAATATTTTGCAATGTCACATCTACCTGTATACGAGCTTTCTAATTTTGCAAGTTGTGTTTCCCATGTACCATATACTAGCAGAGTTTGGCACACTGGACTTTGCATAATCCTCCAAAGTACTGTGGAATGCAAATATTAGCATATGTTTTAATCTATTAAGTACATGTAAAATACTTTTATATTTAAATAAATTTCTTTAAATCACATTAAAGAAGAAAGGCATCAACCCAAACAACATGGGGTTATTGAATGCCCGTGGTATGCTAGCATTGTTCTAGATGCTCAGGATTCAGTAGTGAGCAAAACTTTACTCATATTAGTATGCATTCTAATAAGCAAATTTCATTCTAAACTAGAGCCAAACAACAAATTTGATTTGAGCACACTGTATCCAGGTGTACAAGTCTGTTGCTTTTGCTCATCCTTTTCTATTTACATTTAACTCAGTTTTTCCTCATTTTTCTATCTAGGGGAACATAATCTTTAAATCTTAGTTCAAATTTCACTTCTTTGCAGTTTTCTTTTACACTACTTTCATCATATCACCGCTGTGGAAAATTAATTACTTCTGAGTTCTGATAATAGCAGTACATACATATATATATATATATATATATATATATATATACACACACACACCTATACATAATTGCATATATATAATATACATAATGCTTTATTGTTAATCACATACTTGAATGCGAGATTACAAAAATTTTTAATGTTTATTTATTTTTGAGAGAGACAGACAGACAGAGTGCGAGTGGGGGAAGGGCAGAGAGAGAGGGAGACACAGAATCTGAAGCAGGCTCCAGAACCTGAGCTGTCAGCACAGAGCCCCACACGGGGCTTGAACTCTCAGACTGTGAGATCATAACCTGAGCCAAAGTCAGACGCTTAACTGACTATGTCACCCAGGAGCCCCTTGAAAGTGAAATTTTTAAGAAGAGCATACCTTATTTGTTTAAATAGCTTCTACACTTAACATATTGCTGGCTATATTCAGTTACTTTTTAAAAAGGATTATATGAAAAAGAAATGAATATACAAATGAGCAGAACAATTTTGGGATGTCTTCACAGATATCATATTAAAGGAACAAAATGGTTCAACGAGAAACTAATACTTGATTAGTTTCTTATTGCTGCCATGACAAATTACCACAAACTTTGTGGCTTAAAACATCACAAATTTGTAATTTTGTGATGCTCTATAGTTTTAGAGCATAATTTTACAGCTCTATAGGTTAGAAATCTGACATGAGAATCACTGGCCTAAAACCAAGACAAGACTGCATTTCTTTCTCTATTTTTTTAATGTTTGTTTATTTTTAAGAGAGAGAGAGACAGATTGTGAGAGGGGGAAGTGCAAAGCGAGAGGGAGACACAGAATCTGAAGCAGGCTCCAGGCTATGAAGTGTCAGCACAGAGCCTGATGTGGGGCTCAAACTCACAAACTGTAAGATCATGACCTGAGCCAAAGTCGGACACCTGACTGAGCCATCCAGGCACCCCTGCATTCCTTTCTCTAAACTCTAGAGGAAAATCTATTACCTGGCCTTTCCCAGTGTCTAGAGGCTGCCGCATTCCTTGACTTGTGATCCCCTTGTTTCATCTTCAAAGCTAGCAAGGTCTAATCACTCTGATATTTCTCTCTCTGACCATAGCCAGGAAAAATATTCTGTTTGTAAGAATTTGTGTGATTAGATTGGGCACACTGAGATAATCCATAATAATCTCCCCATTTCAAATTCTTCAGCTGTAATTGTATTTGCAAAATCCCTTTTGCTATGGAAGGTAAAATAATCATAGGTTCCTGTAATTAAGATGTGGATCACTTTGGTGGGGGAGGGAAAGCATTATTCTGCCTACCACAAATAAAAGCATACCAATAGTTTGGTTCACATGTAGTAGTGACTGCTCATAATATGTAAAAATAAAAATGGCCAGTAATAGAGCAAGTTGTAACAGTCAAGTTAAGCCATTATAGGAATGCACATAGTGAAGATATTTTCTTCATAGTTGGTGAAGAAACGAGGAAGTAAATAAATAATTGAATAAATGGAGTCAAGGAAAGTTACATTAAGGAATGTTTGAAAAGTATACAAACATTTGGCAGACTAAATATGAGCCTAAAAGACATCAAAGCCAAAACCAAGTTTTTTCATAGAAAGTGAGCTTCATAATTATGACTCTCTTTCAATTGAGATGCCGCAATATGAAGAGGTGTTCCTATGTCTATTTTCACCATCTTAACTTCAGTTGCCAGATATCTCATAAGTTTTGAATGTACTAAAAAAAATAGATCTTTACCAATTTCCCCAAAGAGATCAAAGCACTGCTGGGGTATTTGTCCTGAGATGCAGGCTGTGATTTCACTGGCTCAGTTTGTCCTGTCACTTCTGCTTACATTCCCATGAGCCACCCACAATAATTCCTCACCATCTTGATAAACACATCCGTCATATACTACTACTTGTCAATGACATCAATTTAATTTTATTGGAGATAGGGTCAGAAGCAAATATCTAATAGACTACCATCCTCTAAATCAGATCTAAAAATACCCACATTTGTTGTTGTCACAACCATTTCTTTGAAGGTAAGAGAGGAGGAAAGAAAGAAAATAGACCCTTGTAAATGTCAGCAAGGAACAAAAAAAATGGATAAAAGGAGAGTGATGAATGTGCAATGACTGTTTGAGTTAAAAAGAAATATTAAGCAACTTTGAATTTCTAGTCTTATTTAAGCTGATAGATGTTCTTATGGTTCTGGTTTTAGTATATTCATTTAACTTTTCAGCATCATATACAACGCCATTCAGACAATATGTTTCATTTGTGTAAAATACAGGTACAAACCTGTGTTTTGTTACAGGAGCAAAGTTATGTTATGCTCCTTAAGTCATTCTGAAATATAATCAGACAATTTCAAGGCAATATTGTGTTTTAGAAATTATCTCATTTAAGCACACAGTTTAAAGATGAGCAACTTGGATGGGATTTAGTGATTTGCCCAAGGTCACATAGCTAATTGGTGGCAAAATAGGAAGTTAAACTCCATTTAAATGTCACCACTCTTCCTCACAACCAAGCTTACCTTCAGAATTTCTCCTTCTTTCTAGCAAAATCAACATTTGCATTCATGGTATTCTGTAATATATGTGTATTCTCCCACCTAATTATGAGAATGGGCCAGAATGCTATTATTAGATAACATCTGCCATGATGCTATTTGCGTTGTTAAAAGGCAGTCTGATTTGGGGGGCAAAGGCAGGGATTACAGGAGGGGAAGACAGGGCACATAGGATGAACCATTAAGAATAGATTGCAGTGATAGAGGTAAGAGATTAAAGAAAATTGGTCTAGAGAAGTGTCAATGTAGAAACGGAAAGATGATTCTAAATTACTTAAAATTAGTAGGATATGGTGAAGGAGTAAGTATGGAGGAAGAAGGAGAAGGAGGTAACAAAGAAAATTTCCAAATATCTGGATTACTCAGTTAGAAATATACTGATGTTATTTATTGAGATAGGAAATATTAGGGAAGTACCAAAGTATTCATCAGCTTTTGGTAGGTTTTGAAGCAATAACATAATTTCCCAATTTTAGTAAGAATAAAAATATAGCTTTTTCTTCATGATTAGTAATCCAGAAATACCTATACTGAAATGTTATATAAATAATTTCAAACTGGACCTGATGCGAAGCAAAACTCCAATAAATGTTAGCTAATATTATTACTTTTATTGCCCTCATCCCAATAAAGAGAAAATTGAATTGTAAGAAGCTCAAATAACTTGTCCAAGATCACACAGATAGTTATAGATAGAAACAGAATTTGAGGCCAATTTTATTGAATTCAATTCTTTTTTTTTTTTTTAAGTAAAATGAGCAAGTTTAATTCTGCAGGGTTTTAGGGTAGGGCACATAGTCATCTGTATCTGTGTACATTTCTGCTAGATATGAATTTGATTCTTAATCACTATATTAAAATTTCTCTGCTTTTCTTCCACCTAATCAATTCATGTGGACCAAGGGGCCTTCGAGTACTGACATTCTACAACCAACCTATTGATGGTGATAGGCATGGAAGTCCTGCTTATAGCATTACTTCTGAAGCAACCCAAGAATATATAAACATTTTAATGACAGAGCAAGATTGCTTATTAGTGGTGAAGGAAAAGATATTTTAATGAGTACCCTGTACAATTAAATTTGCACTGGAAAAATAAAATACATTTGGACCAGTACCATCAATCAAGTACAAAAATCTATTTCAAATAATTCAATGCCTTCATCAACTCAGATTAGAAAAGAACTATTTGTTTCTTTAATTATTTATTTAATTATTCCAGCTTTATTGAGATATAATTGGCACATAACAAGTTTAAGATTCAATGTGATGATTTGATACATGTATATGTTGCAAAATGTTTACCACAATAAGATTAGTTAAAACTTTCTTCTCTCATATAATTATTACTTTGTTGTTGTTATTATGCTAAGAACATTTAAAAATCTCCTAGTAACTTTCAAGTATACAATGCAGAATGGTTCACTGTAGTCACCATGTTATTATTTATTAGATCCCTAGAACTTCTTTTTCTTACAACTGAATTTGTGCACTTTGATAAATCTTTCTCCATTTCCTCCACTCCCTGACCCCTACTCTCTGTTTCTATGAATCTGACATTTTATTTAAAAATTTTTAAGTTTATTTATTTATTTTTAGAGAGAGAGAGAGAGCACAAGCGAGGGAGGGTCATAGAGGAGAGACAGAGTCCCAATCCCGTCGGTGCAGAGCCCAATGCAGGGATTGAACTCATGAACCATGAGATCCTGACCTGAGCCGAGATCAAGAGTCAGATGCTTCACCAACTGTGCCACCCAGGTGCTCCAGAATCTGAAATTTGAGATTCTACATATAAGTGATATAATATAATATTTGTCTTTTTTTTTTGCCTGATGGATTTCACTTAGCATTACGCCCTCCAGTTTCATCCATATTGTCCCAAATGGCAAGGTTTCCTTCTCTTATGGTTAAATAACATTCCACTGTAAATATATACATATACACCACACACACACACACACACACACACACACACACACACACACACCACATTTTCTTTATCCATACATCTATAAATGGGCATTTAAGCTGTTTTCATATATTGGCTACTGTGAATTGTGAATAATGTCAAGATCCTGAACTCATTTCCTGTGGATATATACCTGGAAATGAGATTGCTGAATTATATGGTAGTTTTATTTTTAATTTTTTGAAGAACCTCTATACAGTTCTCCATAGTATGTGGAACAATTTATGTTGCTACCAGGCTCCCTTTTCTACATATCCTTGCAACACTTCTTATTTCTTCTTTTTTTGATACTAACCAGCCTAACAGATGTGAGGTAGTATTTTCTCATTGTGGTTTTGATTTTCATTTCTTTGATTAGTGATGCTGAGCACTTTTTTGTGTACTTGTTGGCCATTTGTATGTATTCTTTGCAAAAATATTCAGGTCCTTCATCTATTTTTAAATTGAATTATTTGTTTTATTGGCTACTGAGTTGTATGCATTCCTTATATATTTTGGATGTTAACTCCTTATTAGATATATGCTTTTCTATATTTTATTCCATGCCATAGGTTGTTTTTCATTTTGTTGCTTGTTTTTGTTTTTGTTTTGTTTTGTTTTTTTTTTTTGCTGTGCAGAAGCTTTTTAGTTTTATTTGATTTTTTATTTTATTGCTTGTGCTTTTGGTGTCATATCCAAAAAGTCATTGCTTAGATATTACCTAGGAGCATTTTCCTTATGTTTTCTTCTAAAAAGCTTTATGGTTTCAGGTCTTATGTTTGAGTAGACAATCGTCGTGAGTTAATTTTTGCCGATGGTATAAGGGATCCAATTTAATTCTTTTGCATGTGAATGTCCAGTTTTCCCAACACTATTTATGGAAAAGACAATCCTTCTCCCATTGAGTCTTCTTTGTTTCTTTATCAAATATTAGTTCACCATACATGTGAGGGTTTATTTCTGGTCTCTCAACTCCATCCCATTGGTATAAGTGTCTGCTTTTATGGCAGTACCATACTGTTTCCATTATCATAGCTTTGTAATATTATTTGAAATCAGGAAGCACAATGCCTCCAATTTGGTTCTTTCTCAAGATTGTTTTGGCTATCAAGGTCTTTTGTTTTCATATTAATTTTAAGATTTTTTTTCTATTTCTGTGAAGAATACTTTTGGAATTTTGATAGGGAATGCATTATACCTATAAATGCCTTTGGGTACTATGGATATTTAAAAAATATTAACTTCTAGTCATGAACACTGGATATCTTTCCATTTATTGGTGCCTTTATCGATTTCTTTGATCAATGCCCTCTACTTTTCAGTGTATAGATTTTTTACATCCTTGGTTAAATTTATTCCTAAATATTTTATTGGTTTTGATGCTATTATGAATGGAGTTGTTTTGTTTATTTGTCAGAGATTTTGGAGTTGTTTTGTTTATTTGTCAGAGATTTCATTGTTAGTCTATTGAAAATCAATTGATTTTTGCATGTTGATTTTGAATTCTCAAATTTTGCTGAATTTTTAAATTAGTTGTAGCAGTTTTAATGTGGAGTCTGTAGGATTTCTATTTACAATATGAAGTCTTCAGAAAATAGAGAAGTTATACTTCTTCCTTTCCAATTTTGATGCCTTTTTATCTTATGACAAGCTTTCAACATTCCACCATTAAGTATGATGATAGCTGTAAATCTATCATATATGACCTTTATTATGCAGACATACATTCTTTCTCTACCCAATTTGTTGAAGGTTTAGCACAAAAGAATGAATGTTGGTATTTGTCAAATGCTATTCTGCATCTACTGAGATGATCACATGATTTTGTCTTTCCTTCTGTTAATGTGATGTATCATATTAATAGATTTGCCTATATTGAAAGATCCTTGCATCCCAGAGATAAATCCTCTTTAATCATACTGAATGATCCTTTTAATGTACTGCTGAATTGAGTCTGCTAGTGTTCTGTTGAAAATTCTTTCATTTATACTCATCAGGTGTATTGGTTTCTAGCTTTTTTTGTAGAGTTTTTATCTGGCTTCAGTATCTGGTAATGCTGGCCTCATAAAATGAGTTTTGGAATGTTCCCTCTTCCACAACTTTTTGAAATAATTTGAGGATTAGTATTGATTCTCCTTAATTATTTTGTGGAATTCATCTCTGAAGCCATCTAGTCCTGGGCTTTTCTTTGTCAGGAGGTTTTGATTACAGATTCAATTTTCTTTCTAGTAATTGTTCTGTTCACATTTTCTATTTCTTCATACTTTAGTCTTGATAGATTGTGAATTTCTAGGAATGTATCCATTTATCCTATGTTGTCTAATTTTTTTGGTGTAGAATTCTTTATTTTTGTGAAATTATGTAATATACTCTTTTTCACTTATAATTTTATTTATTCAAGTGCTCTTTATTTTTTTCCTTGGTAAGTCTAGGTAAAGGTTTGTCAATTTTGTTTATCTTTTCAAACATCCTGTTCTTAATTTCATTGATCTTTCATAACTTCTTCATCTCTATTTCATTTATTTCTGTTCTGTTATTTGTTAGTTCCTTCCTTCTTCTAACTTTACACATAGTTTGTTTTTATTTTCCTAGTCTCTTGAGGTATAAAGTTAGGTTGTTTAGTTGATATCTTTCTTTTTTAAATGTAGGCATTTATCCTTATAAACCTCCCTCTTAGTACTCCTTTTGCTTCTTTCCACAAGTCCTGATCATTGTGTTTCCATTTTCCTTTGCTTGAAGGTATTTTAAAAGTTTTCCTTTTGGTTTCATCTTTTATTCGTTGGTTGTTCAACAGCATGCTGTTTAATTTTCACATATTTGAGAATTTTCTGATTTTCTTCCTGTTATTGATTTCTAGCTTCATACAACAGTGGTGATGAAAGACACTTGGCATGATTTCAATCCTTCTAAATTTTCTAAGAATTATTTTATCAGCTAACATATGCCCTATCCTGGAGAATGTTTCATGTGTATTTTAAAAGAATGTCTATTCTGTTGCTGTCAGATGGAATGTTTTGTGTATGTCTATCAGGTTCATTTTGTCTAAAGTATAGTTCAGGTTTAGTGTTATTCATTGATTTTTCTGTCTGAATGATCTATACATTGTTGAAAGTGAGATAGTGAAATCCCTTACTATTATTGCTTTGTTGTTTATTACTCTCTTCAGAATGGTTAGCATTTGCTTAATAAATGTAGGTGCTCTGATGTTGTATGCAGATATATTTATAATTGTTATATTCTTTTTTTAAAATTAAGTAGGCTCCATGCCCAACATGGGGCTTGAACTCATGACCCTGAGGTCAAGAGACACATGCTCTACTGACTGAGCCAGCCAGGTACCACAGTTGTTATATTTTTTTGATGAATTGATTGTTTTGTCATTATATAATGACCTTCCTTGTCACTTGTTATCATCTTTTACTTAAAGTCTATTTTGTGCGGTATAAGTATAGTTACCCTTGCTCACTTTTGGTTTCCATACCTTCACTTTTTTTTGTTTGCTTGTTTGTTTTTAGGTTCAGGTGTACAATATAATGATTCAACAATTCTTAAATTCCACATATGAGTGAAATCATATTCCATCCCTTCATTTTTAACTTTGTGTAGTCTCTTGTTGGTAGTATATAGTTGTGTCTCCTTTTTTAAATCTATTCAGTCACACTTCTCTGTCTTTTGATTGCAGAATTTCACCCATTTATATTTGCAATAATTATTGATAAATAAAAACTTACTATTGCTATCTTGCTAATTGTTTTCTGGCTGTATTGTAGCTCCTTTGCTCCTTTCTTTCTCTTTTGCCTTCTTCCCTGTTGAATTGATGATTTTCTGTCATGGTATATTTTGATTCTTTTCTCTTTATCTTGCATGTAACTATTATAAGTTTTGTTTTATGGTTATCCTGAGGCCTATTTGAAACATGTTATAGATAGTCTATTTTAAGCTGACAACAACTTAATTTTAATATGAAAATTTCAGCCTTTACTCCTCTGTTACACATTTTGTGTTTTGATGTCACAATTTCCACATATAATTATATATTTTTGTATCATGTATCCATTAACAAATTATTATAGCCATAGGTTACATATATATGCATATATGGCTTTTAATATGGTTATCCTTTAATCTTTATAGTACAGTTAAGCAAGGGTTGTTGGAGTCCTCAGTAGGACCTCCAGGACCATAAGCTAGGAACCAGGGCAGTCACTAGTGATGGCTGGAGGCAGTGGTAGGTAAACACTAAACTCCAGGCTGACAGCTCAGAGCCTTGAGCCTGCTTTGGATTCTGTGTCTCCGTCTCTCTCTGTCCCTCCCCCACTCATGTTTGGTCCCTCTCTCTCTCTCTCTCAAAAATAATAAATATTAAAGTATATATATTATAAATATATATGTATAAAATATACATATAAATATAATATAAATGTAAATATATTTTTATATTTATAAATATACATATATACACATATTTTATTTATAAATATACATACACACACATACACACACACATATATACATACATACACACACATACCCACACACACACATATATATATGTCCCAAACTAAATAATAAATAGATCTATAAATCTAACTGAAGTAAAACTGTTCCTAGAAAAACTGAATTGGGGGGATGGGCAATATGGGTAAAGATGATTTATTGATGGTGATGGATGGTAACTAGGCTTTTGATGGTAATCACTTTGCAGTGTATACAGATGTCAAATTATAATGGTGTGTACATCTGAAACTTACATAATGTTATATACCAATTTTACCTCAATTTAAAAAAGAAGAAATGAGTAAAAGAGAATGCATAGAATAAAAGAATATATTTCCAACACAAACTGGCAAAATAATGTGTTTTTTTCTGGAAACTATTAAAAAAACTTACAAATCAATTCAGAAAAAGCTCAGTAGAAACATGGGTAAAACAATTTCACAGAAACTTCACAAATGAGGCTGATGAAATGTCCAAATAGTATATGAAAAGTTGTTTAACATTGAGTCTCATTAGTAATTAGGAAAATGCAAATTATGATGAATACATGTTGCTATTACAAATGGGCAAAACTGGCAAAGATGATGAAGTTTAACAATATCGAGCAATAATGTGGAGAAACTGGAAATTTTTATGATAGTGCTATTATGACTTTGTAAAACACCATGTCAGTTGACAGTAAAAGGCACATACCCTAAAACTCAGTATTTCTACTTCTAGTGGTATACATCATATAAAATTTCTAGAGTGTGCATTTTGAAATGAATGTACATGAATGTTCATAACAGTATTGCTTGTAAAGGTCAAAATTGTTTGACCTTATCAAATGAATGAATTAATTAATACATTGTGATACATTATTACAATGGGATACACATGGCACGCATATGCACAATGCTTTAAACAAAATATAATTAACTCAAAAACTTTTAGATATACTTACAACTGAGATAAGTAGAATAAACATGATGAAAAACTGACTTACCCTATATATGAATATAAAAAGTTGGTATTTCTAATTCTACTTTAAAACCTTTACAGCTTATTACCAAAATATATTTTAGCCTGATTCCTGAATTCACACAGACTTCTTACTAAAGAAAGTAATATTTACTGAAGTATTCAAACACATTATTTCTAAGTGCCCCTTCAACTATTCCCATGATTTTCTTACTGATCATGTAAAACAGCCTATCAAAAAAGACAAATAATGATTCTTGCTGAAGCAAATGGGACTTTATGACATCACATTTTGAATAGCGAACAAATCTGTAATCTTATCTAGTTTGACACTTATAAAAGGCATTTCAAAAATTGATTGTATCTACTATGGGTTTAAGAAGGTTAGCATATGACTAGGGAAACAAATCTTAAAACCTCTTCTCTAGGGAAAGTGCTCTAAAAGATTTTATTCTTAATTCACAAATACTGTCATCCTTCCTTTAGATTTGATACAGATTATTATAAAATATTCCATTTTCTTTCATTCTAAAATGAAATATCTCATGTTATATGTATAGAGTTAGCTATACTTTACTATATTATATGAAATAAACATTGCTTCTAATTTCTGAAGTTTCAATACCTTTGTGTTTCCAGTGTGCTATACAAATTTAAACACTGTTGATTTTCATGTTTTTTAGTTATAAGTAATAGTGTTCAGGTATAAGATTTCAATGAAAATTCAGTTTTATTGATATTTTTGGTTAAGGGAACTGACCCCTATTTATGTAAAAAGTATATTTACTTCAGCCATATATCCTTTGTTTTGCTTACTCTGAACCTATTTATCATACTCCAACTCCCCAACTCCCAAAAATGCCATTTATGTAAGTAATAAAAATACTTTTGAACCTGAAAATGGTTTTTTTACTATTGGCATTTCTGTTTTTAATAGTAGAAACACTGATCTTTTGCAAATGGAATCAGGCATTGGTGACCTCATCATCCCACAGAGAAGAAATATCACCTTCAAGTTTGCTCAGTAGATTTATAACTGGTCTAAAATCTTTTGATTGTATCTTGGGGGGAAAAGTTGTTTTCTGGTATTGATTTATGGAATATTGACTTTTGATAATTACTTTTAGTAACTGATTCACTTTTGATAATTTTTGCTTTCCCAGTTTGTGACTTAACACTTTCAGTATCTTAACAGTGTCTTTGCATGGCAAAAGCATTGGCTTTAATAAAGTCAAATGTATCTATTTGGTCTTTAATGGATCATGCTTTTGGTATGGTATATGAAAATCTACCACTATATCTGGGGCGCCTGGGTGGCTCAGTCAGTTAAGCCTCTGATTTCGGCTCGGGACATGGTCTCACAGTTTGTGAGATCGAGCCCTGCAGCGGGCTCTGTGCTGACAGCTCAGATCCTGGAGCCTACTTCGGATTCTGTGTCTCCTTCTCTCTCTGCCCCTCCCTTCCTCATGCTCTGTCTCTATCTTTCAAAAATAAATAAACTTAAAATTTTTTGAAATAAAATAAAAATCTATCACTAAATCTAAGGTCACATAGATTTTCTCCTAAGTGTTTGCTTCTACCAGTTTTGTTGCTTTTCATTTTATATTAGGTTTATTTTGAGTTATGTATTTGGGAAAGTATATGAATTATGAATTGTGTCTAAGTTCAATTTTTTAGCAGATAGCTGTGCAACTTTTCCGGCATCATTTGTTCAAACTAATACCCTTTTTCTATTGAATTGCCTTTCAATTTTTGTCAAGGATACATTTAGAATTTTTGTTTAGGTTTATTTGGGGCTCTGTCTTCTATTTTATTGATCCACAAATCTGTGCTTACACTAATACCATGCTATCTTGCTTACTATAGCTTTTAAATAAATCTGCACATCAGTTAATTGTGAGTCCTCCAACTTTGTTCCTTTTCATCAGTATTTTATTAGCTATTCTAGGTCTTTTTGCCTTTCCATAAAATTTTATTTATTTATTTATTTATTTGTTTTAAGTTTATTTATTTAAATTTGAGAGAGACAGAAACAGGGTGAGTGGTGAAGGGGCAGAGAGACAGCTCTGTGCTGTCAGTGCAGAGCCCCACATGGGACTCAAACTCACGAAACCCTGAGATCATGACCTGAGCTAAAACCAAGAGTGAGACACCTAACAGACTGAGCCACCTAGGTGCCCAGCATATAAATTTTAGAGTCAGGTTTTCATTACCTAGTGAATATCTCTTGGAATTTAGATTGGAATTCTGTCAAAGATAGTTCTAGTTGGGAAGAATTCACATCTTACCTATATTGTATTATATAATCTATGAATATAAAATGTTCTTCATTTATTTAAGTCTTTGATTTCCTTTTTTTTAGATGTTTATTTATTTTTGAGAGAGCGGCAGAGCGCAAGCATGAAAGAGGCAGAGAGAGAGGGAGACACAGAATCTGAAGCAGCATCCAGGTTCTGAGCTGTCAGTGCAGAGCCCGATGAGGGGCTGGATCAGGAACAGTGAGATCATAACCTGAGCTGAGTCAGCTGCTTAACCAACTGAGCCACCCAGGCTCCCCTTAAGTCTTTAATCTCTTTCATAAGTTCTGTGAAGTATCTACCTACAAACGTTGTATATATATTGGTCTACTTAATCTTCTATATTGGAAGGGAATTATTATAAATGACATTTTTAAAAATTACAAATTCCAATTGCTCATTTCTGATATAGAAGAGCCATTGACTTGTGTCTATCGACCTTGTATCTTGCCACCTTGCTATGGTTACTTATTTATTCCAGAAGTTTTTTTTTTTTAAGATTCTTTGAGTTTCTACATAGACAATTGTGTCAGCTGTGAATAAAGCCATTTAAAATTTTTCTTCTCCAATTTTTTTGAAAGATAAGAAATCTTTTGTAAATATTTTTAAAAATTGTCTTATTGTACTAGCTAAATAAAGTTCCTAGTAGGGTGTTGATATGTATTTTTCTATATAATTTCTCTATTTCATTGATTTTTGGTCATTTTAAAAATTATTTCTTTTCTCTACCCATTTGGTATTTAATTTATGTTTCTTTTAGTTTCTTAGAGTGAAAGCATAGATCTTGGATTTTAGGTTTTTTGTTTTTTGGGTTTTTTTCAAGTAGAAGCATTAAATGCAACATATTTCTATCTAAGCACTATTTTAACCACAAGCTTTGATATGTTGTATTTTCCTCTTTTCATTAGTTCAAAATGTTTTCTGATTTCTCTGTGAATTTTTTGCTTTACTCCATTAGTTATTTTAGATATTTAAAATTTTTTAAATGTTTGATGAGTCTGATATCTTTTTAAAAAATGATTTATAGTTAATATTGTTATGGCTAAAGAACACACTTTGAAGATTTCAATCTTTTTAAATTTATGAAGACTTTTCTTATGACCTAAAATATTGTCTATGTTAGTAAATGAGTCATGTATACTTTAAAAATATATATATTCTGTTAGAAGAGCAGAATGGCTAATGGCAAAGTTTCTGGAGGAGGGTGCTTGGGTTTCCATATGCACTTTATGGCTTTCTTTCTTTTTAATTTTTTGAAATATATATTTATTTTTGAGAGGGAGAGACAGAGTGTGAGTGGGGAGGGGCAGTGAGAGACAGAGACAGAATCTGAAGCAGGCTCCAGGCTCTGAGCTGTCAGCACAAAGCCCAACACAGGGCTTGAACCCACAAACTGTGAGATCATGACCTGAGCTAAAGTGGGACGCTTAGCCGACTGAGCCACCCAGGTGCCCCTGTACTTTACTGCTTTCTAGTGTGTAATCATAAAAAAAAAATACTTAACCTCACTGTGATGTAGTTATTTTTGTTTGTGAAATGGAAATAAACTGAAGATACCTACCCTCATAGTGTGGTTATAAAGATTAAATTTTTTCATTCATATAAACCTTTGATCATTTTTTACATGCCATATATGTTACCTGCCATTTTTTGTATTATAATTATCATGACATTTGCCTTTTTCATTATCATCTGCAACAGCAACAATTGTATCAAATAAGCTTGAAAAAACATATTGATGGGGCTCCTGGGTGACTCCGTCAGTTAGGCATCTGACTTTTGATTTTGGCTCAGGTCCAGACCTCATGGTGCATGAGATAGAGCCCACGTCAGGGGTCTGTGCTAACTACTTGGAGCCTGCTTGGGATTCTCTCTCTCTCTCTCTCTCTCTCTCTCTCTTTCTCTCTGCTCTACCCCACTTATGTGCACTCTCTCTCTTTCAAAAACACATAAATAAACATTTTTAAAAAAGAAAAACATATGGAGAGGCAATAGGTAATATGTAGACAGAAAGCAAGACAGCTATAACAGGAGTCTATCATAAACAGAAGCGGGTGAATAGAGAAGACGTAAGACATCAGGACATCATTTCAAAGGTAATCCCTTTTCATGCTATACTTCCTCAATAGCCAGTCTCCTCCACATAAATTTGTGTAGAACTTCATGCACCCTGTATATATTTGCTTATGGTTCCCAGATGCATAACTTTGAACCAAGCTTCTTTGAACTCCAGATGTCTTAAGCTATTGTTTGCTAAAAAGTATTACTTACATCTCTTAAAGGCTCTTCACGATCAACATATCTATGCCTAATTTCATAACCTTTGCCCTGAAATTGTTTTCCTCCAAAGTTAGTTATAGTATAGAACCATTCATCTTCTTGCAAAGGCCAATATTCCCCATTTTATTTTTTACCAAACTATTTTTTACATTTATTTACTATTGAGAGACAGAGAGAGACAGAGCACGAATGAGGTAGGGGCAGAGAAAGAAGGAGACACAGAATCCAAAGCAAGCTCCAGGCTTCGAGTGAGCTGTCAGCACAGAGCCCGATACGGGGCCCGAACTCACGAACCGTGAGATCATGACCTGAGCCGAAGTTGGTTGCTCAACCGACTGAGCCACCCAGGCGCCCCGATGTTCCCCATCTTAAATGTATCAGGAAGTTCCATTAATTTTTCCTTTCAAATAGTGTTAAATTTAAGTATTGTTACGTTTGCACATTACTCTCTTTCCTTAGCATCATCCCTTTGATCAAGAAAGCATTTCTCAAGTGGCCAACGATAGACTCTTAACCAATCTGTCATTAATCTCGATTCTTCCAATTCCATAACTATATTTTAGCCAAAGTGGTCATTACAGAATGCAAATCTGATCATATTACACCAATACAACCATCTCCATTATTTAAAAAGTATTTGTCTTTCAGTTTCTTTTAAAGATCTTGATCCATGTCCCATTCGTATTTGTTATCATGCTTTCTCCTTTTCTTCACATCTCAGTCACACCAACTTTCTGGCACTAGGTCAATGTTTTCTACTACTTCTAGCCAAAGTACCTTTGCACACTATTTCCTGTGCCTAGGCTCTGTCTTACTTTTCATCAAATCAGACTTCAGCTCAAATAGTCCTCCCTCAGAGAGACTTTCTTGACCCATAATTCTGTGTCTGTGTTCCCATTGTTTCTATTAGATAGGTACATTTATACATGTGATTTGTGAGTAATGTCCTATGCTTTAAGTGCAAATGAGTAGGGACAGTGTTATTGCTTACTACCATATCACCAGTAACCTGCTGATCACTATCAGAGCCATAAAACCATACTTTTAATATCTAAAAAGAAGATAAAGGGATAAGATTCCATTTGATTGTGGCATAACTGAGAAGAATCAAGCATTTTTTAAAAGGAAAATTAGCAAACTATTAGCATTGCAAGACTATCAGTAAGAAGAGCAAGGTTCTTGTCATATAATTTTATCTTTGAATTAATATGAACACAAATTTCTTTTCCTTAAAAAGAATAAAATCACTATATTATAGTGAAAAAAAGTCTAGAAAGAAAATGTAATAGAAAAATCAGGCCCTGGTGCTGACTTTTGCCAAAGGAATCAAGCAATAGAGTTGCACACAACTCTCATAAACTGAAAAGAGGTTCTTCTGGAATGCAATTCCTGTCCCAGTACCAGTTTCCTATTAACCGGTAACAAATTACTTCAAATAATTAAGTATATTTTCTTTGTTTGTGTTCCACTTGTAGAAAGTCCAGAAACAAAGATTTGACAGTAAAATCATTTGGGAGATCGGACCACAGAACATCTGTGGGAAAATGTGGAGGTAAGGTTGAGGGAATCTGTGAGTCAGTGCTGACTGTGTACTTCAAAATTATGTTTCCAACAGATTAAGTGACCTGGGGTATTTATTCAACAAGTTCTGTCAGTCATTGGTGGACTGTTACTCCCGGGGTGGATGTTAATCCTTAGTAATTCTTTTCTGCCTGGCAAGTGGACACTGTGGAGTCCAATCATAAGGAAACTTGAGCAATTGGAAGATAAACCAAAGTGTACTGCCTTGGAAAAGCTCAAAAGGAGACAGATGGGATATCAAAACAACCTCTACAGTGTACTCCTTGCACTGCAAAGGCATGGATCACATGACTGATCATGTCCCATGAAAATATGTTCTTATAGTTCCCAGACCACTCATTCAACATGTACTTCATCCATGGCCAACACTTCCCTTGCCCTAAGTTTATTGCCCAGTGGAATAACTCATACCTTAATTTCTAAGAGGGACAACCACTGGTTATGATGTCTTTTCAAGCAACTGTTGCTATAATTGCCCATTATGGGGCATGGACAAAGAAGCCATAGTGAATTCTCTGATTTCCAGATATACTGTTACTGGTCCTCACTATGTAGCATAAATTCTGTCGCTTATGATAATATAATTTTCCCTATCAGTATAGTATTCCAGGAGAGTATTGCATTCTTTGCCTCCCTGTCTCCTATGAAACACTTTCTGTATCTCTTGATAGATGCCTATGTGTTTGCCTCTATAAGGGCCCAGTTGCATACAAGAAGCTGGGCTTTTAATGATAAAGAACATGGTTTTGGAGCAGTAACCTAAGTGTCTGTGCTGTTAAATTCTTAGACTTTTCCATGGGACTTGCCAGAAATGAAACTTGGTGTTTTCATTTTATCACATGTCATTCATTTCAAAGCCTGAGTCTGTGCAGAATTATCTCTTGCTCTCTTTTCTACTCTCTACTAGTGGTCTTCTGAGTCATTAAATGTGTTACTAATGTCCCCAATATCCCAAAAGGCCCATCTAGCACTGTGTATATTCCTTAGAGATAGGAGTTACAAGAAGCAATGACTTGCTCTTTATCTTAGATGGTATATGCTAGATCATTGTACTCCTACAATATTCACTAATAAGGTAGTCCCCTGTATCTCTGCAAGGTTTATTTTATAGCCTCTGGTGCTCATGTCTCTTACTTTCTCATAGTTCTTTCCATTCCTTGCTTCCTGATTGTGATTAAAATAAAGTCATCAATATAAGAGAACAATCTGAGGTTTATTAGAATATCTGGATGATCAAGTTTACTTTGGACTACATTATGACAAAGAGCAAGAACACAATTATAGTTAGAGCATAAAACAATGAAGGTGTATTGCTGTCCATTTCAAGGGAATACAAATTGCTCTGTCCCTCTTCCTTTATAGGGATGAAAACAACACATTCACCACATCAATAGCTACATAAAAGTGCCAGAAGCTTGATGATTTGTCCTCGTACCAAATCCACATTTAGCATATCAGCTGGGATTGGGGCTATCACTTGTTTACCTTAATACGGCCTTCTATTATTTGCTCATCTTACGGATTTTTGGTGAAATAAACAGTGGTATGATAAGACGACCACACCTAAGTCTTTTTCGAGAGTAGCACTAATTGCTACCATTCAACTTGAGATACTGTATTGCTTCTGATTTTCTCTGTGGGTCAAGGATGTATGTAGTTTCAAAGAATTCCACCTGGCCTCCCTACAGTAAAATCTTGGTTCTTACTCCACAGCTAGCTAGTGTGAGGGTTCTGTCCGTTGCTAAATGTATTCATCATAATTACAAACCCATGACTAGAAAAGTGACCAGTGTTTGGTACTCATACTCTTTGGATTCACTATGAAGCAAACTTAGGGCAAGAATGCATTTGTCATCTGACCTGTGTGTTCCCTGCCTCTAATGGAGGGCCATAATGGTGTTTTATGTTCCTCAGTTGTGCTTAACTTCCTAATATATCTATTAGCCCTTGGAAGATGTATTGCAAGTCAGGAAACTAGATTATGATTTTCTACTGTGTTAACTGACATCAGCATTCTGCTCACCAACTGTTTATTCTTTCTGATATTTAGTCAAATAATGACCTCATTGGCTAACCATCTCCTTGCCCTTAATAACATAATGGTTTATTCACACTCATCACATATTCCTGTGTGTCGATGGCCTCCTGCTGGCCATTCCAATCTTGCTGCTCATTATAGTAATTGCATACATCTTGCTCTTGACGCTTATGTGCTGCTCTCCGGCTTCTGCTATTCTTGAATCCAGTCATCTCCATTGATGCTATAGTTCAAATTGTTGTATCTGCCTGGAATGACCTCTTTTGAACCCCTGTTCTTTTCTTCCCACAAAGCCATCCTAAACACGTAACCTTCTATGCCCACATTAAGATTTCGTCTTTGTCATAAAGATTTCTCAGATTCCCCCAGCCAGAATTTGTTACTCCTATATTTTTCTCATTTTTAGTTTATATCATCACATCTTCTCATGGTATGTATTAGAAGGAGTTGCGTATTTCACTAGAGTATAGGATCCTTTAGTACAGAAAATTTGTTCACTTTATCATTATATCCCTTGAAGTACTCTTCCTACAGTCCTTCCTCCTTTTCAGAATAGTTGGAGTCATCTGAATAAAATTAATACATGATTTGAGAAAATACGAAATGTATAGTACAAAGATTCTGAATGTTTATATATTTCAATAATTAATATTTAAAAAAATTTTAACACTAGAAATTGAGCATTAAGAACAATTCAGCATTGTGATTTTTTAGACCTATGTAAGGCAGGTGAATAAGATATATTCTATAAAAATGTATTTATTACATATGAGAATCTTATCCCTAAAGAATGACAGGTAAGATAGAAATTTATTCATTTTAGTGAGAATTGATATGTGTTACACCAAAACTATTCTACATCTAGTATATTATAGTTTCCAGTGACTAATTTAAATAAAGTAACATGGATGAAGTATTTGTAATGATACATCTGTATATATATATATAGATATATCAATCTACCTATACGTAGCATGAAATAATTAGAGGAAGAAACATAACAATAGTGATATCTTTATGTTAGCAATTCTGTGCTAGTTTACTTTATCTAAAGATCTCAAAGGCTTTACAAACATTAACATCTCCCTCTTATCCAGTGAGATAAGTATCATTATCCAAGTTTTATAGTGAAGTGATAGAGGCACAAAGAGATTAAGTGATTTCCTCAAGGTTACTGCCAGTTATGACAAAGAAAAGGATAGAAGTTAGATTTATGAATCACAGTCTTATGCTTTAACTATCCTTGGGCTCTGTGTATTTGTCAACAAAGACATCCAGGTTTTAAAAAAATTGAGAACACAGTAAACAAAGACCATATAAGTACAAAACAAATATTTTGATATTCAACATCAAATTGATTAAATAGGTAAAAGCAATAAATACAAATCTGGAAAGCTAACTTTATTAAAAAAAAGGAGGTCCATGGTTTGTAATTAAATGAAGCTGGAAGAGATTGTGTTACTTTACATGTCAGTCAATTGGTATATAAAATTATACCATTGTGTTTTGAGAAAAGTCTAAAAATATATGTTTCTATGTTTATGTCATTTGAAACTTATTAACTTGGCTGATGGCGATCTATGGACCTAATAACTACATTGGGTAACATGTTTTCTTTGCTCTTTGTTTTTAACAATCTGTCCTGTCAGATTATAAAGCTTAAATTATTTTTCTAAGTGACCTCTATGTAAAATAATAGTTGCATTCTGAAAGCAAAACATAATTTATTCATTTATACTGGTAAATCAGAATTATCATTGTACAGATTGTGTAAGTGTTCATATATCTGCAATATATATTTGTTTATCTAATGATTGTTTAAGAGAAATAACATTGGTCTCAGGTAACTACTACAATGTTTGGGCATTCTTTTTGTTGAAACTGTATTTCTGAGTCTTTTGAAGACCATCTGGTGTTAGCAGAAAATTAAAGTCAAGTCATTTGACATATCTTCACTGTGATCCGAGGTCCACTTTCACTAATGGAGGGTGTCTGCAGGTTCCTTGATTTTAAAGTTAGAAATTCTATATCCCCAAATTGATTTTCTTTTCACTAATATGCCAATACCCTCACCTATTCATAGTCAAATGTGAAAAGACAATAAAAGGAAGAAAGGTCATTTACACCGTGGATCATGGATTACCCAATCTCTGACAAACTGTTTTCCTTCAATCCCTTTGACCCATATCCCTCTGCCGGTGACATATAATGAACTGCACATATTTGAGGTGTATATTTTGATAAATTTTGGCATATGTATACATCACTGCCACCGTCAAGATAGTGGAACTGTCCATTGTGCCCCAAGCTGCCCTGTTGTGATTCTCCCATTATCCCTTCCCACTCCTCCTTAGCCCCACGCTCCATCCCCACCCCCAAGCAATCACAGATCTGCCTTCTGTCACTACAGGCTAGTTTTCATTTTCTGGAATTTTGCATAAATGGAACCATAGAGCATGTACTCTTTTACATGATTTATTTTATTCCACATAATTATTTTGTTATTCACCTATGAGTATATATAAATGGATCTCTTTTTTTTATTACTGGACAATAGTCTACTGCATAGGTATACCACATTTAAAAAAAATCATTCACCTTTTGATAACCATTAGAGTTGTTTTCAGTTACAAATAAACCTTCCACGAACATCTGAAGTATTGCATGTACATACATCTTCATTTCTCTAGGTAAATACCTGACAATGAAAAATCCACATCTTATGATAGGTGTATGTTTAAGGTTTTCTATTCTTTTAATTTTTAAAAAATGTTTGTCATTTATTTTGAGAGAGAGAGAGAGAGAGAGCGAGCGCACGCAAGTCGGGGAGGGGCAGAGAGAGAGGGAGACAGAATCCGAAGCAGGCTCCAGGCTCTAAGCTGTCAGCACAGAGCCCAATGCAGGGCTTGAACACATAAACCATGAGATCATGACCTGAGCCGAAGTTGGACACTAAACTGACTGAGCCACCCAGGCACCCCAAGTGTAAGTTAAACATTTAAAAAAACTAGCAAATTGTTTCCAAAGTGGTTGCACATTTTTACCTTCCATCAACCATGCTCAAGAGTTCCAGTTTCTCTACATGTTTGCCAACTTTTTGTATGACAATTAATAACTTTGGACATTACAATAGTTGTGTAGTGATATTTCATTGTGGCTTTAATTTGCACTCTCCTATTAACTGATGACACTCAGCATCTTTTTATGTGCTTATTGCTATCCATCTATCTTCTTTGGTGAAATGTCTGGTCAAAAATTTTGCCCATTAATTTTCTTTAATTAACATCTACTCTAAGCAAATCTGAAAGATACTATAACTAAAATCTGCTTGAACAGTGTGATTCCAGATCTTTGAAACATGATGTGCTTAAACAATACTTACACTATCTAATGACTTTGCAATCATGAGAACAAACAGTTGTTTGGGAATCATATAAACAAATGGATTTCTCTCCATATTTTTATTGACACCATTAGCTGGTTCACTTGGTCTTATAGAAAAATATACTACAATTTCTACAATATTGTTTGCTTCTTCAATGCAATAACCATTCGCCCTGTGTATTTGTTATTCCAGCAATGAATAGAAGAGATGGCATTATTTTTTAAATAAGAAAATAGCTTATTTTCATATAATTAAAAAAGTAATTGACTAAATAAATTTTAAGATGTCTTCTGTGATTGTCTACCCTTTCTAAGGTATTTTTTCTGTTATGCTAAAATTTGCAAATAAATGCATATTATCTGGATGTAGATCCAAATCACAAAAGCCAGATAACCAAAATATGTATGCATCAGAAGTATTTCTTCTAACTTCTCTTATGTTTTTAAAATGCTGTATTTGCGCCAATTCATGCCCAAAGTTTAGTGCATTATTTTTGGATAGACATTTTTTAAAGTTATTTATTTATTTTATTTGAGAGAGAGAGCATGCCGAGGAGGGACAAGACAGAGGGAGAGAGAGAATCCTAAGCAGGCCCTGCACCATCAGTGCAGAGCCCAATGCAGTGCTCTATTTCATGAACCAAGAACCATGAGATCATGACCGGAGATGAATTCAAGTGTCAGTCTTTTAACGGACTGAGTCACCCAGGTGCCCCGTGGATAGACATTTTTGCATGTATTTTCTATTTTAAGAGTTTTGCATGTCACAAATGTCAAGGCTATTAAAAATGGTGGTGAATTTCTTTTTTTTTTTAACCATTTTAAATCCAGGTCGTCCTTCCTATTGTGTGAATCTGCAAGTTTCTACTAAATTAGTAAGACTTGTTCTCTACTTTTTACAATATATAAATTCTATAGTTTTAAAAGAAATAGCAATTAGGATCTGTATTTTAAAGTACCAGTGGTTATGATTTGTACTGATCCCAAAAAGTTTACAGCATGGAAAAACAAAACAGTTTCATAGTAGGAAATCTAAACACAAAATATGCTTAATATTCTATACACACAATAAAATTTTAAGATGTCCTAGACATGTGAATATTTATATGCAGACTAAACTTCCAGATGGTATATTGATAAACCAAGTTTTTTTTAATTTTATTTTATTTAATATATATAGAGAGAGAATTTTTTATTTAAGGCTCAACATGGAGCCAGATGTGAAGCTCTATCCTGCTACCGTGGGATCATGACCTGAGCCAAAATCAAGAGTCAAAGGCTTAACCGCCTGAGCCACCCAGGCATCCACAAAGTTTGTTTGCTTTTTTAATTTTTTAAAGTTTTATTTGTCTATTTTGAGAAAGACAGAAATAGTACAAGCAGGGGAGGGGCAGAGACAGAAGGAGAGAGAAACTTCCAAGCAGGCTCTGTTGTACCAGCGCAGAGCCAGACTTGGGGCTCGAACCCACAAAACTGTGAGATCATGACCTGAGCTGATATCGACAGTCGGATGCTCAACTGTCTGAGCCACCCAGGTACATCAAGTTTTGTTTTAATATGAAAGAATCTGCGCGTGTATGTGTTTCTCTGTGCACACATGCTTGTGATATGTGTGTGTGTATACATAAAATTTCTCTCCCTCTCTCTATATATATATACATATGTATATACATAATATATTATATATATACATATAGTATTATATATATAAAGTTGTATCGACTCCCTGTAACTCTTCTCTTTGACCTCTCAAGAAAGGAAATGTAGTATATTTGAAATTCACAAGTTCCAAGTTTTTGTGAGTCAATAATTCCTCTTTTTCAAATGTTTGACAAGTTGTTTTTTAAACAAATTTCTCTCAGGAGCAGGGAGGACATTATTATTCAATAATCTTCAGAAACTTGATAGAGATAATACCTACATAGCATAACGTCATTGATGACCAAGGGTGAGTCTGATGATTTGATCAAGTGGAGTTTCTCTTCATCTCTTCACTAGAGGACACACACACTGATCCCTTCCTCTACTTATTCTATCTATCAAACTCCTACTCCACCTCAAGATAAGGTCCAGATTTCACCCATTTTTTTAAACCTTCCTTAATTTCTTACAATGTACTCCCCATTAATACATAGTGCATCATTATCTATATGTCTCTCCAACAGACTTCTATACATTTCCTTACTTCAAGTATGGTGTCTTTTTCATATCTATACAGGCATACCTCAAAGATAACACAGTTTGGTTCCAGATCATTGCAATAAAGTAAATGTCACAATAAAGAGAGTCAAGTGATTTTTTTGTTTTCCTGTGCATATATGTTTATGCTGAACTGTACTATAGTCTATTAAGGGTTCAATAGCCTTATGTCTAAAAAACATATTTTAATTAAAAATACTTTACTGCTTAAAAATACTAATCATCATCTGAGCTTTCAACAAGTCATAATCTTTCTACTGGTGGAGGCTCTCTCCTCTGTGCTGATTTCTGCTAATCAGGGCGGTAGCTACTGAAGGTTGGGGTGGCAGTGACAATTTCTTAAAATAAGACAATGAAGTTTGCTACATCAATTGAATCTCCTTTTAATGAGTGATTACTCTACATATGATGCTATTTGATAGCATTTCATCCACAGTAGAACTCTCTCCAAATTGGACACAATCCTCTCAAACTCTGTCCACTGATTTATGACTAAATTTATAGAATATTCTAAATCCCTTCAACAGTCTTCACAGAGTCTTCACCAGGAGTAGATTCCAACTCAAGAAACCACTTTTAGGGCACCTGGGTGGCTCAGTTCATTAAATGTTGACTCTTGATTTCAGCTCAGGACATGGTCTCATAGTTTGCGAGACTGAGACCCACGTCTGGCTCTGTGCTGACAGTGTGGAGCCTGCTTGGGATATTCTCTCTCCCTCTGCCTCTGCCCCTCCCTCTGCTCTCTCTGTCTCTGTCTCTCTCTCTCTCAAAATAAATAAATAAAAACTTTAAAAAAAATCACCTTCTTTGCTCATCCATAGGAAGCAATTCCTCATCTGTTAAAGTTTTATCATGAGTTTGCACCCACTCAAATGTAATAATGATGAAATATTTGAAACATTACAAGAATTACCCAAATGTGACACAGAGACTCAAAGTGAAAAAGTACTGTTGGAAAAGTGGTGCAGATAGATTTGCTTGACACAGGGTCACCACAAACCTTCAATCTGTGGACAACGCAATATCTGAGAAGCACAACAGAACAAAGCAAAGCAGAATAAAACAAGATATGCCTGAAGAATATCCATAAATACTACTACTACTGAGTTATTCCTCTAAGTTTGCAGAAATAAAAAAGAAAATATTTTCCCTTAGGGAGATGGAGATCTCAAAGTTTAGCAGAAAAGATGGACAGGAAAAATAATTAAATAACAATATAATAGGCACAAATATGTGATATTATTTGAGACTATACCCTGAGGGAGTCAAGGAAAGCTTTCTAGAGTAGATGACACCTAACTTCAGTGTTAAAGAGAAATTAGGCATTCACCAAGTAAAGGATGAGTGAAAAAAAATAGTCCAAGGAAATGAGTCAGCATGAAAGACTACTTTGAGATATGGGATAGTAAAGGCAGATGCAGAACTTCAATTTGAGATTAGGATCAGAAAAGTTGAGACTGGAAAAGAAACCAGACACCAGGCCATAGAAAGCATCTTAACCTGGGCAACCACATATTTCCATTTACTAGGTTTCTGCTCATTTGTGCTGATGCAAACTAGAAATTTCATTCCCCTTCATTCATATGTGTCCCATTTTGGACAATCAATTTTAAGGTCACTGTAATTTAAGACTATCTCCTGATTTTTTATCCTCTCTCTCTCTCTCTCTCTCTCTCTCTATTTTGCAAATAGAAAGGAACCTTTGAAAGATATTAAATAAATATGGACAAGATCAGATAAACCTTTTAGAAAAACTAATATAGCAGCTGATTGGAAGATGACATTCAAAGGAGTAAGATTGAAGCCATAAAAACTAATAAGAAACCCCTGGAACAATCCAAGTAGGAAACGATAAGGTTCTGAATGACAGCAATGGTAAACAGAGTTAGAGAGAAGAAATAATTTCAAGAAGTATTTAGGAAGTAAAATAAACATCAGTTTTGAACAGTGGAGAAAAACAAGGAGAAAACTACTGGATACTAAATGTGATGCAGAAGAATAAATGCCGGTAAGTGAAGGCATAGAAACGGGGGAAACTGTTAGATGTGTTCTTTGATGATGGAGAAGCATATTTTATGGATGATGGATAGCATATTTTATGCTACCTATTTTAGATAAATCATAACATGTGTGTGGACATAATTGTAAGGTAACTCTGGTAGAGTTTCTTAAGACACAGACACCTGACAATGCTAATGTCAGCACTGTGAAGTGTGAGTAGAGAAAAGCATGGAATATTCAGGAGCCTGTTTGGACTTGGATTCATTCCGGGTCATGGGGGAAGGCTGCCAAGTTCTGCAATAAAGTGCTGGTATGAGCTGCCCAGTAAGTCAGGTGTCAGAGCCAGCAAATCAGAGCTGGAATCTGGTAAACAATTCATTACTGAGATTAAAGGTTGAAAACAAGATAAGTGAACTGAGGATACAATAGGTAATCGGACTAAAGCACAGGTAGGAACAAAATCAAAGACTCCCTGCTGGGGCAGGGAACACCGAAGAGAGCATTTGTGATGAATACTAGTTTGAAACTTAAAATAAGAACAACTTTCAAAATGGTATCTGGATGTTAGATTCAAGCTTATATGTCTAATCTTAGATACTTGCTTCTGGATATTCATCACTATTTCTTTATTTATGGATTTTAAAAAATGTTTGTGTATTTTATGTCACACCCAAATAAATGCTGGCACAGTGAAATCTACCCTCTTATGAACAGATACTACACTAAAACAAAACAAAATCCAAAATGACCCTTTGTACCATATTTGGAGTAGATCATCTATTTCAGAAATAACTGTGGATCTATGGTCAGGAAAGATTATATACAATGAATTGATACGTTAAGGAGCAATAAAGACAATAAATATTAATATAATCTATAACAAGTCAATATAATTAGGATTTGCAGAAGTACTTATTTTAAAATTTGGTTAACAAGATTTAAGCAAATTAAGTTACTAAATAAGTCTGAGTTTTTTATAAGTAACATAATTAATATGTCATTAAGACCCGTTGTTAGTTTCACTGGGAAATTATCTTTTCATTGCATCTGTCCAGGCCGAATACAATTCATTTTATTGTCTCCCATAACTCACTTCTTACGGTTTTATGAAAGCGTATGTAGTAGTTTCACCTCTGGCTCTACCCTGTGTTATACTACATCACAAACTCATTTAATGGTGATATTAATGATTTTAGAAATCACTACAAATGGTTGGCAGCATCATTGTCGTTAATGTCTCAAGGGAACCATACAAGTGAGTTTTATCAGCTTGAGACTGAGGTATTTGATGAAGTAATAACAAACTGGCTCCGGATTGTCTTTCATTACCCTTTATCTCTCCTAGAGAGAATATAACTTATTCAAATTATAATGGCCTCTGTTATCAATGAGCTTTACTATTTATTTACCTGCATCCAGACATGCAAATGCACATGCATTCTGGTTTTTCAACCTACCTGTAATGAAATTTCCTCACTATCAGAATCATGCACAATCACAAATTACAAACTAGTTTCTAGTGTAATTTGCTTAGCATAAAAAAGCCCTACTCATTCTTTTAATATACTATCTTGATTAAAGGAGTAAAATCCAATCATTAGAGTTGAAATACAGTATATGGTAAACAACTTTTAAAATAAGATCACTATTTCAATTAGGCAGTAGTTTGTTTTTCTCTTAACGTATGAAGTCGAATGGTGCTGAGGCTAACTTAGGTTGTAGAGAATTGTTAAAGACTGGTACCCCTCGGCACAGATATCTAGGTATCTACTTTTTATTTCAGCTTGGTTATCTTTATGACAATATCCTTTATATTTGTATAAGCAGGATAATTTCAAAGAGTTTTCATACGCTACATCAGTTGCATCTTCTTAACCAATTGTAAAGTAGGGTAAAAAGGTATAATAATATATAGTTGACAGAGGAGATCCAGAAAAGTGTTTTGATGCCATGTAAAGGGAATCAAAAGAAGAGTGTTACCTGGGCCATTTTTCTTTCCTCTCTGCCTTGTCTGCTTCTGACCTTGAGAATAACTCTGCCTTCCTTGTCTCTTTAAACATATGTTAACTAAAAATGCAAAAAAAAAAAAAAAAACCCAAATTCTTACAAAAAAGTTAATGGTGGTCTATAAACTAAACCCTTTTTCCATTGATTCATTCATACAACAAATATTTATTGACTACTGGTTTCATGCCAGATACTGTTTTAGATATGCAGTGATCATATAAGGCAAGAATTTCTACCTCCACTCTATTATATTGAAGGTGATAAGTGTATAAATGCTATGGAAATAATATAAAGTCATGTAAGATGGGAGGAGATGACTAGAGATTGCTTTTACTCTTAAAACGTATAATGGAATAGACCTCAATGACATAGTAATAGACTAGAAAGAGATGAGGTAGTAAACCCCATATAGGAAAAAAAATCAGGCATTTGTAACAATAACTTCCAAAGGCTTACCATTTTCTATTTTGCAAAATGTTCTTGATATATCATTAGATTCAATCCTCCCAATAACCCTATGAAGTAGGCAGGACAATTGTGACCATCCCCATCTGAAAGAGAAAATACATTTGAAGAAATTAAATATGGTAAGCAACACCTGCATTAATTTTCCTCTACCAGACCATATTTTAACCCTTTAATTAATATTCCACATGCCAATACATTAGCTTTATTGGGGATTTTTTCAATCCAATGAAACTTCTTAAAATTAAAATGTTAATATGACATCCACAAAGGTAGAATCATGTCTGTTTTCATTCACTGATGACTTCATTAAATTAATTAGTGCCTAGCTACATGGGATTTCTTCCTGATTCTAATACACCTTTATTTTTTATTTATTTTTTATTTTTTAAGTTTATTTATTTTTGAGAGAGAGAGAGAGAGCATGTGTGGGAAGGGCAGAGAGAAGAAGAGAGAGAGAATCCCAAGCAGGCTCTGCACTCAGTCCAGAGCCCAATGCAGGGATTAAATTCACAAATGTTGAGGTCATGACCTGATCATAAATCCAGCGTCGGATGCTTAACTAACTGAACCACTCAGGCTCCCCACACCCTTAAATTATTTTCTGCTTTCTTTGACTAGAAGTAAGTACTCGCTCACATACTTTCTTTTTCCATCTTTCTGCTATGACATCAGATATTTCTTTATAGTTGCTGTTTTCTCAGATGGCAGACACCTTCTTATCATGGGGTCTTATCACATTCAAATTATTTATTATTTATCTACTTCTCTTTTTTAATTTTTTTTAATGTTTATTTAGTTTTGAGAGAGAGACAGAGTATGAGCAAAGGACTGGCAGAGAGAGAGAGAGAGACAGATAGACAGACAGACAAACAGACAGAATCTGAAGCAAGCTCCAGGCTCTGAGCTGTCAGCACAGAGCCCAACACCGGGCTTGAACTCAGAATCACGAGATCATGACTTAAGCCGAAGTTAGACACTTACTTAACCTGCTGAGCCACCCAGGCTCCCCTATTGTCTACCTATTTCTAACTAGTGTGTGAGGTGTCTGCAGAGACACCGGCAACATGATCATGGCAGTGTTTTATATTCTCAGAACTTTACAAAATACATTGTAAGCACCTTGTATTTGCTGTTCTCATGAATGAATAATGGCTATCAAGTCATCTTACAACTCCAAATACATTCTTAAGCATCGGGTCACTAAAGAAAGTATTTGGAACTAATAAAAGTAATAGTCATATCAGGTCTTTTCTTAGCATTAAGTGATTTAAATACCATTACTATTATCATTTTTCAGATCAGAGAATTGAGTCAGAGAGAGTGCCTCTTACCAGCCAATAACTCTCAGAACCAGGATTTGGGTACATAATTTTAACTACTTCACTCTATGAAATTCATCTTTGACACTACCCCAAAAGATTATGAATATTTCCTTTGAATTAATAGAATTATAGTTATTATAATATTTCCTTTGAAATATTATGTATATTTCCAACACATTGACAAGTCTAGGGAGTGCCATTTGCATTATTGTTACGTGAACATAGAAAATAATGTGAATAAACTCCCTTGGTTCGGCAGCATGAAGGTCATTGTTTTATGTGGAATATCTTGAACAGCATATGATTTTCTCCTATTCTATTGTCTTCTGCCCTTTCTGACTGGTAAGTAGGTAAATACTTGTCTACATACTCTTAACATTTTTCTATTCACCACTAGAAGAACTGTTAGGAAAAGTGTAAATATTTTTAAAAGATTATCTTAATTCTACAATGTTTATACTTAAATATACATTGGAAAGCTTAGGTTTGTACCTGGAGGAAGAGGAATTTCCCATCAAAATTGTAACACAAATACTGGTGGAAGAGAAACCTAAGGAAACTAGAAAATTTTCTAAGCTATACATTTGTCTATGTTTTTAAAATTTTTTTATGTTTACTTTTTTTTTTTTTTGAGAGAGAGAGAGAGAAAGAAAGAGAGAGGCAGAGTGCAAGTGGGTGAGGGACAGAGAGAGAGGGAAACACAGAATCCGAAGCAGGCTCCAAGCTCTGAGTTGTCAGCACAGAGACGGACGCCGGGCTCAAACCCACGAATCATGAGATCATGACCTAGACGAGGTCAGATACTTAACCAACTGAGCCACCAAGGCCCCCTACATTTGTCTATGTTTTAAAATTAATAATTAGAAACTTTTTTCAACATCATAAATATTAGTTATCAAAGAAATTGAATATTATTGTGCACAGGAAAGATATGCAAGACTTTTCCACAGACTATAAAAGGTGAGCCACTGTTCTTCACCTTAAATTGAAAGAAAAAACGTTAAGATCAAGAAAGTCACATGAGGATATATGCAATGGCATGAAGCTTGGAACCCTGCACCCATGTACAGTGTTTGGGAAATAGCAGAAATGAGTAATGATCCTTCAGTGATCTATATTAGTTATTCAAAGTGTATTCTGCAGAGCCCATAAGTAGAATCTTAAGTGTTATACAAAACAAAATTTCTATGACAGATACATTTTAAAGGTGCTTAATGAAAGTTAAGTGTTATTTATGAAAAACTTCTTGGAACTTTTAGTACACCGATGTGAGCTGTGAGTATTCAAGAATCAGTTACACATTGCAGGGTTTCACACATTAACTTGAATTCAAAATCACATTTTCATAAAAAGGAATTGTGTACCTTGGAGTTTACTTGGGATTGTTAATTATTCTGATTAGCAATGCTAAGAAAGCAAATTAGCTTATGTCTTTCACCAGTTGGTAATATAAAAAGAGTAACTAGTGTGGTTGCAATGAGTAGAAGATAAATGGAGAGCACTTATTTAACAGGATTTGGTATAATTATATTGAGAGTTCCTAGAGATAAGATTCTCTGTATTCAAATGTAGTTTCAATTAAATTGCTATCATTTAGTAAAACAAAAACAAAAACAAAAACAAAAAAAACACATAGATTAAGCTGTAGCTGAAGATTTTATGATTGTTTCTAAATATGTATTTAAAAGGAGTCTTATTGGGGGCCTGGGTGTCTCAGTCCGTTAAGCATCCAACTTCAGCTCAGATCAGGATCTCATGGCTCCACTCCTAAGTTCAAGCCCGTCCTTGGACTCTGTGTTGATAGCTCAGAACTTGGAGCCTACTTCTGACTCTCTGTCTCTGTCTGTCTCTGCCCCGCCCCTGCTCACATTCCATCTCTCTCTCTCTCTCTCTCAAAAATAAATAAACATTAAAAAAAAATTAAAAGGAGGTCTTATTGTACCTAGATATGTGTATTTCTTTGAGTCTTGTTTTGAACTAATAGTTGTTTATATCTATAATTAAATTTAAAAGATTTGTAAAAGTCATTATCAATTGCAAAAAGGATGTGTACTCTAAGTACTATTTTTCACCTACAGGAATTTAGCTTTTTAGACCTGATATCATTCTAAGAATATATACCATTTTATCAAGTAGCACGCTTTCTCAAATGTAGATATGGGTCTCCAGAAAGAAGAAGCATCTGAAATTCTTATTTTGCATATTTATTCTATAAAGTAGAACATGTCAGACTAAGATTTACTAGGTAGGTCTCTTCCTGTCTCTGGGATATGTGACAATAAAATACTAAGGAGACGAGTATAAACTCTATTTCATAGAACTTTTTTGAGTCTTGGAAATAAAGAGGATGATACTGAATAAATGAAAGATCAAATGACACATACAGTAAATAAAAGATCAAATAAATGAAAGATCAGATGAGAACATTGTTACCTCCCTCTTCCCACCTGGTTCACAAGCAAGCCCACAGGCTTCCTAAACTAATGTCCAGAGGAAATATATTAAGGGACTGCTTCCCTTAGAATACTGGGTGTGACCTCAAAAATGATTAAAGATCAATGATGATGCCTGGAAGAATATTAGACGGGGTTAAGGCAGGAAGGAAAACATGGTGAAAGAAAGGGGAAGCCATAGAACTTAACTAGGTAGTTAATACACAGGTAGTGCTTGTTGCAATTTTCAGAGAATCTAAATAAGAAATGAACATCTTATTTAGGAATTTGTAAAATGTATTGGAGTATAAAACAAAGAGTGGATATATCACTAGTCTGCAGTGAAGTTAATCATCATAAAAAGAACACAACCATATAATCAGAGGCAGGTGAAGATATAGAACATTACTGATGCCAGGGAACCCCCCCCCCTTAAGTCCCTTGAACAGCTCTCTTCATTCCAAAAGAAACATCATAGCTTCTTCTTCTTCTTCTTCTTCTTCTTTTTTTTTTTTTTTGCCTCCTTTTGAACCTTAAAAAAGGGAATCACATACTTGGTACTCTGCTTTCACTCAAAATAATGAGATTCATCTATGCTATGCCATCATGTAGTGACTATGTTGATTTGAACTTTTAATAAAACAATAATTACAATTAATTATTACAATCATAGAAAATAATTCTATAAGTTGCCAAAATTTTAAGACAAATTTCCATTTGAGTGAACCAATGACTTTTTATTTCTTTATTTCAAGTATGGTGTTGATCAATCAAAGAATTATCCTGATTGCTTTATACAAAATTATGATAAAAATTAAATACAATATCACATGAACATAAGGATTTTTTCATGCATATAGGAATATAACTATAATGTGAAAAGATGGATTTTCATGTATGGTCTATAGGGTTCCTTTTAGATGATGGAACTTTTTGAAAATCTGGAGGTCGCCTGCGTAGATCGCTCACTTGAAAACTTTCCATGATTATACACACAACATTTTGGATTTAATTTTAGAGTATCAGACCACCTGAAAGAATTCACAAATCTATTATGCTGAGATGAAGAACACTAAAGTCTTGTTTTGCCAACTTTAAAAAAAAACAAAGACCGTTTAGAACAATACTGTCCTTCTTTTGTGGAGAAGAAAGTCATAGAGCTTTTTGTCACAATAGGTTTTAAAACACAGTAAGTAGGTAGAGAGCTTACCTTTCTGGGTAGTTGAAATTAGGCTGCCAAGGCTTAATTAGTCTTGTCTTTGAATAGACTCAGATTTATTCTCTTGTTCTACTCTAGTCCAGATACAACTATAGGATCATTCTCTCTCTCTCTCTCTCTCTCTTTCTCTCTCTCTCTCTCTCTCTCTCTTTCTCATACTCTTCTAACATGTAATTTTTTAAATGTCTTTAGAAATTCTTAGATTTTTCTTATTTTATCAATGAATCATTTTGTGAAAACAAGATTAGTCAGGTCCAGCTATAGCTAACAGACACTGCTCTAGCAGTACTTCTACCAAAGAGGTACATAAAAGGAATTAGTGCTAACTATTTGGTCATCCTTGAATAATTCCAGAATCACATCACAGAACTTACCACTAACCTGCCTGTGACAAAATTAGGAAACTAAAGAAAGGCACTGATTCCCCCAAATTAGATCACAAAATGTTAGCTGGAATCTGGAGATCAGAGAAGAACTTTGGTTTGGGGAAAGCACCATCTGCTGTGATCCAGGCATGAAAAGGCTAGTTGCCGGGCTTGGCTACACCAATCATATTAATGGTAGGGCCCCTCTCTCCACTCAGATTAGCTCTAAATTCAAGACTTATATGAGTGCGCATGATCAGTAGAACCTCAATTACCTCCAGAACTCCTGCCACGAGGAAGTCTGGGAAATATAGTCTTTAGCTTTTTGCCACTGCAGTACAGAAGGAAGACCACGAGGAAGAGGAACTTAGGCCCAGTGAGATTATTTACCTTACCTGCTGAAGACATCTTGCAGTATTCGAACAGGGCTTCACAATTATTAGCATGGGATTATCACATAAACAGCAATAAAGCTTCAAAATAAACTTGATTTAAAGGCTATTCCTTTTAGTTTGTTTAAAGATTACATGGTTTTTACGTGTCAAGGCTATTATATAATAGCAAATAGAGAATATACAACTGAGGCCATGCCTTCTCAATTTTACACAGTGAGTAATAGAGATTGCTCACAATGTCTTATGACCTGTTTTTTTTAACGTGTGCGTGTGAGCGTGTGTTCTACTTACAGTGGAATTTTTCACTAAATTAATATTTTTTGTAACAGAATGTGCTATGCACTTTCCAGATATCTAGAGAGACAAGAAAATAGCAAAACATTCTTTATTTTTTCTTTATTTAGTTAAACTTTTAATTCATTCAGCTTAAGACAAATATTGTATTGCAAAGGCTACATTTTTTTAAACTTTGCCTCTATAATGCTCTATAATAGTGATGTCACATACGTATTCTCTGGAAGCGGATGTTTTGTTTTTAATATATAAAAACAAGAGATCAGAATTAAAAAAAAAATTTCAAGGTACCTGTGTGGCTCAGTCAGTTGAGCCTCTGACTTCCCCTCAGGTCGTGACCTCACAGCTCATGAGTTTGAGCCCCTGGCTCTGAGTCTGGCTCTGTGCTGAGAGCTTGGAGCCTGGAGCCTGCTTTGGATTCTGTGTCTCCCTCTCTCTCTGCCCCTCCCCTGCTCACTCTCTGTCTCTGTCCCTCAAAAATAAAAATAAAATGTTAAAAAAGTAAAAAAAAAACTTTCTTTGAACTTCCAAGTAGGTGAGCTAAGTGTCAGTCTGCTTTTGAACTCTGAGGAATGGCACTCATATTAGGGTTTTTTTTTTTGTAATTTATGCATAATAAAAATAATTCTGGTTAAAATCAATAGGTAGAAAAGTCTTTGCAGTCCGGTATGGTACAATATAGGGAAAAATAAGTTAGCTAGTGAGGCAGGCATCATATGTCAACTATAAATTGTCAGATACATCCTTATATCCTCTGTTCATTAAAATTAAAGAAAAAACCAGAAAACGAAAAACAAACAAACAAAAAACCTCTTTGGTATGCTAATACAAAACATTTTAGGATATATCCCTGTTAAATTGACCTCTATCCATTTAAGCCTCCTTAGTAGATGATAATACTCTCACAGATGACCTCACTTAAAATGAAATTCCACCCAGAAAAACTAGGAAAAGATGCCATCTTAGCCCCAAACTACACATGTATAACCTTTGTTAAAGCAAGATTATAGTCAGTAATATAACAAATATAAAAAATGTGGAGGTGTAATATCAGCCAAATGTGCCTTTCTGTATCTATCTATATATCTATATCTATATCTATATATCTATATATCTATCTATATATATATCTATCTATATATATAAAGGTCTCTGCATTTCTCACAATTGTGTCTTCCCATCCACCCTGCTCCACTCCAGCTGCAGGAGATACCACAGTAGAAGAGCACTAGCCAGTCAGGCTGGCAGCTCGGTCCCACCTCTGCCCTTCTGGCCAGTCTTACCCTGAGCATCTCTGGTGTGTGTGTGTGTGTGTGTGTGTGTGTGTGTGTGTGTGTGCGTGCTGTGAGAGAGTGAGAAAGCAGGGGGGTACATAATGGACCACTCTTTCTTCCCAGTGTCATTGTAATTCTTCTCAATTGCTCCCTACTATCAGAAAACATCAGCAAGTTCTCTAGGGAGTAATGATAGAAGCCTAGCTGAAATGCTGGCTTTCTAGATCTATCCCCTGGAGCCAATCACAGTCTTTCTGACCATCAGGAAAGGCTATTTACCTTAAAGAAAGAAACTCTACCTTCAAAGCTTTTGTAAGAATTACATAATTGCATGTAACATATGTAAAAACAGTAAGCCTCAAGGTCCACAGAAAGTAGCTTCTGGATACTTGTTAGTTCCTTTCTGCCTTCTCCAACTGTCACAGAGCTGTGTTTGCTCTCCCTCTAGTGGCAGACCCCCCACACTCATATTTGCATAAATTACTACTATCAAACACTTTCTTCTTGCAACAAACCGCCCAGAAGGTCAAAAGAGAAGACAACATTACGTCCACATTAAATACTGTGGAAAACAAAACGAAGACTTACAGAAATAAAAACAGTATGAATACTAAATGGAATACTTCCCTCAGTAAAGACTATTAAAATGAGAAAATAAACAGCATAATTACAGAGAAGGAAGAACACGTGCTGCTTGCCCGGCTTGGATATAATTTTTGGTTCTGGTTGTCACAATTACAAGTTAAGTAGCTTATGTTGTTCATGCTTAATTTACTTCTGAACTACTTTAAAGGGCCAACTCTTAGTGTGTTTGTTTTGTGAACACACATCTGTTGATGCTGCCTTCATCTTATAGTCAAACCACAGAAGTTGATTACAGAGTCAATCCTCTGCTTAGAAATAAGACTGCCTTCAAAGAAACATTTGTTTCTATATTGCAAAAATCTCCCATAATTTCAAATATTGCAAACCATTTGTTTTTTTTATAGCCAGATTTATTTTTTTAAGTGTGCTTTTTTGGGCAATATTTAGCATTAGCCACAAGGTGACTTCTTTGTTCTTATTGCACATAAGGTTAACGGTGTGTTACCTATCCATTCATGTATGCTCTTATTTTTCTTTCTGAACGCACTAAAACCGACATTTAACATTTTCTAGTGGGTGCAAATGGATTAAACTTTCTATTTACTTGTGACTTAAAAGTTGGAGTCTTTTAGGGAGAGTAAATTTTTACCTTATATGTTTTTGAGAGATGAACACACTTTGGTAACACGTTTTGTATCTATATTCAAATATCTCTTAAACAGCATGAAAAATTTATATTGATTAATTGATCTAATGTTTATTCAATAAAAGTTTCCGAAAAAAAATTCTAGGACATAATTAATGTTGAAGTTGTAGATTAGCTATTTAGTGGTGACTTTATTCCCATTTTCCTCCTTTTTCCCTCTGCTTATCTTCATTTGTTGTCTTTCACAGATAAGAAACATTCAGGTCAGCAACATCAATAGGTTTTATTACCAAAAAACTTCAGATGTTATCATCATCTATTCTGTAAGTTTAATTAGAAATATTGAAATGTACACTATCCCTGTTGAGCTTAAGACTGGAAAATAGCTTGTCCCTCCAAATTCTTCACATGCTTAAACAGCTACTACTTTGAAAAATGAATCACTTTTTGCATTTTAATGGGTATCAGAGAAGAAGCAAACTTTGGGCATTTTTATTTTCAAACAAATAACCTAAGATGTTTTAGTAGAGACTGATCACATTTAACAACGATTTTAATGTACAGTATGAATCATGGTACTATATTAGAGGCATACACCCTATTTTTTCTCCAGCCAAATACAACAGTTAGCTCTTAGTATGTTACAATAATAAATGGATTGAAAAAATTACAGGTGGCTTATCTAAAGACCAAATTTATTATTTAAAGACCAAATGGTTTATTTTCTTTCATAAGTAATGCTTCAGGGCAGTGATCTCGACATAGTATTTTAGAAACTCAAGCTAATACCTTCTTTTCCTCTTCAGTGAGTGACTTTCAAGATCCCCCGGGCATCATCATCTTATTCCACAGGAAAGAGGAAGGCACATCATACCTGCCAGGGGTACAACATTTCTACTAGAAATGAGCCAGAGCTCAGTCCCATGGCCACAACTACCTGTGGAAGGAAAACTGGGAAAGGCTAGTTATATGCCTGTGAAGAAATAAGCGTATATGATGAATAGCTACTAGCATTCTCTGCAATAGCCTGACTACTAGTAATCAAATATCCATTTGTATATTCCTTCCCACACATGGAATAAGCTGACTCTCCTTTTTAAGGAGAAAACCAGAAGTCTTATTTGTCTCAAAGTCTGGAATCACTTGGTGATGTGTAAGTTTCCCCATCCCATTCAGAAACAATTCCTGTAGCCAATACCTTGGAAAGAGAAGTTATGTCTCTATTCTAGCATGGACCATTGGGATCACTGGAGAAGGTTGGTTGGTATTCACTCTCTGCAGAAATTTGCAGAACCCCCAGCAATTCTGACTAATGAGCTCTATGTTGTCATTTTTCTTCTTAGCCACATCTGAACAGGGTGTTTAGGAGTACACCTGCTTTTGTAGTTGCTCAAATTTTGCAGCCTGATTCTAATTTACAGAAGTTGGGAAGCCTGAATTGGTTTTAAAACTTGAACAATCTAGTGTGTTAGAACACAGAGGTGGTTTCCTTGATATGAATAGTGGTTTTTCTAAAATTAATTAATCATTCTATTTGTGTCAGTAACTTTAATGTGCACAAATCACAGAAACCGTTATTCCCAGATAGTTTCCAACTCTTATTGTTTTGGTCTATCTTCAATATGCCTGCTCAAATTAATGGCAGCCACCCACCAACATTGAGCTCATCAAAAGAATAGGCTTCGATAGGAAGGCACATTTTTCTATGAATGACTTGGTGATATATATAAATGATTTCTTCATTGTACTTCTAATTCTAAGCTATATTTTGAATTAGTGAAGTTGAAAAAAGAAAACTTTTGAAGAATTTCAGTGCTATATAAAAAGTTCAGTTCAAATAGGCAAAGAATTGTTCATACACATGCATATACAGAATAAATTTTATATGTATTTAAATATGTGCATTTACACAATGCTTGTAGAAGATTTGATTACTATTATCTCTAATTAAAGTTATATCTTGGGCATATGTAGTTCACTGTGTGTACTGGTATGCACACATATAAGTCTAGAGCAAGCTGGAGAAAACCAACACATTTCATTTCAAATATTTTCTAATTCTCTATTGCTGTCTTAAATTGGAAAACAAGTAATTTAATGGAATGAAGTCACTGAAGCTACAAGACTGATAGAGAACTAATTAGTAAATAAGAAAAAGAGTATCAAATAAGGAAAGAATATGTTTGATAGCCTTGTATCCTAGGTATAATAAATGGTAAGTTAGGATTTGAGATAATCAAAATTACATATTTAGGATAAATACTTAGGATACAATAAATAAAGTCCTGGCATAAGCACAAAAATGGAGGCTCGCACACACACAGATGTACACATACTACACACAGACAATTATGCAAAACCAAAAATTATCATATACAAAATTGGCTCAAACAAAAACATATAAAATCTATTTCATCCCATACACAGTATTTCCAAAATGTCTCCTAACTTACCAACAAGAAAATTAGTCTTTCTTATGGATTGTAATAAGGAGACCATGCCCAAGGAGAGCAATTTAAGTTCAGAGAATGCCATTTTCATATTGTGTTCCCTCATGAAAGTCGGCATTGCATTAAAATGTCAGGGTTGAGAACTGTGACTTGAAACTAGGAATTCATTTTTCTAGCTCCAAATGCTTGCTAGAAAAATTGACTTAGAGTTTTTATTAACTTAAAATCCTTTAATTGTTTTCTAGTGATTGATGATTATCATATAATTTAACTCATTGAAGGATGTCAATAGCTAGTTAAGACATCTTCTCTACAATATTTCAAAAACTAGTTTATGGGATGTTGTGTTAACATACTAAAGACAGACATGCGAAATAACTGAAGATGAGAATGTGTCCATGCCCAGAAGAACCTGGGAGTTTTCAGCATCCAAAATAAGAATATATATATGTATGTATATCCCAACTGGTAATCTACAGGCTCAAGAAAGACAACAGATGACTGTAAATAAAATTATACAGCAGAACATGATACAAGGAGACAGCCAATAGTGAAACTCCTCTGAAACATGCAATAAGAAAATTTAGACATCAGATAGACTTAAGTTCTAATTGCTGCTTCACTTACTGCAACCTAAGTGATTTTTTATTTCTTAAAGCAGCAGTTCTAACTCCAGGCCTCAGTATCTCGATCTACAAAATGAGAATAATAACATTAAAACATAATTAGTAATTATTACTTAGCTCAAAGTAGTGTGAGTGAAAACAGATGTGAATATAATCCAGAGCAATATTACAGTTTAATTTTCACACCTAAGTATATTCATTTTTCTGAAGTCTATAATGCAAACCTCGTGTGTTCTCTTCCTGGATACATGAGGATCAATTATGTCCCTGAGTTTGGATCCTAGGAGAGAAAGAAGATCCTCACTTTCCTATAAAGATGTTCTTGGGAAGTATCAGAAATGCCCAAGGTTGAGGCAGTGTTAGTCTATGAATTGCCCCAATACTGATATCAAGATTGGAGTATACTCTTTTATATGTACCCACAAGGTGTTTCTTTCCTGAATAATATCAGAGCATTCTGAATACATTGTTCCTGAAGCACTGTGACCTGAAATAAAAGTATGATATTCTGGGGCTACTAAAGGACTCAGAAAGGATAGTTGCATTGATGCAACAAAATGACAGCAATAGGACATTAGCAGCGATCCTTGGAAGAGAAAAATCCCGAGTAGAGAAGCTGTTCTTGGTTGCTTCTCCAATATCCATTTCCCCTTTCTCTCTTCTTAATAAGCCCTGAATTTCCAGAGGGTGCCCGCTGACTAGACTAATTCATTTGGTGTATGCCAAAACCACTTAGCTGCAGTAACTGGTGCAAGAGTGGTCACTTTAGCCACAAACACTTGTCCTGCTTCAAATCAGGCAAAGGAAGATTCAAGGTTTGTTGTTGATAAAGGAAAGAAGTCACCTCTTTCTCTGTGAAGGAGAAAGCCTTTAATCCTTGGATTTCCAGGAGTCATCTTCTTACCTTAAAGACAAAGCCAGTTCAAATTGGAGGGCAAAGCTGAGATTCACAGAAAAGCTTCATTCATGAGCCTCTGCTCCATGATCTTTGGTCATGTGAATAAATCCCAGTTTTAATTGCATTTTTCTATATCTTGCTACTGAAACAATCATAACTGATACACAGGGGTAATAAATCGGCCACAAAAATGTTATACTTCATGTCATCTAATGAAATCAGACTTATGGTGATAAATTTAAAAATAGTTGTCTGGGAGGTAGAGAAAGATATTAAGAATTGGAAAAAAACAATATGCAAGTGTGTAGTAGGAGAAGAGCAATGAAAATTTGCAGACAAAGTCAAAAGTCAACCATGTTCACAGTAATATTATTCATGATAGGCAAGAGACGGTGGCACCCTAGAGGTCCATTGGCAGATGAATGGATAAAGAAAATGTGGTATAGATATGCATTAGAATACTATTCAGCCTTAAAGAAAAGAAGAAAATCCTGCCAGAGGCTCCTACATGGATGCACGTGAAGGATATTAGGCTAAGGGGAAGTGGGGAGAGCTATTGTTCAATGGATATTGAGTTTCAGTTTTACAAGATGAAAAAGTCCTAAAATTGTGTTTACACCACCATGTGAACACAGTGAACACTACTGAACTGTGCACTTAAAAATAGTTAAGATGGTAAATTTTTTGTTATGTGCTTTTACCACAATTTTTTTAAAAAAATGGCCCTGGAGGGATGGGAGAATGGACATAGCTTACTTAACGGGTATGGGGTTTTCTTTTGGGGAGAAGAACGTTTTGGAACTAGATAGAGGTAGTGGTTGCACAACAATTGAGAATGTATATTTTTTTAAGTTTATTTATTGATTTTGATAGAGAGTATGAGGGCGGGGAGGGGCAGAGAGAGAGAAAGAGAGAGAGAGAATCCCAAGCAGGCTCTGCGCTATCAGCACAGTGCCCGACCTGGGGCTCAAATTCACGGAATTGTGAGACCATGACCTGAGCGGAAATTAAGAGTTGGACTTTTAGCTGACTCAGCCATCCGGGTGCCTGGGAAACTGTACATTTTTAATGGCTAATTTTATGATATGTGAAATTTCATCTCCATAAAAGATAAAAGGAAGAAGGTGGCTATGAAGTTTATGCAAATTAGGAGTGAAGTTCACACATGCTTAAGGTATACTGAGGTCCCACCAAAATATAATGGCTTCACATGTACTATAATCATTTATTTATCACAAGCCAATGGTGTAGGTGCTATTATCATCTGTATTTTACAGAAGAGGAAAAGGAAACAGTCTTCTAAGAACACACAGCTCATAGGTCACTCCACTGAGGATTCAAGTGAAAGCATCTTCACTGATATCTAACGTCTTCACTTCTTGAGAAAGAGACAGAGTGAAGCTGGTTTCCAGAAGTATTTCTCTTACTGAAGAAATTCTTCCAGATCCAGCCCCTGGGATTCTTAATTATAAACCGCATGCTGATTTAAGCAGCTTGAATGACTTCTGTTCTTTGCAACCAAATGACAGTACCTAGATCTCAACTTGCTGATATGGAGAGGGGACTATGGAACCAGATAAGGTCCTTGTGCTCAGAACAGGAGCCAGGAATCAGGCTTAGACTATCAGCAAAGGAAAAGTGATACTGAGTAAAAAGAGGAAAGAAGTGGGACCTGGGAAGAACAGCTGGGCAGAAAGTTTGTTTCAGCTTGAGGAGGAGAAATTGTAGGAGATTGAAATGAAGGTTAGCCTGATGGTCAAATTTAAATCTCAGATATTCCAGATGGAACTCTCACTAATAGTCCTTGGAACTAGACTAGATTAATTTTGCCTTCATCTGCATGTGCAAAAGTGATCATATTATTCAGGTAGGAAACCATTGTTTTGGCTATGCTATTTTCTTTCAGTTTTATTAGTTACAGGTTCATGATCTGTCATCCTGTTAAAAAAATGTGAGGTCTTGGAGTTAGAATACTTTGAGTCTAATTTGCCACTTTCTAGTCAAACCTTTTAGATATGTCACAGAGTAGCAATTTCCTCATATGTGGAATGGAGATAAAAATACCTTCCTTGACACATGTGGAGAAGGATAAAATGGAAAACATGTAAATTAACCACCCCGGTACCTCATTGGTGATTCCAAGTGGTTCACTATTATGTTACCATAATAACCATGATGACTATTGCATATGTAAAATATTTAACCACATAGAACAAATTCCTAAAATAACATTGCCTCAGTGAAAGCAAGTTCCATTTTTTCCTCACATATACTTAATATTTTTAAATTAGGTTTCTCCTGATTTAAAATGCTCACAGTGATAGATTTTTCAGGAACTCTGAATTTTAACATTAAAGTGCTTCTGGACAACCATAAATTTAATATAAATATTTGAAGTTTACTGAGACTTACAGTCTCCTTCTCATTAATATCACAATCATAATCCTGCTGATTATACCTTTACTTCAGACCAAGTTTCCTTTTACTCACTTATTTTTAATTTTTTTAAATATTTATTTATTTTTGAGAGAGAGAGACAGAGACAGAGCGCCAGTTGGAGGTGGGGTGTGGGCGAGGCAGAAAGAATGGGAGACACAGAATCCAAAGCAAGCTCCAGGCTCTGAGCCATCAGCACAGAGTCAACCCGTGGCTCGAACTCACAAACTATGAGCTCATGACCTGAGCTGAAGTCAGACCCTTAACTGACTGAGCTACCCAGGCACCTCTTCTTTTATTTATTTCTTATGCACTTACAGTTTCTTTTATCACTTTAAACTATTAATTGTAGCACTCGGGAGGGCATCTCTATCTTCTTACAGCTTTGCAATTAGCTTTAAGCTCTCCCTAATTGCTGTGCCCGCACACTTTTTCTCTCCTCCAACAACACCCTAGCTCTTTTCTCTGTGATGTCTTTCCTCACCACAAGCTAAACGTACCATTATCTCCTTCTCTTCTGGTGGGAAAACTGCTTTTATGTCAGCACGCATTCTTACTTTTTTCTCTGACTCGTGACTGACGTTATAGACTCTGGGATTTTGGTTCTCTAAACCTTGGTTCTTCATAACCAAAGCCAAGATTTTGGAATCCCAGAAGAACTTTTCTGGCTCAGGAAAACCAAAAGCATACAAAACATTGTTTTCAAAACTCTTGCCACTGTTATAAAGGTATAAAATCTGTGTAGCATGAAGGGTATGTGTGTATTACGTGTATATGAATGTGTTTTAAATGGCATTTGTCTGCCATTAATATAATAACCCAAGTCTACTTTAAACTGCAAGTCTCCTTTAATTTAATAGAATACTGCACATATTCTATGCCTTTTTCCACCCTTTTACTTATAAGCTATGTGGGTTTGTTTTTTTTTTAATATGAGAATCTTCTTTCAAATATACAGCGGGGTCTTGCTTTATTTCTTATTTTCTATTTTTTATTTTCTATTTGTCTCATCCATTCTTTCTCTTTTTCTATCTTTAGATTAACCAGTATTTTTTTTTATGATTTCATTTTATCTGTTTCTTTTGTTATTTTCTTGATTGGCCTACGGTTTATAGTGTACACCTTTAACTTGTTGTCCATCTTCATGTGCTATTATATCACTAAAAGTGTCATAAAAGGATTTCACATAAGTGTACTTCAATTTTTCTTCTACTGGCCTTTGTGATATTGTTGTCATTTTTTTTGTTTTTTGCTTTTTTTTGTTGTCATATATTTTAATGTTGCATATGTTATAAACCCAACATATGGGTTTATAGTATGTATAGTAAACACATTACTATTATTTTCATTTAAGCAATTACCTTTTAAAGAGATTTAAATAATAAAAAGTTCACATATTTAGCCATGTAGTTATTTTCAGTGTTTGTTACTCCTTTGTGTAGATCCAGATTTCTACGTTATCATTTTTTTCTGATTGACAGGTGTGCTGGTAATGTGTTCTTTCAGTTGTTTAATGTCTGAAACAGACTTGGTTTTTTTTGGTTTTTTTTTTTTTTTGGTCTTCCTCTGCAAAATTCATTTTTGCTGGATATAGAATTCTATGTCATCACTATGTATTTTTTTCTTTCAGTATTTTAAAGATGTTGCCTCAATTTCTTCTTGCTTATACTGTTCCCAATAAGAAATCTTCTGTTCATTTTTAGCTCTGTTTTCTGTAAGTAATATGATTTTTTTCTTTCTGACTGCTTTTAAAATTCTCTATCACTCATTTTGAACAATTTGATTATGTACTTTGGTTTAATTTTCTTTATGTTTCTGTGCTTAGGATTTATTAAACTTCTTGGAAAACATGAATTTATATATTTTATCAAATTTGGAAAATTTGTAGCTGTTATTTCTCAAATATTTTCTCTACCTCCTTGTTCTCTCCCTTCTTTTGGGATTCACCTTTATACATATATTAGGTTTCTTAATGTTGTCCGAAGTTCATTTTTACAATTTTACTTTTGTTTTTCTCTGAGTATTTCATTTTGGAAGGTTTCTTCTAGCTATGTCTTCAAGTTCTCTAATTCTTTTTTCCTTCAATGTCAGATCTGCTGTCAATGACACACAATGTATTTGTAATCTCAGAAGTTTGACTTGGGTCTTTTTATGATCTCATCTATATCTCTACTTAAGTATTTTAACATAACTGCTTTCTACTAAATCTAACATGCATGTCAGTTCTCAGTCTTAATTGCTTGGTCCCCCTCTTTTAAGGCTTATGTTTTCTTGAAATTTTATATTTAGAGAGAGAGCGAATGTGGGAGAGGGGCAAAGAGAGAGGGAGGTAGAGAAACCCAAGCAGAATCTGCGCTGTCAGTACACACAGCCTGTCATAGGGCTTGATCTCACATCAAGGTCATGACCTGAACGAAAATCAAGAGTTGGAAGCTTAACCAACTAGGCCACCCCCATTTTATTGTATCTTTGCACATTTGATCATCTTTAATTAGATGCCAGACATTGTGGATTTTACTTTGTTAGGTGCTAGATCCTTTTTTTTATTCCTACAAATATTATTCTTTTTATGTTTATTTTATTTATTTATTTATTTATTTTGAAAGAGAGAGAGAGAAGGAGGGAGGGAGGTAGTGGCAGAGGGAGAGGAAAGAGAATCCCAATCAGGCTCTGTGCTGACTGTGGGATCAGCAGGGCTCCATCCCATCACCATGAGATCATGACCTGAGCCAAAATCAAGAGTTGGAGGCTTAACCAACTGAGCCACCCAGGTGCCCCATATTCCTACCAATATTCTTAAGTTTCATGCTGGGATACACTAAGTTACTCACAAATAGTTTGATCTTTTTGTGCCTTGCATAAGTTTGTTTGATGGGACTAGAGTAGTGTTTAGTTTAAAGTGAATTATTCACCACTAGTAAGACAAGACCCCTCTCCATACTCTACCTGAAGCCCTGTAAATTATGAAATTTTCTAGTCTGGCTGGTGGGAATAGCACTGGCCAGACTAGAAACTGGCCTTGTGCAAGCACCATGTACACTTTATCTAATACTTTCACATGTTTCTGTCCTCTCTATGAATAGTTTCTCCACACATGTGAATCGATCAGTGCTCTGCTGACTACCTCTAAACACCTCTTTTTTTCTTTACTTTTTTTGAGATAGAGAGACAGAGAGTAAGCAGGGGAGAGACAGAGAGAGAGACAGAAAATCCCAAGCATGCTATGCAGCTGTCAGTACAGAGCCTGAAGCAGGGCTTG
>CM053571.1:84706523-84807024 GCA_028646485.1 Cryptoprocta ferox | reverse complement strand
CCCATTACCTTTCCCCCTTCCCCTTCCCCCCTCACTTTGTTTTCAGTATTCAAGAGTCTCTCGTGTTTTGTCTCCCTCCCTCTCCCTAACTCTTTTTCCTCCTTCCCCTCCCCATGGTCCTCTGTTGGGTTTCTCCTGTTAGACCTATGAGTGCAAACATATGGTATCTGTCCTTCTCCACCTGACTTACCCATTTTCTAATTAGAATATTTGGTTTTCTAATGTTGACATTTGAGAATTCTTTATATGTTATAGATAAAAGGATTTTTTTGTCAGATATGTGACTTGAAAATATATTCTTCTGTCTTTTCTTTCTTGTAACAGAGCAAAGCTTTTTAATTTTGCTGAGATCCAATTTATCAGATTTTCCTTTTATGGATTGTGCATTTGGTGACAAGTCTAAGAACTCTTGGCTTAGCCATAGATCCCAAAGATTTTCTCCTACTTTTTAAAGAAAATTTACTGTTTTTTATTTTACATTTACATTCATGATCCATTTTGAGTTACTTTTTGTGTAAGATATGAGGCTTGTGTTGAGATTCAGTTCTTTTTTTCTTATGGATGCCCACTTGGTGCAGCATTATTCGTTGAAAAGGTTCTTTACCACATTGAACTGCTTTTTCATCTTTGTCAAAACTCAACTGAACATATTTTATGGGTCTATTCTGCGTTCTCCATTAGCTTGTATTGGCCTCTTGTCTCTCTCTGCCAAAATACCACATTGTCTTCATCATTCTAGCCATTTGGTAAGCCTCAGCTTCGTGGAGAGTCACTCTTCTCACTTTATTCCTCTTTTTCAAAATTGTTTTGCCTATTCTAGAGCCTCTCTGTCAATACAAATTTACTGAAAGCTTGCCTATATCTACAAAAAAAAACTTGCATAAATTTTGATTGAAACGTTTTTAGTCTATGGACCAATAAAAAACAATGTATATCTTTACTACGTTTAGCTCTCCAGTGCATAAACATACCATTTACCTTTTAATACTTTTTCCACAAGCATAAATTTAATTTAATCTATAAAATTAATATTATCATTGAAATACATTTTAGTTCAGATATATAGATCGTTAACTCACTTGTCACCTTGTCATGAGAAAATGACAAGAAATACCAGCCTATCACTTTAGCATATTGTTTAAAACCCATAAGTGCATCTCTATTTGTCTCCATGTCTCATATGTGTCATCATATTATTCTACCTTTCTCTATCCTGAATGCTTTACTAATATTCAGAAATAATATATCTTTAGTATAATTAATTACACATAACATAAATAGAAGTGCTAATCATAATTTACTATGGAAGACAATGAAATTTTGCATTTTTCAAACTCATTTTTAAAAGTTATTATAAGAACATAAAAGTACTTTTAAAAAATCTGAAATATCTGTGAATATAACTTTTAATTTGCTCATGTGAAAATGTGTTATTAGCTATTGTATGTATTTGTGATATGCATAGAGAAAATTAATGAAATATAAATAAAGATAAGAAATAGAATAGGATTGGTATAATAGATTTACTAGATGGTTAGCTCTTGTTGTTAAGGAGAACTTTTAATGAAAAACATTGTTATTAAGCTTTTTTACACATGCCTTGAATATTTTATTAGATTAAAATTTAGTATGGTAGGTTAACAACTGTCAAAATACATGTTTTGATTAAAGTGTAGAACATCCTACTTATTGAAAGTCCAGTATATTTCAGGTTATTCCAAAAAGATAAAGAACTACATTAATGGCTGCCATTATTGCTTTTACATATGAATTATTTACAATTAGAATACAGAAGTAACTAACTTTCTACTGCTGAACATACACACACATGTGGTTGTGTGTGTGTGTGTTTGTGTGTGTGTATTTTTAAAGTTTGCTTTCTAGTATATACTATGTTAGGACATTCCATTGAGAAGGAATAAGGAACAGGATGGTTCGGGACGAAAGTTCTTTAAAAATCTTCCACTTAAATTTTGTATAAAGTCTGTTGTGAACACTGCCAGAAGAAAACATTGCCTCATGTTTCAAGCCCAACTACTGAGAAATGCAATGAGGCTAATATTAAATAGCTTGAAATTTATAAGCAGCAGCATTCATCTTGCTGGAGTAAATAGATTTCAGATATAAAGATGAATTATGATTTGATGACAGTAATTGGGTTGCCCTCATGTTAAAATGACATTTTTTTCACAGAAATGAGGAATGATCTGTGCACCAAAGATATACATACACATATACATACACATATACATATATATCCATTTACATTTCCATATGCATATACATTACATATACATTTACATTTACATATTCATGTACATATACATGAGACAGGATCAAAAGAAGCAGTTTGCTCTTATCTAGAATAATTATACCATATCTAGAATAATTATACCAAATAAGTGTGCTGATCATCTTTCCTCTTATGCTTTTAAAAAACAAAATTAGCCTATAAATCTGATACATGCGGTATTTAACACTATTCCTTCAGAATCCTTATTTTATGTTATTTTTTAACAAACTTAATTTAAATAAACATGGAAAGTGTATAGTGTAATAGCATACAGCTTGATGAATTTTCAGAAATGAAGCCATACTGTAACCGGCACCCATATAAAAAAGTGAATTTATTATCCAAACTCCAAAAACTCCTTTTATTGTCTTCCAGCTACATCGTCCAAGTTTATGCACTCTCCTCACTTACAACAGCATATAATATGTAAAATATGTGTGTACACTTTGTGTTAGGTTCCACTCACTCTAATTATATTTGTGAGATTCTTCCATGTCATCGTTATATGTTATTGTGGGTAATCACACTTTCATGTCATTGTGGGTAAATGTGGTTTATTCATTGTTATTATGATACCCTATTCCATTGAATGAATAGACCACGATTTATACATTCCAGTATATTTGAACATTGGAAGTGATTTCAGGTTTGTGGCTATTGAGAATATTGCTGCTATGAGTATTTTTGTTCATGACTTTTTGTGTATAGACATGGTTCAAATCAATATTCAGTAATGGCAAGGGAAGGTGCCTTTCTTTTCAATAAGTCTTCATCACATATATATTTCTGTTTTGTACAAGTTATTTGTAGAAACTTTCTTTCAGGTTTAGGAAGTGCCCTTCTATTCCTGATTGTTAGAAGTTTTTTGTGTGGATTTTTTTTGGATGGTACACTGTAGAAAGTATATTGGATGTTGTCAATTATCTTTTCATTTTTTTAAATGATTATATATTTTTGAGGAGAGACAGAGCGTGAGTGGGAGAGGGGCAGAAAGAGAGATGGAGATACAGAATCTGAAGCAGGCTCTGGGCTCTGTCAGCCCAGAGCCCAACGTGGTGCTTGAACTCACGAACCATAAGATCATGACCTGAGCTGAAGTAGGATGCTTAACCCACTGAGCCACCCAGATGCTCCTCAACTATCTTTTTGGTAACTATCAAGTTGATTGAACAAGTTTGGTCCTTTTTTAAATGTGATAAACTGTATGGACTATTTTTTCTAATGTTAAAGCAACCTTTCAGTCCTACGATAAACCTTAGTTTGCTGGTTTTTGATGTATGTGTGTGTGTATACACATATATAGTAAATTTTAAGGAAGGATTCATACATTATGTATATATATATATATATATATATATATACTTTAAATATACGCATATATTTTTCTAAATTTTATTGCTATCCTTTAGTTGAGATTTATTTTGCATTTGTTTTGTCCAGCAACATTTGTTAGTAATTTTCTTCTTTTAAATTCCTTTGTCAGGCTTAATTGACCCCAGAAACTTAGGAAGTGTTCCTTAGTGCATTTGTGTGACATTAGAATTATTTTAAGATTCATGTCATCATTCCATTTGTTTTAACCTTTTTCCAATTTCTATTACATTTCCTTCAATGACCCCTCAGTTATTTACTGGTATTTTGTTTTGTTTCTGAGCAATTGAGAATTTTCTGATTATCTCTTTGATCAATTTCACTATAATCAGAGACCATGCTCTCAATAATTTAAATTAGTTTTTTTTAATAAGTTAACTTGGGGAAGTACAATATATGTTCTTGGAAATAATCCACATACTATCTGTAGGTCTAACAGCTTGAATTTCTTAATTTTAATAAAGTCTTCTACATTTTTTGTTTTTTTATTGCAATCTTCCATTATGATTGTGCATTTGCCTGTCTCTTTTTATTTGTTTCCTGTCAATTGTTATCCTTCATATATTGACCTGTGTTATAAGTGTATAACAATTTAAGGCCTTCTTGCCTTAAGTCCATTTTGTCCAGTGTTTGGCTTTCTTCTAATTAGTGTTTTCATGATTTGTTGTTTTCTGTTCTAGTATTTCAATCACTCTGTGATCTTATATTCAATATATATCTTTGATTGAATTCCAGACATTGTGTTCCTAAAATACTGTAGTAGGTTGTATAATATTTTTCATATGTTATTTTCTGTATCTAGAAAAACTCTCTTTCATTGTACAGTTCAGAGAGACAAGTGTCTGATCATCTTAATCTTACCAGACATGATGATAAATCAAAACTGGGCTGCAGTTCTAGTAAGGCTCAATCCATCTCTGATTCATACTGCTTCCCAGGTTTTTGTTTTGTTTTTGTTTTTGTCTTTTGTTTTTAACTAAGAATAGTATGTATTCTGTGCATCTTTCTTCTATCAGTAAAAACCTCTACTCTCTATCCTCATGAGAATGGTGAACACTCTCTTATGTTCTTCAATTTTTTTTCTGCTAAATTTTTAGCGCTGCACTCCATGCAGCCTCAGCATTTGGCAAATGTACTGAAGGAAAATTAGCTACGTACTTGGGTCTCTAAATTTCCATCCATAATTCTTTTGCTGTCCCTGTCCTTTCTCATCCAGCTGCTTCAAATGCCTGAGTCTAGCAGATGCCCCAGGCTGTAAGTGTGAAGAAGCCATCCCTTATCTCTCTGAGTTGTCCTCCCTTCAGAATTCTCACTTGTTCTTTTTACTCCAGCAACTGTCTACTTTCTTCAAACAGATTTTTTTTCTGTATTTTACATTACATGTGTTTTATTCATTTTTATTTTATGTATTTGATTTGTGTTTATCTATACTAGATGAGAATGCTGATCCACTGATGACTACTCTCTTCCCATAGGAGCTGAAAGTCCCTACCATAGAAATTATAAATGTATGTGTAACAATATATGAAGTTAATAATTTTCTTTCAGCTTCTGGAAAGGCATGCTCTTTTCTAGAATTTTTAGTTGTGTTTTGAACTCTCATCTACTCAATTTATATAATATCATTATTGTTTTACACTCTCCTTATTTGTCTAGACTCAACCACATTTACAATATATCTGATGCATTACTGTTACACCTTGGGCTTTCCCTCTGGGACCCTTTTTTCTCTCTGGATGATAAATATGAATTATAATTAACTGATTTTTCTGCTATGTAACTGCATGAGTTTCTAGGTGTCACTGTTCAAATTTGAAATCTAAATGAGAAATAAACAACTGCAAAAAACATTAATGGGTGCAAGCCCTCAGAGTTGGTTTCAGAACAAAAGAAAAGCCATATTCAAAATTAAACACAGTATTGTCTATCTATGTCTTTGGTCCGAGAGCTTTGGTGTTAGTTTGCAACTCTGAGACTCCGTGAACTTAAAAGTCAACTTTTTTCTCATCTTTTTGTGAAACCAAAGCTAATGACGCTGCTCTTTAAAGTGCAGCTGAATCCATGTTAATAGAATGCAGATTATTATGGAAGCTATAATAATCACAGAGAAATTGATAATGACTTGAATCAGTGTCTGGCTTGTTAATTGTAAAAGCTTTCACTATAAAAAGAAATTATTTAACAACTGCACTTAACTAGTTATGAAGTTTTATTAGAAATGGAGATTAATGGCTCCTATGGTATCTAGTGCAGGATATAAAACATCACTGTATAAAATAAAACTGGTATTAAGATTTTGATAATCTATAACCAGGTAAAGATTTGGAAACCATAATGTTTCACTTTTCTTTCATGTCTCATATATTTAAGTGATTTTATTGACAAGAATACAGTGAAAGAAGCTTTGTGACTAATAGAACTGAATATTGAGGTATTATCATCCTCTCCAACAACATAAGATTCACTGAAAGAAATTATATCTCAATTCTACCAGCTCAAACATTTTAGAATCCCCTTTAATATAGAATAAATTGGATACTTTTCTATTACTTAGAAAGCTTAAAATTTGAAGTCTCTCAGGACAAGCAATTCACAGACAAAACTTCTCCCTTTAGTGTAGCTTCCTGATATTAGACCCTTTCAGGAAAATATATTCTAATAAAGAAAAGTAAGTGAGGAGGTAAGACACATGTGTTGACTGGTTTTTGTTTGCTGTACAGTACATGAAGTACTTTATATACACTCTCTGATTTAATGCCTCTAAGCCTATGAAATAGACATTGTTATTTTTATTCTCAATATGTGATAGTAGCAACAAAGAAAGGCAATTTACAGCTGGTAAGTGTGAAGCTCTAATTTGAAAGGAGGTGTGTCTAAATTTTTCCACTCAGTAAGCATTACATGTAAAAGTAACAGAGACAAATAGAAGGTGGAAAGTTTCAAAGAACACGGGGAAAATGAGTGCCGAAAAACAGCCTCATTATCTTCACAACCCTCCTGTGAAGCAGCTCTCTAGATACCAGAAATCCAAGGATCATTTGTTTATTTTTTCACATTTTTTTCTTTCAGTTTTATATATGGACCATTTACTCCAAAGAAGCATCCATCAGGAATGAACTAAGAGAAGTGGAGTGGAGAAAGAAAGAGAAAGACACACACACACAGAGAAGAGGGAGTGTGCGTGTGCTTTGAGTTTATTTGGTGGAGTTCATATGCCTATAGTATTTACTACCACCCTAATTAACACCAAGAATTAACTGCAGTTCCTTCTCAGGGACTGAGATCCAATCCTGTAACTAGATGAGGTCCAATAAGTTGTCACAGGCAGGTAATGTAGAGAGCATTTCAGGCTATGGTAAGGATTACTGACTTTATTTTAAGCGATGGCTAATTTACAATTTGACTCCTGTGAAACTTTTGTGATCTGCACAAGGACAAAACAATAAAGAAAAGAAAAGAGGACATAAAGAAAATGAGCAAAGGAGATGGGGGGGGGAAGAATAGAAAATTAAAGGAAAAAAAAGGAAAAGAAACCAAAAGAAGAGAAAACTTACAGTCCCAAGACATTTTTATATCTCTAATATGTCACGGATAAAGAGCAAATTTTTCCCCCTCACTCTGTTGGGTTTTTTGTTTATTTATTTTGAGAGAGAGAGAGAGAGAGAGAGAGAGAGAGAGAGAGAGAGAGAATCCCAAACAGGCTCCACAGTCAGTGCAGAGCCCAACTTGGAGCTTGAACTCAGGACCCATGAGATTATGACCTGGGCCAAAATCTGGAGTCTGACGCTTAATCAACTGAGCCCCCCAGGCGCCCTACCCCTCACTCTGTTTCATAAGGAAATTTCTAGCTGAAATTGTTGAGTCATTTGTGATAATGGATGATGAAGAATTTGCCTTATCAGAGAGTGATTAAATCAATCTACAAAGTGATATAAAAGAAAGAAGGGATAATATTATAAAGTTGGAATTAGTGTTTTGAAAGAGAAAAAAGATGTTTTGGATGAAATCCAAAAGGTTAGTCAGGACTGGGGAACTTCTGTAATATTTAGGACTTCAAGGAGGTTAGCAAAAGTAGATGGATTTTTAACATATTTGGCTCTGTGATAGGTTATATACTTTCTTTTATCTGAGAACTTATTTACCAACTTATTTAAGAAATTTTAGAAAAAAATATTGCTTTTCAGTGCTTTATAGACTCTAAACTTATGATTATTTTGACTGTAGGTGCTAAATTGAGTCTCAAGATGGAATATCACCTATACCAAGAGTAGACCTAACACATCAGTTGTATGTGTTTCCACTGGCAGTGATTTTTTTGAGAATAGGTCAGATGCCGTGGGGCCTATTTTCTCAATCCTTCCTCTTCTATACTAGAGGTGACATGATTCCTTTTTGCACGCTCAGGTATACCCATGGGTAGCCCCAACTATGACCTCAGTTGGTAGGAATTTAAGAGACTGTCAAGGGTTTCTTATTACTATGTGAGAGAACCACACACGCATGTAATCTGTTCTTTATCTAAAATTTGCAGTTGCTTATGTAACTCACTATGTCTTCCTCCTTGTGCAGCTAATGATCTTTATGTCAAGGTATTTTTCTAAGGACCTAGTGATACTGTTTAGGTCCTAGTATGTGTGAAACCATAAACTAGCAAACATACATGCAATAGCTACCACAAAAATACTTTCTGCAAGTCGTATGTACATAAGATTTTAATTAAAACCTGGTAAGTGTATAGATTACATGAGAGCTAGGGCATCTGTTCCTTTTTTAATTCCAAGCTCTCAATTCTTAAAGAAATATATATTCCACGAATAATAAAACCACTCTTATTTCAAGACTACAGTTAAATTATTGGTCGATATAGTTTATTTTGTGGCAACCATAGTAGTGTTTGTCTCTTTTATGGTTGTGTTCAGTGAGTACTCTCATAAAAGTATTTCACTTGATCCAAGGGTCTTGTAACCTTAATTTTACTACATAAGTATGTGGTCCCTTCCTCAGTTTGAAAGGATGAAAGGACACCAAGGCCTAGGAAGAGAAAAGACTTTCATTCTAAATACCAGAGAATTATTCTTCCCAAGCTGAGACAGCCATCCGTTACCCATAGCTTCTCATCCTTACTTGTCAAAGCAGTGAGTACCCTCTCCTATGTGCTTCCTAATCCCCACATCAGATTACATATGCCATGAGATTATTCTAGCAGTAGCAGCTAACAAATTTTGCATGCTTTCTGATAAGTCAATAGTAACAAAGAAGGCATCTAGAATTGTTTGTTCTGTCTTATGTATGGATATATCCAAAATGAAACCTTATAACGGAACTTCCTTGTGAACACTGTCACTTTTACACATAATGCAATCATCCGCTCACTCCTATAGCAGTCATACTACTATATAGTGAGGACGAAGTGTTTTATCAACATTTAAAACTGCTATTAAGCAGCTGACTCTGGTGCACCAACAGAAAGCCAAGAATATGACAACCAAAACACTGAAATTCCTTACTCTTGTATAGTGTGTTATGCCATTCAAAACATACTCTCATTACTGCTCTCCTTAATGCCCAGAACTCCCATGAGATACAGGTAAATATCTTATTAAAATGGTGACTTTTCCAAAGTGAACAAGTTCTAAAAATCACCTGTAAAATATTGTGCTTTTAGTACTCTACACTTATAAGTTTGTTAAAATATAGATTATATGTTATATATTTCTTAACTGAATAAGAAAAAGTGGCTTGTCCAAAATTATATATTAGTGATAACATTAGAATCTAGTACCCTGCCTCTGAAAATATAGTTCCTTCCTTCCTTCCTTCTTCCCTCCTTCCTTCCTTCCTTCCTTCTTCCTTTTTGCCTTCTTCCTTTTGTCTTTTTTCCTTCTTCTTCCCTTAATTCTTTTCCTTCAACTACACCTGCCAACTTTCAAGCTACAATTCTATTTTGTCTTTACCCCAAGTTTTTTTATTTCTCGAATCTACATTAATGTTTATCAAGGGAAGAGACATTACAATGTCATATTTCTCTGAGGAATACAACAAAATATAATTACATAGTATTGCCTTCTATAAAATAACAATATTGATTATTATTAAATGTTTGTCAGATGTCAGTCACTTCTTAATTTTTTTTTCTGAGCTAACAATTCTATGGGATTAAGTACTATTTTTATTGACATTTTACATGATGCTTAAGCACAGAGATTTTGAGTAACCAGCCTAAGGTCATGAAACTAAACAATTAGGGGCGTCTTAACTCCAGACTCTGGTCTTATAACTACTACTTTACACATTAAATCTGTTATTCTTGTCATCATTATAATAGTACATGCAGTCCATAAGAAAACAAACAGTAAACAAAAAAATATAAAATACTAATCTTTGTTTCCATTTGAGACCTCCACTTCATTTCCATAGGTGTATGAACCTTCTTGTGTGTTTTTCAGAAAAAAATTTAGGTATTAACACCCACACAAATACACAAACGTGTAAGATTTCATAAAAGCGTGTGCTGAGTAAAGCTATGTCTTCTTTCTATACGCACAGGAACATGCTATAGACACTATCATACCTTCTATTTTAAATGCCATATATTTTCTGAGGTCTCTTTTTAATGGCTTCAGAGTATTCTTTTACCTCTTCATAGATATTTACGTTTCAAAACTTTCGCTATTACTTTATATAAGTCTCTTTGTGTACATTTGCAAACATTGCAGAAGAATTACTAAAAGTTGAGTGACTGGATGAAAGATAATTTGTGTAAATTTACATAGCCATTAGTACATTTATTCCCAAATCTCTGCCTATTGGTTAACACTGTGTGTTATTAAAATTCTTCCCACAAAACACCTAATAATGCTTAAAATGTATTTAAAAGTATTTAAATGTATAGGTGGAAAGGTAAGAAAGTGACATGTGAGAAGTTACCTTCATACAAAGGTAGCCTCCAAGTACAAGTATGCTACCAAGAAAGCTACCCCAGAGATCAGGGAACGGGAAAGGCTCACAGAACAAATGGAATGACTTGAGTTAATTTAGAGCACACAGCACAAAGGAGAGTAAAAGAGATGGGTGCTTAACTGGCTTAGGATACAATGCAATTAAATTGAAAGGGCACTACCTGATTCTTGTGTTTGCAGTGTTTATGGTATGATGATGGGATGGACACAATGACAAAAACTGAGGTTTGAATGTTCCTTGCAAGGGCAGAGGACTCATGGGGCCATGATGGCAGTCATCAAATGTTGTTTGAATTCAGACTGCAAGAGTATTGAATGTCTCATGTATATTTAGTATGTCATGAATATTTAGTGTCCCAGGTGCCTCATGTATATTTAGTGCCTTGTGAATATTAGTTAGGTATTTCTGCTTTCTCCCATCCCCTTCTATATTCACAGATATATGATCTACTTTATCTTTCTAACCTGCACCACAGTTTAACATGTAAGTTATTCTATTCACTTTCCTTTCTTTCATAGAAGAATGAATATTCTCAAATATAGGGAATGAATTTTGTAGTGAGAAAAAGTCCCCTAACGACCAAATGCAGAAGATGTTGTAAAACCAAAGAAATAATGGACAAGAAAAGGTACTATTATACCTTTGATAGTATCGGAAATGGTATAAGTTGGAAGACTTTCCTGGAAAGTAATTTGGCAATAGGTATCAAAAATCTTAAAACGTTGCAATCATTTGACATTTTTTCTATTCTAGAATGTTATCTTATTTATATAATAATCCTATGAAAAAATATGTGTTTAATAACACATATAATAGCAGCATATATTATAACAACATTGAGAAAACATAAATATGTGACTACAGAACATTCATTAAATAAGTGTTAATACCCACAAAATAAAGTGACCAATTTAAGATGATTATGTCAAAAAAGTATTACCACATCGGTGGTTAAAATCATGAAATATAATTTTATAATTCACTTTGTGGAATTTTTAATTGTATAAAACTGAAATAAGAAATAACATTTATGCTAAATACACACATCTATAAAATTAGTAATATAAATTAATTGGGTAATTAGTTGAATACCTTAAAATATCCTACTAGTCCCATTAGATAAAAGCAATTTGTAAAATGAATCCTGAAATACTAAGTATATGATGGCAAAAAGATACAAATATTATTTCAAAAGATTGAGTTGTATGTGTTTACCTCTTTGTATCTTGAAGAAGTTGAAGAGGCATAATTGCCCCATGTATTATTTCTATCTTTCCTTCTAACATCATTAGAAATTTAAAAGTTCCACGTAGTACATTTAGTCCTTACAAATTCCACTGAAATAATAAAAGAGTACCCCAGGGAATGTAAGAGCTTTTACCACAAAGCCAGCTTGGACTAGGAATTGAAGTAAACGTGATCTTTATATTTTTAAAAATTAGAAACATAATGAATAAAATGCTGCCGATACTTCTAACCCAGTTCAGAACAATGGGGCTCATGAAAAAAAAAAAAAAAAAAAGAAAGAAAGAAAAAGAAAATACTTTCTTCATAGTTTTAAGTATAGATGCACTCAAAAACATATCATTTAAACTTCAAAACAAATTTTTGCATAAATTTTCCTTGTGTGTTCAAGTGGACTTTATGCATAATTGAACAAGAAAATCAGAATTTATTTTTCCTTTCCACATAAAGACATAACTAAATAAACATTAAAAGAAAACATTGTAGAAATTTAAACCAACCTACATTTTGATAGAGTTTGGACTGGTCTAAATCTTAAAATTTAGAGAAAAATCATAAGGTTGAACAAAATTTTGAAAAGAGAATATACATATATTTTCCTGTCCTCTTCCTCACTAAATTTAATAATAATTAAACAATTATGTCAGAAAAAATAATGTGGAGCTATCTAAAGCATTATTGTCTTGTTAATGTGATTTTATTTTTTAATAAAATGTACTAAGTCTACACAGTGCCGTGCACATAGAGAAAATGAGATTTTTCATGCATAGGCTCTTGATACATACTGACAAATTAATTTCCTCTAAAGTTTACTAAATATGCATGCTACCAGCAAGTTGCAGGAAATGCCAACCTCACTATCCTGGTTTTTGCACTGAGTGTTATTCTCTTCTTAACATTTACCCATGTGACAGACCAGGCTGAATCTTTTCAGTATTTTTATCTTAGTATTTTTGATTACTAGAAACTTCAATAATTTTTTATCTGTTCCTCGGTTATTTATATTTTCTTCTTTGTGAAGCTTACTCATTTTATATGGAGTAGCTGCTGTTTTTATTTTCCTTTGATTTATGAGACAACATTAAGTATTGAAGACATCGCATTTGTTACATCAAAAGAAATATGCTCTGAAAATTCAAAAATTTCACCTATTTTATATCACATATCAAATATTTAAATTTTTATTACATTCCTACTCATCTTTAACTGTATTTCTTTTGCATCTCTAGATTTTTATATTGTTTTTAATACATATGTGAGACAATATTTTCTGATCAGCTTCTGTTAAAAGGTAGACCTATATAATATCTTTTGTTATATTTTTCAATATTTTTAAGGATATAATAAACTTTAAATTAGAAGAATTTTCTATAATTACTATGTTTTGATAATTAAAGTAGTTTACATGGTACTTCCTAAACTTCCGTAAATAGTAGCAATTTATCTATCTCTTTACTAAGATTCACTCAATTGTCCAAGATGGTACAGTCCATTTTGGAAATCCCCTGAAATAACAATAACAAATGCAGAAAAAAGAGCTGGGCATTTTAATATCAAGCACTGTTCTATGACCTACCATGGTACGTTATGAGGGCCAACTTAAAATTTCTGTGTCTACTTTATACAAGGTATTATTCTATACTTGAATAATTCAGAAACTTAATCCCTTTAATAAATGTTTTTTGAGTATTTATTACGTTCTTAACCTATGTATATTAATGTCCTGTACCATTATGGACCTCAGAATATTATTATGGATAAAACTACATATACCAAAGATTAATATTTCCATGTATATATTTATAGAAACCTGAGTATATCCATAATATAATAAAACAAGCATGATGAACAAAGAGTATTTAAGGTGTTAAGAGAGATTTATAAAATAGCCCAAGTGATGGGACACCTGGGTGGCTTAGTCAGTTGAGCGTCCACCTCTTGATTTTGGCTCAGGCTGTGACCTCACAGTCGTGGGATTGAGTCCTGTGTGGGGCTCTGCACTAGGTGTAGAGCTGCTTAAGATTCCTTCTCTCCCTCTCTCTCTGCCCCTTTCCCCCATTCTCTCTCTCTCTCTTTCTCTCTCTCTCTCTCTCTCTCAAAAAAAAAAAAAAAAAAAAAAAAAAGCCCAAATGCTATGTGGGAAAGAATAACCACTAATACTATAGGGAATGAGAAAGGAGAAACAAAAAGGCTATTTGGCTAGAGTGTGCTGGAAATGTTTATGGAAGAAGAGGAAATTGAGCAGAGTTACTAGGCAATGATATTCCTTTTCTAATAAGAGACATAACTGATCCTGAGAATATTAAGTCTCCATTAATTGTAAGAAAATCATATCAGTAAGTTCACATCAGGACACCAAAATGAAATGAGGCTTAACCCGCAATTTGAAATCAGGATTGTAAAAATGCTACTCTCTGAAATAAATGCAAAAATAAATAACAATAGATGATACCAGTCATCTGTAGAAATCTTCCAGGGGATGTAAACATGAGATCATTTCCAGATCGCAGATGACAAATGGGGCAGCCTAATCTTCATCATGGTTCCTTAAGTGGTTCTCCAGAAATGAAGATATTATAGCACCTTTCAAAAAATAATATGTGTTATTGTAAATTTTCACAGCAAATGAAGAACGCTAAAGAAAAAAGAGATGAAATTTCCACTGAAATAATCATTTAAATCCAGGTAGAAGTTTATCTTTATGTGGAATATGACACTTAGGAAAGCCTGAGAAGACAACACTCTGTAAGTGATTTTTTCCCCCTCATAGCATCCACACTGGGAAGACAGAGATCATGACTCAAATTATGGGCTTCCCGAGAGCAAATATGTTTATGCACACATAAGCCTTACAGTGATATTGTAAATGCTCCTGGGTTCAATGCTAATACTGATGGCTGGTTTTCTGCCTGCCTTTTAAAATGCTCATTTCTTTGTCTCCTTAGAGAAAGGTGGCTTTATGTCTTGGCTGGCCTGAGCCAGATTCATTTATGCCCATCACCTGACTGTAATTATTACCAGTGTCTCCTTTCACTCTCAGAGAGACCCAGTTTGGAAATATTATGTGGTAACACTCTTAGGTACTTCCTCCTCTCTGCCTGTTAGTGCTCTTAAGGTTTTGCTGTATTCAAGTCTTTGGACATTAGCATCCCTCCTTAACACCTCGATTTTCTTCTATGTACCTCTGACTCTTCACATTGCAGTCTTAGAGAGATTTGCATCACAAACTCCAAAATGTTATATTCATCTGCCTATTAGACATGCCTACATGGGTGTTGCCGAGGCATCATATACTCAAAATCCAAAACTGAATATAGTCTTTTTCTTTCTACTGTATTCGCTTATGTCAGTGAAGAACATCACAATCTGCCCCAAGTTCCGGGCCTCATCTCAGGCCTCTCTTTTTCGTCATATAAGCAACCATTGATCCTGCCAATTCTGTCTTCTCTGTGGCTCCCTCATCCGCTGCTTCACTTTTTACACAGTAACACAACAATTAAAAATACGGGCAGCTGAGGGTGGTTCGGTCAGCTAAGCATCCAACTTTGGCTCAGGTTATGAACTCCTGGTCTATGAGTTTAAGCCCCGCATCAGGCTCTGCACTGACAGTGTGGAGCTTGCTTGGGATTGACTCTCCCTCCTCTCTCTCTGTCCCTCCCCCGTTCTGTCTCTCTGTCTTTCTCCAAATAAATAAATAAACTTTGTTTAAAAAAATTAAATGTTACTTTTTGATCTGTGTGTTTATTTTCCCTCAGGTCATAAGTAATTTGATTGCCAAGTGCGTGTCTGTGTGTGTGCCTGTGTGTGCATTGGAGAGAGTGAGAGAATTTATATGTGTGTGATTTATTTTTTTAAAGGCATCCCAGTAAAATCTCAGATTTTGCTTTTTTTTCTCCCCACATTTGACAGATATAAACATGAAGATAAGAATCATGATAGGCTGTTGAATAGTTTATCTGTTTATAGTTTAGCTTCAAATATATGACTCTAAAATTCAGAATAGATACATCACTTGGTGTAGTTCAGATAATTGATTCATAAGTCAGCTACATCAGGCAGTTTTTGATGGTATCTTTATAAATAGGCTGGAGCTTTCAAATGCCTGATGGTATCTCTCATGCCGACATGAAAGGCATTTAGAGGTTGGAATATGCTACCCGTACAACTTGTATTCTAGATACAGTTCATGAGGCCTATTAACTTCCTATCGTACAAGGAACAAAATATCACTGAAACATAATAAATTTAATGGTGATACAAGCAATGCTTTTATAATTGTGTTTTAAAAGGAGCAATGTAAGACTTTTATAATAGATATTTAGAAATAAAAGCACAAGCAGTTTTCATGTTTAAGACAAAAACAAAAATAATCATAAAATAAGAGAATTAAAAGGTCCGGAAACATAGCCAATGTGCACAATGCTAAGATGGCTTCTCATCCATTTGTGGGTTAGATTAAGCCTGCCTTTGCTAAGTGCATTCACTCAGAATGTCTTCATAATTCCAGATGCATGCACACCTCTTTTATCCTAAAATCGGGTAAAGAATTAAGAGTTTTTAAGTGAGATATTTATCAAACAACTGTAAACATAAAAGATTCTGGGATAGAAGCAGTATATTAAACATTCATTCGGTAATTCTAAGCAGGTCTCCTGTATATGTTGTGAATTTATACATACATATATATATATATATATATATTTAATGATGCTGATATTTTTTAATGTCTTATTTCTTTTTGAGAGAGAGACATAGGCAGGGGCAGAGGGAGAGGGGGACAGAGTATCTGTAGTGGGCTCCTTGCTGACAGCAGAGAAGCCGAGATGGGGCTCGAACTCTCAAACTATGACATAAAAACCTGAGCCAAAGTCACAGGCTCAATTGATTGAGACACTAAGTGCCCCTCTTTATATTTTTCAACTAGGGAGGCCAAGCATTCTATAGCACACATTATGCCATCATCTTCCCTCTGACCACTGTCCTATCCTGACCTCCCTGTCAGCTCTCAAACACACAGAGGATTTTTTTCACTAGACTTGAAATACTTTCTCTAGGTGCTGTCCCCCCACTCCATTCTGTGCCATAAAAATAGGCACCCAGCCTTTATAATCCTAGAAAGTATCTATATTCCTTTGAAAGAAATCATAATGTGTCACCTCAAAATCTGACACTTTGGCATATTAGTTATTTTGAATTCAAGGCAGGTAAGAAACAGGTGAAAGAAGGACACTCAGACCTTCCTTTTTCTGCCAAAAAGTTCCTTAGCAAACTATCATCTAAAAATTGACAACAAGAAACACACTGGGGAGAAACTCTTCCAATGCCACAAATGTGCACAAGGGATTTTGGAACAGGAGAAACTCTCCGAGCACAAAGCCCGGAAATTACATGAACGGCTAGGAGCAGGTCTTCCCGGGCTCGGGGTGTTGGGAGACCTTCCCCCAGCGGCTGGAGCCGCAGCTGCACCTGCCGTCCCCAGCCAGGGATATGTGCTTCACGTGTTCTTCCTGCACCCAGAAGTTCACTAGGGAGGACTCGAAGAGCTACCTGATCAAGCTACACCGAGCTACCAAGCTCCATGCCTGTCCCGTCTGTGCCAAATGCTTCTTGTCCCAGGAGAACTGCAGCTCCATGAGGCTTTTAAGCATTGTGGGGAGAAGCTGTTTGTGTGCAAGGAGTGGGGGCTCCAGCAGAAATGGCCCTCAGATGCACCTGAAGGCCAAGCACAGGAACGGGAGGTCGTGTGTCTGTGAATTCTGCAGCCACGCCTTTATCCAGAAGGCCACTCTCGACTCGCACCTGAGCAGGCACACAGGCAAGAAGCCCTTCCAGTGCCACCTCTATAGCAAGACCTTCTGTACCCAAGCCAGCCCGGACAAGCACAACCGTACCCTCTCATATGGGCGAGAGGCCCTTCGAGTGTGAGTTCGGCAAGCAGCGCTTCACCTAAAAGGGATCCTTCTGAGGAGTATGGCCAGCGGCCACCAAGAGGGTCAGCCCCACTTCTGCCAGATCTGTGGGAAGACCTTCAAAGTAGTGGAGCAGCTGCCTGTGCACATCAGACAGCCCAAGGCGATGAGGAAGTTCAAGTGCACCGAGCAGGTCCACCTGCGGAGACACATGGAGATCCACAACCGGGTGGAGAAGTACAGCCTATGGCAGCGCAAGTCCTGGAACCTAGTCACTGAAGACTAGGTGAGGTTGGTGGTGGTGACGCTCCAGCCTGCAGAGCTGGAGCAGAGCTCGGTAGAGGTCATCGCTAAGTCCATGCCCAGGACTCTCTCTCTGCAGTGGAGAGCTTTGCGAGACCGGGGGACAGGCAGACCTCACTCACCACCGCTGAGGACTGGGGCACGGGGCCCCTCCTACCTATCACAGCCCATATGGTCCCTGCCCCCCAGTAAACCACATGGCTTTGGACTGGGGGGAAAATGTTTTACTTTTTCTATGAATGCTTCTCTCCTGATCTTCCTGCAAAAGATCTGCTCAAGAATTTCATACTTAACCTTCCTTTAAAATAGCCACCACTCTTGGGGGTTCAGTGGGATAAGCCTCTGACTCTTAATTTCAGCTCAGGTCATGATCTCCCAGCTTGGTGTGCTGTAGTGGAGAGCCTGCTTAGGATTCTCTGTCTCTCTCTCTCTGCCCCTCCCCTGTGCTCATGCTCTCTCTCTCATAGATAGATAGATAGATAGATAGATAAAATTACCACCTGTCTTTCTCACACTGCCCTTCCTGCAGCATGCCTATCCTTCTTGGCTGACTTCTCACTGTAGTCTTCATGCATTCATCATTATCTAACATCCTTTATAATGTGCGTATTTTGTTTATCATTGTCTTCCCACTAAAATATAAGCTTTACGAAGGTGCAGACTTTTATATGTCTCATTTGCTACTCTATCTCCAAAGCTTAGAGCCAAACCTGGCCCATAACAGATTATCGATCAACATAATTATTTTATTTGTTTTTAAAATGTGTCTGGTTTCACACATACTAGGCCCTAAAAGTTTCACTAGTTTCTTAGAAAAATACTTTGACATAAAGATCATTAGTTGCACAAGGAAGGAGACATACTGAGTCACATAAACAACTGCAAATTTTAGATAAAGAACAGGTTACCTGTGTGTGGGTCTCTCCTATAATATAAACCCATTGAAGTCCAATAGCTAATAATCATTTGGTATATTTCTTTGTGACCCTTTTTTGGGGTACATTTGTCCTTAAGTAAAATCATACTTACCTGTACTTTCGTATCTGACTTTTATATTTTTTATCAAAACATAGGGGGCACCTGGGTGGCTCAGTGGGTTAAGCGACTGACCTCCCCTCAGGTCATGATCTCGGGGTTCACGAGTTCACACCCTGTGTCAAAAGTTCAGAGCCTGGAGCCTACTTCTGATTCTGTGTCTCCCTCTCTCTCTGCCCCTCCCCTGCTCGTGCTCTGTCTCTCTGAAAAATGAATAAGCATTAAAAAAAGTTAATTATCAAAACATAGGCATCTCCCTGTATAATTCAAAACCAGTTGTAGAAATGATTTAAAATGTGTATATATTTTTCAGTAGTGTTGAAGCAGGATATTGTGGTGGGGAAAGTAGTTTAGAGCCAGCTACATTTATTTGTGAATTTTAACTCAGGCAATAACCGGCCTTTGATCTCGATTAATCTTTTTAATTATATTGAGGTGTGTAAAAGATTTAACTATCTAAGCCATGTAAAATAAGATAATATCTTCTTTGCAGGGCACTTTATATATTTACATAAAATATATTTAAGCTATCTAGCACTGTGTTACATACCTAGCATGTACTCAATAAATGATTATATAGTCTACAGATCATAACTATTTTTTATATCATAATTATTTGAAACACATTGTTAGACAATCATATTGTTAAATTTTTTCTCCTCTCTAACAAAGCCTACTTGAAATAGTTTGTTTTTCTGATTAATCATATGATTAATCATAGCCTAGATTTCTACAAGTGTCACTTTAGTCATCGATAATAAATAATATCACATACATCATTCTATGCATATAATTAGACTTATTACAACTTCTTTTATAACCTTCTACTTCCTAAATTCTTAATTTTGATTCTTCTCTATTTTTTGGAATTGAAACTTTGATTATTTTTAAGTAACAATGAGTAAATTTTTTCAGAGCACTTGCATATCTGAAAATATCTTGCTTTTGTCTTCATATTTTAACCAGAATTTAGCTGTCTTTATAATTAGAATTTTGCAAAATTTTCCCTCAAAGCTCTTTAGACTTTTTACTTTTCTTAACTAACTTCTGTTCATATAATTGCAAAGAGTTTAAGTCATGCTGAATTTTTTCAATTGATTTTTACCTCTTTTTCTTTCTGGGAGACCAGAATATGTATTTTTTAAGTTTATTTATTTATCTTGAGAGAGTGAGTGAGAGCAGAGTAGGGGCAGAGAGAGAGGAAGAGAAAGAGAATCCCAAGCAGGCTGGACACTATCAACAGGAAGCCTGACAAGGGGCTCCAACTCATAAACCCGGAGATCATGACTTGAGCGAATATCAAAAGTCAGATGTTTAGCTGACTGAGCCACCCAGGTGCCCCTGGAATATGTTTCTTTTTTTTAATTTCTGAAACACAATGAATCATATTTGAGATGTAGAACTTTATCTCCTTACACTACTAGGATAGGGATTATTGCTTCTATATTCTGAGAATATGTATTATTATTATTATTATTATTATTGATTCTAATATTCATATCTATAATATTTATATTAAGTGCTTTTTAATATATTCATTTATTTGTCCTTCTTCGTGTTCTTAAAAAATCTTCTGTCTTATATCAATGCCATTTACCTGATTTTCTGTAATGCCAATTTGACTCTTCATTACCAAAAATGCAGATTTTCAAGTCTGCTCTAGACTTTCTATTTTAATTTTCACTTTTTCAGATATATACTTTCCCCTTTCATATTACTATTGCTGTGTTTTTGTCTTAAGGAATATGTTCAAGAATCCATTACTTTAATGTATGTGTATAGTGGGGGAATTTAACTGTTTGTTTTATGTTTCTTGATCCCTCTAAAAAGAAAGATGTTCTATGGTCTGGATTGCCAACACATGGTGCACCTTTCTTATCCTTGTCTTCGTCACTCTCTCAATTATTTTGGGAAGGGAATGATGTGGCTCTCTAGGCTCAGTGCCAGCAGTCTAGCTGTTGTGTTCATCTCAGCATAATTTCTATGCATAAACAATATTGATGTAGTTGCCTGTGCTCTTTGAGATAGGAGGTGTTTCCCAAACTTGCCATCTTCGTATTTCAGGGAAGAAAATATATGTGGTGAATAACATGACAAAACAAATTGTTTTGTTTTGTTTCCTTTTTAAACAAATGCTACACATACAAATAATAGTAAGCCACATCGCTGAGCTTCTGCCCTAACATTTCCAACAACCAAATCTCTGTTTCATCGGTGTTTGTCTTTAATAAGCACTGTCCTGGCTACTGCCTCTTATTCTTCTAGCTCTGAATATAGATTGATTGATTGATTGATTGACTGATTGATTGATTGATGTTTATGTATTTTGCAAGAGAGAGAGAGATAGAGAGAGAGCACGACCAGGGGAGGGGCGGAGAGAGAGGGAGACACAGAATCCGAACCAGGCTCCAAGCTCTGAGCTCTCAGCACAGAGCCCAAAGTGGGCTTAAACTCAGGAGCTGTGAGATTGACCTAAGCTGAAATCAGCATCTTAACTGAGTGAGCCACACAGGTGCCCTTTTTATTATTATTATTATTATTATTATTGTTTAATGTTTAGGTTCTATAAAGGTTAAATAAAATTAATAAAGCCATGTTGTTTTATATTTTCCTTATAATAGGATATCAGGTTGTTTAAAGGTATTTTAATAAAATAACATCATTAATCAAAGTTCTCGGCTTGTCTTTCATCATTTTCCATCAACAATGTTTGGGAGTGTCCTCAACTAGATAATTGACACAGCAGTAGGTGGTACTTACAGAAAAAGAAGTAACGAAAGCATTTGCTGCTCTATTCCTGATTTTTAGAACATTGAATGTCACAAACTAACATACTTATTTTAACAAGGAAAAATGTAGTAAGAGAAAATATATTTTCCAAAATATCTTTTTTTAAAATTTTACATAGTTTCTTGGTTACATGTATTCAGTACGCAAATTGCATATGTTTTGGTTTTGGTACAAAATTCTTCTTTTGTGAACTTTTCTCCTAGATTTAATTCTCCAATGCTTTATAGATGTCCACTAATTCTTCTTCAAATTCTGATGTTTGCTAGGAACAACGGGGAAATTATCTCATATCTCAGTTATATTTCTGTTTTATCTGAAGTGTTCAATCTCATTTTTGTCTCATGCCCACTTATTTTAACTGTAATGCTATACTAATGAACAACTATTCAGTTTTTGTAACTACAAACCTATTGTTCTAACACTTATATGTATCCAGTGATCCCTCATTTTATAATTGCACTATGTTTTTTTCTCGTCGTAAAGGGATCTATCCTGGAATCTTTCCCCAGTTTTATAATTTTGAATGACACATTTCTCACATATATTAACCCTCCTTTTTTTCTATTATTTTGCTATTTCCTTTATTTCTCTGCCTTTAACTCACTTGATATTTTCTATTCCTTCTGACAGTAGGTTATTATCAGATTAAATAGCAACATATCTACATATATTATATACATATGTAGTAGTATATCTATCTACACATATACACAAACTTGTGTGTTAATCTTATCTACAAAATGTTAAGCTTTAAAAAGACAGTATAAAAATAATAAATAGTAATTTAGAATGATCAAACCCATAATTTTTCAACTACTTTTTAGCAGGTTTTGTTCAAAATCTCTCTTATTGTGCAATATGACAATGTAAGTTAAATATAGACCTCTTATAGACTAGGCTTTAAAATTTTCCGACAAAAGTCATCTGAGTGGTTATTTTTAAAAGAATTGTTGTTCGAATGAATTAAACGTTCTACTTCCAAACCAACTCATGAATTTTAACCCCTAGATGTGTTTACGTGTAGAACTATAGCCAAAGTATCCAAAACTAAATAATTTATGACCTTGAAAATAAATTTATATCTGGAAAAAGCACCAGTTTGATTTAATACGTGCTTGAATGTTTCCAAGTCTCTAGATATTAACTAATCGTCTTTAGTCCTATAAAATGGTTTAGACACTGCAGCTGTAACTCATGGCCATACTTTCATATGATGGCAAATAATTTCATCTCTTACTCGTCTTCAATGTTCTGTTTTTTTTTTTTTCTCTTAATTCTTCATGCCTTAGTGGCTCCAGGATTACTAAAATGTTGGTCAAATTCCATGTTGCAACTAGCACTTTATAGTCTGAGAATTCTCTCCTTAGAGGAACTTACATTCCCATTATTAAAAGTAAATGTAAATTGTATCTCTATTTAAAAGAAAGAAAGAGAATCTGTTTGGTAGTTTATACATTTGAAAATTATGATGACCTTCTCCTTTACTTTGAAATAATATGTTGTCATTATAAAGTATATTTCCAATTTATAGTGTGTCTTTTTTTCCTTTGGGAATTTAAAATACTTTAAATAATTTGGGCTTTGCCTGATTCCCCCAGAATTGTAGAGTATGACTGATAACTGCCTTTAGAATCCCTAATAGCTAAATTACAATTATTATGCAAAGTCCTACAATAGACAGTTATATGGATTATTAAATGACTTTGCCTTTTTTGCAAACTATAATCATTTTCCTTTATTAGCTGAAGGATTTCATAATTTAAGGAAGATGAGAAACCTATAAGTCACGCTTTCAAATAAGGAACATGGATATTGCAAACATTAAATTCCTCCATAAAAATGTTAAGGCATCATTAAACTAGGTTCAGATTAATACAATTCCGTCAACTCTAGATAGATATCTCCCATAATAAGCTGAAACAATACCTAGTGATCTAAGATGTAAAATATTTTACTACAGCCAATTTATAAACCTATAAAACATACAGGTATCATTCAACCTCTTTATTAATAGTGCATGCCTTGTATTAAATCAAAACCATTTTAAAGGCCCCTCCCTTTTGGCATTCCCTTCCTCAGCTGTTGCCCCTCATTATGTGTTATCTCATTGAAGCTCATCCAAAGTGAATGACAGCATCTTTTTTACTAGAAGCAGCGTAGGCAATTCCCAGCCTAGTGATACAGCTTAACTATCTCCCAAGATTTATAGACACACTTGCTATCCTAAACCTACAATATTCTATGGTCTCATGTTGATGTATTTGTTTCTCTGTAAGCAGATGTGGTTTCCTCACTTTGGACAACTGTAATTTATTTATTTTTTTAGGTTCTTGAAAGTTGCTTTACATGTGAATTACATTCACAAAAAAAACTGATGTTGGGGTAACTTCAGGTTCTAGACTGTTTTGAAGAGGGTTGAAGCAGGTTTTCTTTTCTTTTTTTTTTTCATATTTTTCACCAATAAGAAAGCCAAATATTTTATATTGTCTGAACTGCCAAGAGTTTTAATAAGTTATCTGTTCTGGTTACCTATTATCACATAACAACCCCAAACAATGGTTTAATAACCCCCAAACAATGGCAATATTAATTATGCTCACAAATTCGCAATCGGGGTAAGATTCTGTGGGCTAACTCGTCTCTGTTCTATTTGGCCTCATCTAGTCCAAGGTTAGAGGCTGGATTTGCTCATATATTGAGTGGCTGTGTGGTTACTAATCCCATGTGGTATCTCCCACCCAGTGCCTTCAAGGTAGCCAGATTCATACATGTTGACTCATGGCTCCCAAAGCTAAATCCCAGGAAGGAGCAGATGCGAACGGCTAAGAACAGATAACATAGGAACAGATCAAGCCCAAGCTCCTTTCCCAACCTGGCCCCCTTTTTTCCAGGTTGAGGTAAATCGAAAAATAAAGTTGTAATAGATGTAGTGTACAAAATGATATTTTAATATACATATATATTGTAAAATGATTATCACAATCAAACTGCAATCACGTAATTAACATATCTATCACCTCACAGTTATCTTTTGTGTGTGTGAGAGAGAACGTTTGCTTGAGTTACTCTGTTCCATTGACTCCTTATAACAAGATGTATCATCCCAAGTCATCTTGACAAAAAATCAAGGTACAATACATAAAATTGTAAAATATATTCAAATATTTGTATCCTTAACAGAGGAATTTTGAATTCCGACTCATCACAAACATGTATGCATGGATTAAGCTATTGAGGAATTTAGATACCATCTTGATATTAGAGTTCTCGCATATCACATAAATTAATATGGTGTTTTTCACACCAAATCATCCCAAAAGAACCTTTCTTGAACTGGGAAAATGTTTTTAAAGAATTAAGACCAACTCTCTAAAACTGAAATTCTCCAAGAGAATAAGAACAAAATAAAACAAAATATTAAAGTATAATGGTTAAACTGACACATATATTTACGTATGTACATATATATATAAAGACAATATTGAAGCTATAAAATATTAATAAAATTCCTGTAAACACTTGACTAAAACAAAGTGTATCATTGAATTTGCTAGAATAACATTTACAATAAAAGTTTTTTTCTCATTTACATAGCAATCCAATCTGTATGTTCCTAGTTGATAGAGAGCTTTCCTAAGCTTGAGATTTTAGTGCCAGCCATAAGAGGACTGTGCCTAATTACACAGAGGTTACCATGAAGTTCTTTAGTGGAAGGAAATTATCTCATTCCCCAGAGTTTCAAGAATTGCACTATGTTGTTTACCTTTGTTATGTTACTAAAGGTGGCACATGGTACAGATGTCTAGGAAGCAATCAGTAGTTTTGCTAGATGGCTAGAGATCAGTATAAAGTAAAACTGGATGACAATGACAAGAAAGACTAGAGAAAAAAATGTGTGAATGGATCTCTTAGAGAGGACATAAAAATACATATCTTTGTGTATCATGTTAGTGTCCGTCAGAGGGCATCCACCAATGAGAAGTCACTTTACAACAAGAGGGACAGGATGACCTGTCCTGCAGAGATCAACCTGCCTCCTGGTCGTCTTTGTGCTTACAACATGGATCCAGGATAACAGCCATCATAGTAGCATGGATGGAAGCAAGGCCTGGGCTTATAATATGGACTTTGTCTCAATATAGCTGATTGAATATGTCACTTCTAAGTTTCCACCCAGCCAGCATTAGAAATGGACACTCTGTCCTGGATACAGCACCATTTCTTTGCAGGCTAAGTGGGTAGATAACAGAAAAAAAGTTAAATGCTGGCATCCAGGGGCACCTGCATGTCTTAATTGGTTAAGCATTCAACTCTTGATTTCAGCTCAGTTCATAACCTCATGGGTTCATGAGTTTAAGCCCCCAGTCAGGCTCTGCCCACACAGCTTGGAGCCTACTTTGGAGAAATTCTCTCTCTCCCTCTCTCTCTGCCCCTCCCCAGCTCCCACCCTATCTCTCTAAAAATAAATAGCCTTAAAATAATGCAGGCACCCACATTTTGGTGTTTCAGTATTCTATCAAGGAGCACAGTTTGATGGCAACATTCCTACTGCCAACTCTGACATGTAGAGCACAATCACTTCTGTTCAGCTTCTCAAAGTTGTCTGTACCCCCTCACCAGTGCATTCCTCACTTTCTTAGTAAAGGAAATTCCTCTGAATTGCCTCAGGCAACACTGTCACATGGTGGTTTCCTGGGCCAACCTACCATATCGGTTCTAACTCCCCTACCTTTATGAATGTTCTGAGCTATTTTGTATTCTACCACACAATGTTCTATTATTTCCACTACTTTTACTCTAGGCTACCATCAAGGCAAAACTTCTAAGGAACAGCAAAGCTACATGGATGAGCTCTAGGTGTCCCTCCTATAATGTGGAATCACAATTCATGGTGAGTAATGCCAAGTCAATGAATTCTCTCCTGTGCAGCTTAACATTTTGTGTCACTGGTCCCCCACTTGCCTATCAACCTCTACTCAAGAACTCCTTCCAACTTGGTCCCCAGATTCTCGCCAATACACCAAATTGATTAAATATAACTAATATATTTATTTCCAGAGAAATAAATATAATAAAAGTAAACTGAGCCCTGTGGAGGGTAGTTTAATGAAATCATTAAGCAGAGTTCATACAAGGCAAACTATACAGCAATGCATCGCTATGTTATAGTGAGTGCTATTTTGTGTAATAAAGAAAAGGCTGAGTGTGAAGTATGAGTGTACAAGATACAAACAACCAAAACGGCAAACTATATATTTGAAAACAGCTGTGGTTTATATATGGTCATTTCATATCTCTAAGAGAATTATTATTTTTTTAATTGCATACAAAGGGCAAATTTCATTATCATGTAAATATTTGAAACTCTCTGATATAATTAATCCCCTAGGATTACATGTTCGCTAAACAGATTTCCGTCTCTTTCCAAATACATTATTGATCAATTTAGCCATGGATTTAGATCCACTGGGTCTCCTCTTTTTTTTGAGTTTGAAGTTTGTCAGGATGTCCTTGATAATTCTGATAAACATCATTTCTACCTCCAGACACTGCTCTGCTGCAGACAATTCACAGAACTGGCAGCGGTTATCCAGTGCTAGCTTTTGCCCTTCTTCCCAGCCAACCTCTCGCACGTGACAGAGATCTTGCTTGTTACCAACCAAAAGCACCGCTGATTCCACAGCTCTGAAATACAGAACACAACTCTGGCAGGATTATTTTGCATCTCTTTTTTTTTTTTTTCATTAAGTAGGTTTCATTAAGAAAACAAATTAAGGACAAAAACATTATTGTGTGTGTATGTGCGCTCCTTATAGTCATATGTATGTGTATGACACAAATCCCCATTTATTTACAAAAATTAGTAATATGTGACACAGAAGTAGCAAGACTATTAAAGCATAGGATTTGCATTGATACAAACCTATTCTTGAATTATGGCTCTGTTTACAACAAGGCATGATTATTACTTTTCCCACATTCAATTTTCCTACATGTAAAACAATGGTAAAATAGCACTCGTTACACAGAATCCTCATAGAGATTTAATTAAATGATGTATATAAAAATACCTAGCACAATGCCAGGCAGCAAAATATGCTTACCAAGTATTATTTTTCATTTCCTTATCAATTGAAAGAGAAGGACTAACTAATGTCTCTTTACTGAATAGTTACTGTAATTGAACAATTTAGATATAATTTTCCTAGGGAAAAATATTACTCAATACTCATTGCTGTTTGTTCTTTGCTATTATCCATTATACCATACTCTAGAGATAAATGTTATAATTTCATGACCTTGTACAATTTTTCTATTTATTTAAGAAATATGTTTCCAGGGCTCCTGGGTGGCTCAGTCGGTTAGGCATCCAGCTCTTGATTTCAGCTCAGGTCATGATCTCCTGGTTTGTGAGATTGAGCCCCACATCGGGCTTTGTGCTGACAGTGTGGAGCCTGCTTGGTATTCTCTTTCTCCCTCTCTCTCTGCCCCTTCTCCACTCTCTCTCTCAATGTAAGTAAATATTTTTTGAAAGAAAAATGTTTCTTTGTTAAGATAATGTCTTCAGCAAACATCTATATTCTCTCCTTGGTTATAGTGACACATTTCTAAAACAAGGTATCATTTGAAGGATAGAGTCAGACCACTAGTCTTTAAATGCCATGAAACTCTGCCAAGTCATCTACTATGGGGAAGAAATGAATAAATGCAGTCTTCAACTTTATCTAAAAAGATACTGTCTTTTAGATTCTGCTAAAAGTCAGTTTCTTTGAATGATGGTGTGAGTGGTGAGGGAAAAAGCACTGTATCTGTTAGACTTTTCAGGGTATTAGTATTTTTTCTATATAATTCAGAAAATTATTGTAAAAGATTAATGGGGAAGGGTTGGTGAAATATTCTCAAGGATGAGTCACAATCAGATGTAATTTTATAAAATAGTAACAAAATTTGCTTTCCTAGAATATCTACAGATTGAGAAGTGGAAATACTCTAGAAATTATTTAGTACATTAAGAAGACTGCCTGAAAAATGACAAGTATAGGTGTTTTCATTTTTATGTTTTGAGTATTCCTAAGTGATTTTTTGATTTAGAGAAATAGCGAAGGAATTTTATTATTATCCCTTACCTAAGTTATGCTTCTTAAATATGAAACATTTAATGCTTAAAACAATGAAGTTCAAAATAAATCTGTAATATGATAGGAAATCAGAGCTGTAAGGTACCTTAGAAAAATCAGATCCTTTTCTCCTACCATGCTTCCATCAGTTTTATAATCAGAAAAATGAGGTCTAGAGATTAAAGTGGTTTACCTAAGGTCAATCAGATATAAACAAGAATTTACATCAACTGACTCCAGGGAAACACCCTTTATCAATCATTATCCCATGGTTCCTTGATAGTGGACATTTACAATAGATATAAAAACATATACACCAATTTTCAGTACTAATAGTGTGCTTCTTGCTTCCCAAATTAGAATGTTATTTCAGATTTTAAAGGAAAATCTTATCAAGAGCACCAAGAATCATTTATATCAGCATGTTGAACAAACGAATGTTTTAAATGGGAAAAGCTAAAACAAAAAAATTAAGAAAACGGAAAATTCATATGTTTAAACTTATATCTACTAATACAAGAATGGTTTAAGGCAGGTATGTCTTCTCTCATAGTTTCTTTGTGTCAAGACAATTAACAATGGGGAATCATTGATCAGTTCTTAATTTTAGGAGGTTAAACAGAGAAAAATGTGTTCTCACACATAGAATTTGTAATGGCTTGATTATTCAGTCTATTTTGCTTTGATAGATTGAATAACCCAATGAGAAGGAATTGGATGCCAAATGTAACAAATTTGGATTTATTTAGTATCCTTAACATTTTTGTGTGGATGGAAAGAAAAGGTAGGAAAGTGAACAATCTTGTGTATAGAGGACCGTTTTGCAAGTGAGCGTCATGTTAACAATGGAAGCTGTCTTGTAAAATAGCCATTTACTCAGAGCGAGTAACTGTTTATGACAGCCAGGATATAAAGTGTTCTCATCTTATGCCTTTTACTACATGTGTAACTCCTTTGGAATGGAAGGTGAATTGTTCAGGGCTGTTAAATTTTGTAATTGGAAGGCTGCATTAAACTCTTCCTAATGATGCTTATAGCTATGTGATGATTTACTAAAAGAAAAGGGAGAAGAATGGAGAATATCTTACCTTTTACAATGACTAGTTTGTGGCTCCCGAATTCTGTAGACCAGTGCTTTGGCAAAAGCAAATGAGGACCTGTCACTGATGTCATACACAATAACAAACCCATCTGCCCAATGCATTTCACTTGTGAGGGAAAATTTTGCTTTCTGTGGCTGAAAATAAATCAAGCACATTGAAAGTGTGGAATATTCCACCTGTATTGGACACTTCAGACAATTAATTAATGGAAACGCATTTTATCGAAAAAAGACTAAGAAGTCAAAGACTGCCATTTTCTAAAATGTAGTTTCCTGTTTCTCTCTTCCTTATCACTCTTTATTTAAAAAGTGATTAAAATTTTAAAGTAAAGAGGAAGTATAATAAAGTTTTATCTATCTAATTTTATAGCTTTTTGCTAAGAAATATCTTCAAGTTTTTAAAAACTTAATAAACTATAATAATTGCCCTTTGAATTAATATCCACACATTTGTTTTGAAAAGGAGGAATATTTTCTATCCATATTAGTAAATGGTTTATCTGTTGATATTTGGTACTTGGTTCAGATCAGTAAAAAAAAAAACACTGATAAGCTAAAAAAACATTTAAGGGATATTTTACTAAATGAATCTGTCCCATAAAGTTGTTTTGAAATCCTGAACAGCTCGCCATTCCTTGTATTATTTATATAATTCTATTTTAACATTCTTGTCTTTGAATACAAAGGGGTTTGTCCTAAAAATATAATTACTTATGCTTTATTGACAGTGGTAAGTTACAAATGCAACTTAGTGAAAATATAAATTGAATTGATAAGCCATTAAACTATTAATTTCTAATAGTTGCACCATGACTTCCTAGAAATATATTATAAATGCCACCTAATGTTGCTATTTTAAACAATGCTATTTTAAACAAAGATTTTTACACTGATAATTTCTGTCATAACTTTACAGAAAAGCTAGATGGAGTTTATAATATTAAAATAATCTCTTAAATTTTTAGTTAAAATTGAGAACAAATTTCCATTTTAAGACTGGCAACTTTACATTTACTCTTACCCAATATTCTTCAAATCATGATTGAAAAAAATAAAATAAAAGAATACTTTGTTTTACTTACTTGAGAACAAGGGTCATATATTTCCAGGTTCAGTTGCTTCCCTTCCAAATACAAATGCTTACTATAGATAGATTCTGCAAAATATACATATATTCCTTGTCAGTATGGAAATACTCTGGTATTCAATAAAATAAACTCACATTTCTATCACAGTCTTGCAAATTCAACTGGTCAGATTTTAGTGGAATATTACAGTGACTTTCTTAAACTGTTAGTGATCAAATACATGTATTTGTTATATTTGCTCATATATATATATATATATATATATCTTACAAATAAATTTTTCCACCATTATCTATTTAACTACATGCTTTTGTGTTTATCTACTTATCTTCCATCCTATAACTATGGATGAATTATCTGTGTTTCTAAGGCCGATCCATTCATTATGAACTAGTTACCATTTCCTCTGATCTCTGAAGGGCATAACCGTATCAATTCTACCCCTCTCTTCTGCATCATAAACTGTTCCTCTCTACTATATCATTACTAACAGCTGAATTTCTCCTAACTTAACAATCCTTTAGAACTCCCAATCTCTTCAACTATTGCCACATTTCTTTGCTGGCCTTTTAGTACGTATCTACACCCTCTGTGTCCAATTTCCCTCTCCATCAAGCTCTTTGAATTATTCCCATCAGGCTTTTGTTCCAATAACTTAAATAAAACTGTTCATATGAAGGTCAAGGTTTAAGATCCAATGGTTAATTCTATGTCTTGAGCTTACTTGCCCTAGTAGCATTAGTACAGTTGATGGCTCCTGCCTCCTTATAATGTTTTTTCTTTATTCTTTGTTGCTGTGTATTAATATTTTTTATTTGTCCCACCATTTCTTCTCACACTCCAGACATGGGTCTAGTTTATGGATCTCTTCTCTATCTATACTCCCTTGCTAATCTCATTCAGAGTTTTATATAATTATTGCTGATGAACTCAATTTATATCTATAGCTAGACCTCTTCCTTGATCTTCTGACACAAACAACTACTGCTATTGGACACCTCCCATTAGATACTTAATGGACATCTCAACCTGAAAATACTTAAAATGGAATCCCTGATCCTCCTGAAAAGACTGTATCTTCCACAATTATCCATTTCATTAAATTACATACCCATAACTCCAATTTATCAGGTTAAAAGCCTTAAGTCATCCATGATCCTTTCTTTCTTTTATCTCCCATATTTATCCTATTAAAAAATCCCTTTTACTCTATCTTTAAGGTATATTTTGAATTTATCTGTTTCTCATCATTTCATTGTTAGTACTCTGATCCAAGCCATCATTATTTTTTGTTTAGATTATTACAAAACCTCTTAATTCATCTCTCTGCTTTATCCTCTTTCCTAACTCCCTTCTTGTGCCTAGTCTATTCTCAACACAGGAGCAAAAGGGAATCTTGTAGCCAAATCATATCTCGTGTTTGATCAAATCTCTCCCATGCCTCCCCATCTCACTTGGATAAACCAAAGCCTTTAAAATGCCTGAAAAGTCTCCCATCACTTCTATGATTTCTCTGGCTATACTCTCTCAAATTATTTGCACGCAAACTACACCATGCCCCATAGCATTCCTCAACATTTTTTAGAAATTTCCTGCCTCAGAATTTTGGTAATTGTTTCTTTTGCCTGGAATGTAACCCTCCAGATTTCTTCATGACTCAGTTTCATCACCTTTATTTCTCTGTCCAAATATGACCTTCGTAGTAAAATATATCCCGACTACCGTATTTTAAATTTAATTCTAACATACCATATTAGTGCCATTCCCCCATGATGTTTTCTTTTTCATCATAGCATTTATCATCATATGACATAATTTATACTTAATTTTTTAAATTAACCCTTCCTTCCAGAATATAAATCTTATAGGGGCTTGGATATTTGTCTATTTTGTTTAATACAATAGCGTTTCTACCTAGAAGAGTACCTGGGACATGGTATGTGCTCAATATTTGTTAAATGAATAAAAGACTTCTTTTCTCTAACTGTTCCTCCAGAGTTTAATAAAAGACCTACTTCTCTCCAAAATGTCACACTGACAAAAATCATGACCCATCCTTGCAACATAACCCATAGTTAAAAAGACATAGCAAGATTTGGGAGGCTAACTTCAGGGGTTAGGGATGAATTTTATCCTTTTCGGTTACATTTAATGAAATTTATTATAGTTTCATTAAACTTTAAAATATGTTCTAAGACAGTTCCTTGTAACTTCATAGGTTTCCTACTGACTGTGAATCCTACAAGTTCCTTCTAGACATTTAGAAATATCTACTCAAAAATCAAAAACTGCCAGCAGGGGCCACTAACTCTTAACTTTTTAGAATTTTATTATTTCCCTTCCTGGCCTTCATTTACAGGATGGAATCATTTTTTGCCAGTTTGTCCCCATGCAGTGATGACCTTTTGCTCATTTTCTTGTCTTTTCAAAATGTCTCTAAATCATATTTTTGTTTAATGGAAATGTACCAGCCAGAAATGTATACACTTCATTTGTTTATATAACTATATCTTATAAAAGATTAAGGTGATTTCTTTTTGTTGTTGCTGCTGTTGTTATTTTTGGGTGTGGTTTTATTTACGTTTTGTTTTGTAATTCTGAAACATTTTCTCATGCCTGACTCTTACTTTGTGTTATATTGACTTTTCTGACAGAGGTTTTGAGCTGAGAAATTAAACACTAGATATTTCTCTTTCTATGTACTTTTTTTTAAATCAGTTTCCAAACACTTTCCCTAAAATGTTTGCAATGTCATATGGATTGAAGTAGTATGTTAGATATATGTAGAAAGCAATACAATGTAATACACTAACTAACCCTAAAGTTAGTTTCTAAAATTCTGCAACAATGCTACCTCATGAATAGCTTTTTTTTTTTCTTTTCGGTGGAGGAAATTATTTTTTATGGAAAAACACACTTTCAATTATAACTTCCTCTAAATCTAAGTAAGAATTATTAAACAAAAAAAAAATCAAAGTCATTCCCGTTTCTTCCAATTCTCATAATTTTTTTATAAATCTGTTGTTCTTGTTTAAAAAACAAAAAGCAAAATCACTCTTCCCCCATGCCTTAAATCAGGTGAGATATTAGTACCAATTAGTATTACTATTGATTATTCATATTAGTATTAATATTGATTAATTGCTGAGCCAAAAATATACCTAAAACTCTGGCAAAATTGCTTACTTTTTATTAGTACCTGACTATGGTATTTCCCATATGTCATGCTAGTTCTGACGAAAATAAATTTAGAGCAGAGTTGGTAAAATGATTCTAAGATTATATTAAGACACCTGTTTTAGAATTTCTCTGAAACTTAGATAAGCAACCTAGATAATTATGATATGATCTTTAATCAAGGTACAATTTTCCTGTTATTTTCACAAAGAAATAAATTAAAATATGCTTTATTTTGTAGTTACTAGTGCTTTTATAATAACCTTGTCCTCATCTTTCAACAGATGTTTATTTAATTTCAAAACTTTCATAGTTTACAAAAATATTCACACTGACATGCTTTATAATATTAGTAGAGGGGGATCTCAGTTTTAATGTTTTTCTAATTCTAGACAGAAACAAACTGACTTCCTAATCCAGCTCACTTAATGTCAAATTGGGTGAATTTTGTCATGAAAGCACATTCTATTCAAGTACCTATTTTGGTATTTCCAACCAGACTATGAATAAATACGTTGCTGAAAAATGCAAAAATGGAAAATTCTACCAAAATGCTTCAGTGATCTTAAATGTGGTTTAATTAAAATGATGAAATTTTAAAGGTTAAACAAAAAAAGTCTAGAGTGGCGACTTACCAAAATTAGAAGCATATTCCCCAATGAATCGCTTGGTAAGAAACCTTACTGTAAGGGCTACAAGACAAACAGGCTGGACTTAGGGTCTTTTCTGTTTCAAGACACAGATAACTTAATTATGTACATAGGTTTTATCTTTCAGCTAAAAAATTACCAAGCATTAATGCAGACCTTAAAGCTTTAGTAAACTCTAGTCTAAATAATAGTCAGCAAGGTTTTCACTGTACAACCATAAAAATTAAAAGACTAGAAAAAAGTGGTCTGCCTATTCAAATCACTATGTCATTAACTCATGAACGCAAACAGGTAAGACAGCTTACTGTATGCAACAGAAACAGAGTTCTCATTAAGTTTGAGATTCAAGAACTATAACTTCTCTGTATATTCTTTAACAGATTAAATCTGGCTCTAGTAGTAACATGGACAATATCACACATTTATATTTGTTTGTGAGGATATAGGGACTTCAAAACCCAGGAAACCAAAAAAAGACCTCTAGTGTTGGTTTATCTTGTTGCAGCTCCTGGGGCTGGCCAGTTGTCACCGTTCATTAAGATCAGGTAGCTGTATTGGTGGCATCCTCACCACCATCATAATGGAATCAAAACCAAAATCCAGTAAAATAAAACAAAACCGTGGCTTCCAAAGTCAGGGCACCTGTTGATCAGTCCCCCAGGCATCTACAAAGCCATGCCCATCCTAAGCTCTTTTCACCTCAGTAATGTTGCATTTAAAACCTAATCCACAGGTCTCCCTGCATTCTTCTCCACCTTTAATCTCAGAGAAGAATCAGTTCAAGGCCACTGTTTGGCCACTAACGGATGTGAGGGCAGGTGTGTTAGCATGAGAAGCAGGTCGGAGGGTGATGGAGGGATTTACTATTATTCCTACAAATTAATACTTCAAATAGTTATCTTTCTCAAAGTGTCCGTAATTCTATAAATATACAGTTAATTGCATTACTTCTTCGTAAAAATGAAAACTAATGTAAAATAATATACATAATTATATAGCTATTTTTACCTACTAGATCAATATATTTTTCACTCGTTTTGCACTCTGCACTATGCCATAGGACACAACACGACTCACCAGATTTGCCCGTTCCTTCGCCACCCAAGATAGCAAGCTTCACATCATTCATCTTGTCTTTCTGCTCTTTCTTGGTCAGACTTGTCTCTTGGAGCTATACTTACTTGAGCCCACCCAGCATGTGCTTTTTAAAATCCTTTTTACTAAAGCTGCTATCATCTCTCTAAGGCCAACTCCGCCCCATATTCCTACCATCCAATAATAACTTTAAAAATGTTTTTCTGGAGTCTATTTAAATATATTCCATGTAAAAAATAAACATTGCAGTTACTATTTAGACATAAAGTCTTCTTAAGTCAATAGTTAAAAATTTCACAGAAATTCTGCAGAAGATTCTTAAGTAAGCTAAGAAAGCCTAGCTCCCAATCCTCTATTTTGGTGTACCAGGAATTTACCTTTCTAGGACTTGGAAAAATGATTTCTCTAAATGAGAAAATGAGTTCTTAGAGGCTATTAATACCTGAGCCTACATCTTCTTGGACTTTTTCTGTGAAAGACAAAGGGAATAAATTTACTCAGTCATAAAAAGGAATGAGAGAAAGAAGATGATGGCTACCTCAGATGTAGTTGTTTAGGGGTGATGGCAGAGCACATAAATACCCAGCCCATGTTTTTGAATCATGTGAGGGTTTAATAATAAATATGGACAATACAGAGTTTTCTCTCTCCAATGTCTTATTTAATAAGCAATCTCTCTCTCTCCCTCTGTGTGTGTGTGTGTGTGTGTGTGTGTTTTAAATTTCATTCCAATAAACAACAGTAAGTTTTCTGAGAAAAAAAAATAAAGCAAACAACTTCATGTTGTTTACAAAGGAATAGGCAGAAAACTAGCATGTTTCCTTCTATGGTACTATGTTATCCCACATTACTTTCCTCCCTTTCTCTCTCCCCATTTGTATATGTATAAATTGGAGAGTTGAGAAAAGTACAACAACAAATAGAAGAACTCAACCTTATGCACTAAATTTTGAGGCCCAGGTAAAGGGGTTTCATTTCTAGGCTGGGTTGATCACAGGTATAACATGCTTTTTAAAAATGAATTTATTTAGCAAACATTGAGCAACTGCTGTTTTTTATTGAAGATGTATTGGGTTTACAAGGTCAACAATTAAAGAATTTTCTGCCTTAATGAATCTACAGTCTACTAATGAAAATCGACATAATTAGAATTACAATAGATGTGATCATGGATAAAACAGAGCTCTAACCAAGGGCTGAGGGAAGCTGAGCAGTGCATTGAAAGGTCTTCAAAAAGTAGGTAAAGCTTGAAACATGAGTGGGACTCAACAGAGGAAAGATAAAGTTATTGGGAATTAGGGAGATGTGTCTATTCCAAAAGAATAAATAGACTCTGTAAAGGAAAACAAAAAACAAAAAACAAAAAAAAAAAAAAAAAAGGAAGAGAGAGTATGGCAATTTGTGATATAAACAAGGTTAACAGGTTAACCATAAAAAAATTTTAAATAAATTTTCTCTGTAGTTTTCTCTGTTTTCTCTGTAATCCATGCACCTATTTTAAGGGTAACAAGTAATTACTTTTTTATTAAGGAAGTTTACCAGCTGATTTATTATACTATGAAATTGAATGTTTTTTTCTTCTATTTGGAGAAATTATATTCTTATCTTAAGAAAGTTCTGACCGATATCTTTAGGAAGTTTAGTATTATCTACCGATATGAAGGAAAAGCTTAACTTCATAGCATGCATGATATTGAAAGCAATATATAGATGGTTATCAAAATACCTACATTTTTTTGCCATATCTTCCTCCTCCCCACCGCCATTGAACTCCAAATATGAATCTTAAAAAAAGCAACCTAGGAGCTCTTGGTTCGAGGGATCGAGCCCCGCCTCAATTCTCTTTCTCCTCTATGCCTCTCCAAAAGCATGCCCACTCACACACTCTCTCTCTCAAAATAAATAAACATTTAAAAAAGCAGCCCAGTGATGGGGTACAGTGAAGTTACAACCTGAATAGAGAGAATATAATTATGTACATGCTTTTCTAAGAAACAGAGTGTCTATATATTTTTTGACATCAGGTAAAGGATGCTAAAATATGAATGTTCTGATAGACATATTACTTATACTACCCAGAATCCTTTCACCTTTCCTTAAATAAATATTTATTCACAACCAAAACAAAAATTGTTTATTACTTTATTTATTGATTGAATGAACAAAAATTTATTGTCTACTATGGGCTTGGCACTATTTCAGTACTAGAAACATATTAGTGAACAAAGTACTTACAGATTTTGTTCATAGGTGATGGACCTTAAATATTAAAAAATAAGTAACAATTACATATCAGATATTCATTAATGCTATAATTTTATCTGTTTAATTTTGAGGTCAGGTTAACCAGCCCTTCTCAACTAATCTCATTGCGCTGTAATTTCTATTAGAATAGATGCAGAGTTTCTTCACCAAAAGCTTCAGATTCAGATAATCTCCAAAGAGAAAGTTTATCTTTGTTCTATCATACTGTTCTATAACATTAAAAAGATGGACTACTTCCCAAATCTCTTTCTGTGTCTATAATAATAATCTAAAATAGACATGAATGGTGTACCTAGACAAACAGAAAACAAAGAAATCATAGAAATACAATGCTTTTCATTAATATAGATCCCCAGGTCCAAAGTATATTAGCAAATCAAATCTAGAAATGTATTTAAAGAACCACTTGTCATAAGATAGTAGAATTTATTCTAAGAATGAAAAGTTCATTGAACAACAGGAAATTTGGTAAAATATTCCAATACATTAGCATTGTAAAGGAGAAAAACTGTATGAATAACATGCTCCCAAAAACATTTCATGATGGTTAACAACTACTTAAAAAGAAACAAAATATTTCGTAATCTAAAATAGGGGATTTCTTGACTTGACTAAGGTTATATATTTTTTAATCCAAATATCAGAAAATTAACAAATACATATAGAATTTTTACTCTTAATATTCCTCTAAAAAGAGTATTTTGTCTGTTAATTTTAGCACAGAATTGGTAGTTCTATTCAACACAATGAGAGGAAGAAATGACACATATGACAAAGGGGAGACACATGATTACAACCTACAAATGATATTTTTCCTTAACTATATTTTATCTACATTTAGTGTACATAAGATCATTCAGTAAGATGGCCCGGTAAAAGATATGCATAAAAACAATAATTCCAAAAGATAAATATGGCAGCTAAGTGTATAACAGGTAATTTTTAAAAATGTTTTCCAGGTGTACTATATTTAATCCTCTGAGAAACTTCAGGTAGGTACCATTATTAACTTCTAATATAATACAAATACAGTCCTTTTTCATGGAGAAAGGAAAAAAAGAAATAAAAAGAAGACGAAAACTAAAATGGAATGTATAATATTTATATGATGAATTCTCTTAGTTACTGAAGATTCTCTAATAAAACTTGAATACATGGACAAGCATAAGTAGAATGGCACAAAGTTATAATTATTACCAAATCAATCTAAAAGTAAAATGCAATGACAAATAAAATCCCAACAAAGATGGTTTACTTGAATGTAGACAACTTATTTTGGAAAAGAAAATATGCAAGAATAATTGAGAAATTTTTAGGTAAAGGAGTGGCAAAATACCTCTCATGAACCAAATAATATTAAAAAAATAAATACTATTTTATTAAAATGGGATTGATAGGCTCATTAATAGAATAGATTTTTGAGTATAGAATATGAGTACATAGAAATTTATTTTATTTTGAAAACAATGCTTTTAATATGTTATTTTTAAATTATGTTGATGCTATTAGAAAAAAAATCTTAGAATATGTTGTATCTGTACCTCATGCCACATAGAAAAATAAATTATGACTATTAAAAATCTTAGTGTGAACATTAAATTCAGAGAAGTTTACATAGCCTTTGACATACATTATGAGAATCTTCCAAATAATTGTGGAGAGGTAAGAGTCTTCTTAAGAAATAGATCCAGGGCCACCTGGGTGGCACAGTCAGTTAAGCATCCAACTTTGGCTCAGGTCATGATCTCAAGGTCCATGAGTCTGAGCCCCGCATCAGGCTCTGTGCTGACAGCTCAGAGCCTGGAGCCTGCTTAAAGATACTGTGTCTCCATCTCTCTCTCTCTGCCCCTACCCCACTCATGTTCTCTCTCTCTCTCTCTCTCTCTCTCTCTCTCTCTCTCTCAAAAACAAACAAACGTAAAAATTTTTTAAAGAAAAAAATCTAAAGACATAAAGAAAAATATATACGGAAAAAACAATATAATGATTTTTCATAATTGATCTTTAAGTGTTGGTTATGTTAGTCCCATGGGATTATTTACCAAAGTGTGTGAATTTGTACATTTAATGGCAAAATAAATTTCTAGATACAAATGGATTCTTTTTAATCAGAATTGAAGTATTTGTTTCACTTCAAATTATAATCCATATTACAATAATGGAAATAAAGTTCTAGCAGAAAACAAGTGTTTTTAAAATGGAATTACTTCTGGGTAATGTTATGTGATAATATGGAAATTTATCATAGAGGAGTAATTTTGCTCTTTGAATTTTAAGAAGAAAATGGTATTCTTCTAATCTCGCAAAGCACATGTTTTCAAATAGCTAACAGATTTAAACTACATTGAGAGTGTTCAGGTGTTTCCACATTATGTTGGGGTTAGATAAGCAATCTAGGGGAACATTTATAGAAAAAAAGAATATTTGATTGCTAAGCTCTCTCTCTCCTTGTTCTGAAAGCACTTTATGCCATGTTTCATGACATAAATAGCACAGATAGCATTCTCAGCCAGAGATTAGGAGAAATTTTTCTGCAATCACAAATCTTCCAAAATTTCTTGCAAAAAATTATTCAAACCCAGACATTTGCCTAAACAAATGATGAATATATGGGAATGGTGGCTACTATACAAAACCTCTATTAATATTAACAGTAGCTAGCATGCAAAAACTTCTATTAGTCCACAATCTGATGGGGGGGGTTCTAATATATGTATTTTAGAACTAATAATTGCTTAGTACCTCAATTTATATTCTAAGAGTTAACTTACTACACTTTCCTACATAGATTTCCTTTTTGTATGTGTGATTACTTTTGATGGATTGGCTATTTAATTGAACAAGTATGTGAAACAGATTGCTATGTAACAAAACTACTCCTGCATTATTTGGTCTGGGAAGACTATTTTTAGAGTCTACACCTATTTTCAGTGTAGAGTCTATGCTAAGTTTTAGCATCTTGAGTGTCTGCTTAAAATTTAACAAATCATATCTGAATACTGAACACCAACCTATTCTACAATTTGCAACTAATCTGAGTTTATCTTTTCTTTTTTCTTCTCTTCCCCTTTGTGCCCCATCCCCCTTCCTGTTGGTGTGAATGTGTTTCTCCTTGCTTACTTTCTTCCTTTATTATTGGCTGCTTTTAAGACCTTTTATGTGCTTTTCTTTATCAGCAGTGTTCTAAAATTTCACAATGTTATTTTCTGGTGCATGTCACTGTTTTCATTAATTGTACTGACACTCACCTGGCCCTCTAAATTTAGAGATTCCTTCATCTCACTTTTAGGAATTTTCTTTGTATTATTCCTTTAACAATTTATTCAACTCTATTCTTATGTGTTCTTCTTGTTTGAAATGGACATTAATCAGATTTGAAATTACAAGATTGATTTTTTTTAAGTTTCTTTATTTATTTTGGGAGAGAAAGCATGAGTAGAGGAGAGGCAGAGAGAGAGAGAGGGAGAGGGAGAGGGAGTATCCTTAGCAGGCTCCACACTGTCAGCACAGAGCCTGACCAGGGTTTGATCCCATGAACTGTGAGATCATGACCTAAATCAAAACCAAGAGTTGGATGCTTAACCACTGAGCCAGCCAGGATCCCCCAAGACTGACTCTTAATGACTGACATTTTCTCTCCTATTGACCTGTTCTATATCTTTAATTTATCCTTTATGGTTTATTTCATAGATTCTACCTTGAACATGCATATATATATACATATATATATATATATATACACACACACACACACACACACACACACACATACACACAATTTTAAGAGTGTTTTCTTATATGCTGCTATTGCATTGAAATACTGTATACATTAATTTCACTTTAAAGAAAATGATAAAACTAGACATATGCTGCAGTAAAATTTGAAACTATATAATCCCTTTCATAGAACTAAAGGATTTTGTGACCACTAAGTCACACTGTAATACATAAATATATGATTTTTACTATATGATATATGTGTGTAAGAATTTCAGTTAAGCAAGGTAAAGAAGCTTATGTCAATCCCAAACAATTTAGAAACTCAGTTGACATCATTAATAGAACTGACCTATGACAGTTATGCCTTTATAATTCTAAATCACTTGTAGAACAAGTTTGAAAGCTATCTTTTATTTGGGTATTATATTCTAAAGAAAAATTTTATTCAATATGTAATGTTAGTAATTCGCTAAATTACATGGACCTGTTTTTTTAAGAAAAATAATGAATACCTCACCAATTTGCAAAGATTTTCAAAGCATATGTGAGACTAAATTATTGAATGCCTTTGCTAATTTTTCTCAGCGTGTATACTTATAATTGCAATTATCTTTTCAAGGTAACAATTCAGTATTTATTTTACTATTTTAAATTATTCTTGAGGTGTTTATCATTCCATAAGGTTTTAGTTTCCTGCTACGTTTATAATACTTGAAACATGATACTAATAGTAATTACAATTCAGCTATTTGCCCTCTTTCTTTTCTCTAAAAATACACGTCAGTCTTTCTGTAGGCACTAGTAATTTTCCTTGAAGTTACTTAAGTTTGTGTCAAAAGTTTGTAAGTAGACTAAAAAAATTTTAGTTAGCGCTTAGCTCTTTCCTAATTACTTGAAGTTGGTCAGTAGAACAAAAATTACTATGGTCTTCAAAAAGAGTCTTCTACTGTAACGCAGCCGCTCTATCAGGAAGCTCGAGTAAATAGTGCAGCGTTTACTGCAGTGAGTGCACATTCTGCAGAAATAGGCATTTAAAAGACTGAGCAATGCATTTGTGAGAAGGATATGTTACTCATATTTTCTCAACTCCTTTTCTTATCCTTTAGAAATACATAATCCATGGGCACGTGGGTGGCTCAGTTGGTTGAGTGTCTGACTCTTGGTTTTGGTTCAGGTCATGATCTTGCAGTTTCATGAGTTCAAGTCCCATGTTGGGCTCTGCACTGACAGTGTGGAGCTGATTGGCATTCTCTGTCTCTATTTCTCTCTGCCCTTCTCCTACTCACTCTGTCTCTCTCAAAATAAATACATAAACTTAAAAAAAGAGAAATAAATAATGCAGTCAGTGGAGCATGCAACTCTTGATTTCAGGGTTATAAATTTGAGTCCCACGTTGGATGTAGAGATTACATAAAAATAATTTTAAAAAATTTTAAGCAGGAGAGTAATACATTATTATTAAATTTTCCATTCTGGAAAGTGATATAAAATATGGTTTGGAAGTAGGGCAATAGAGAAGGTAAGAGAAACTAAATAAGTAGAAGCAGTAACACCTGTTATGTTATTTTACACTCTCAAAGGGTCTGAGTTAGAGTGGCAATTGGATCAAGGGAATAGTATTTTGAGAAATCCTTGGCCAATAAAAATTTAAAATTCAGCAGGATTTGGTGATTGTCTGGGGAGATGGTATGAGAAAGGGAGAATAAACCTAAGGCAATTACCAAGTTCTGACTTAAAATTGTGAAGTCGATAGCGGTGTTGTTAACTGAGCATTCTCTTTGTTCAATTTCACTTATAAGAAGCAGTTTGAAGGAGTAAATGCCTCCTTTCTGTTTTAGACATGTTAAGTTTGAGATACCCTTGAGGTGTCCAGTAGTAAGCTGGCTACACAAGTCTAGCGTTTGAAAAGAGGCAGAACTGATGGGGAAAGCAGTTCATCTTATCAATACACTTTCAGTGCAGAGTTAAGCTTGTTTTTATGACAGGGATTGCAAATTGATATGTGATTTTCTGAAAAAAATCCAATTTCCTCTCTATAGGAAAGAAAGCTATTTACAAAGAGTTTTCCACATTTGGCTTTTTAGATGATTTCTTAGGCCAAAATGCCTTAGGTATTTTGGAAATTCTTAAAAAAAGCACTAAATAAAATATTTCTGCTTCTGTAAACAACCCCATAAATAAGCATTATGGACCCTATTTGACCCAGTTTGTAGGCATGCATTCTGAAACTCAGAGGGGATTTTAAGTATGCAACCCAGAAAAATTCTCCTAGTAAGAAGAAGCTAGAATTTAAGCTACAGTTTCTTTGATGCATAATTTCAATGATTTTTTTCTACTGTATCATGCTATCTCTTGCTTTTCATATACCTCTTCTCTAAGCTAGATGATTCTTATTTGTAGCATTTGTTGAACCTGATTTTTTAAATCAGTTTGTAGTAACTTATAACAAAACTGAAAATGTTACAGAAATTAATTTTCAAAACAAAGTATAGTCCTATAATGTATAGCATAACATTAATAATATAGTAGGTGTCCCAAATGTCATGTATTAATTGTTGGCTGACAATTTTGATTGTACCAATCAAGCCAAGATTCATCACCAAATTTTCATTTTAATAGATGATGGGTTGTGTAAAGTCAAAGTAGTATTATAACTTCCGTTACACAGAAATCTGTCTCTGATAGACATTTTTTTTAACTTACCTAAGCAAAGACTTGGTCTCTGTCACTCAATAATTAAATTCTTTCCAAAGCAACTCTATCTGAGAACAGAAACTTTCCCATTCAGAATCTGAAGTAAAATTTCCTCTTGCAAATCTATTTAATTTTGTGATCCTTATTCTTACACTTGTTTTCCTTATTCAATGGTGACAATATTTAGCTATGTTCTTCTTTAGTTGCAAAGGGAACTGTGTTTTGTTAGGAATCTTTGAAAATACAATCATAATAAATATATTTGATTAAGGAACAATGCTGACAATTTTCTTCCTCAAGAACAATTTTTTTTTCATATTACCAATGCCTTGGTTGGTTTTCTGCCCTATATGGACACATATTTAAAAAACATTTCTATCACTAGCTTGGTTCCTAAGAACTTGGATTTGTTCCCACTGTTCCCTGTCTACCAGATTTAAAGTTGTAATAGTGACCATTTGGAGAATTCTAGTTGAGCATCAGGCTTCTCTGGACGAGAAGCCTGTACACGCCAGCTGCTCCTCAGGAACTCGTCTCTAAGGCTGGGTTCCACATGCTCATTTCCATCCCAACCAAGCATATCCCTCTGTCTGGGGTGTGCTCTATTCTTTAGTGATCATGATATCAAGTAGGCTTTAATACTTCAGTCAAGTCATGCTGAATCAGAACAGAAGTAATATATATACAAGCATACCTCAGAAATATTATAGAATTGGTTCCATACCACCACAATAAAGCAAATATCACAACAAAGTTAATCAAAGGTATTTTTGAAACATATAAAAATACATTGCATATAAAAGTTGTTTACACTATACCATAGTCTATCAAGTACACAATGGCATAATACCTTAAAAACACGTGAATACTTTATTTAAAAATGCTTTCATACTAAAAATGCTAACCATCATCTGAGTTTTCAAAGAGTCATAATCACTGATCACAGGCCACCATAATAAATAATAATAATAAAATTTGAAATATTGTGAGAATTACCAAAATTTGATGCAGACACAAAGTGAGCAAATGCTGTTGAAAAAAACAGCTTCAATGGACTTGCTCTGGACAGGGTTGCCACAAACCTTCGGTTTGTAAAAACGCAGTATATGTAAAATACAATAAAATGAGGTATGTCTGTAGAAACAAAAAAAAAAATGTTCAAAAAAGTCCAAGATAACCATGAACAGTATTTACCTTGGAGATGATCAGCAGTATTGAAAATAAATGAGCAATTCTGAAAAATAGGAAATTTGTTTGCAAACACAGATTCAGTTAAGGATGATGACAACCTATCAGGTCTGCAATATTGGGGTACTAATTGCCTTATTAACAGGGGCAGGGAAACTGATTAGAAAAGATAATTTTGTTTTCAATATATATTACATTTGAGAGTAAGCTGATTATTAAAATAAATTTATTACGAAAGAACTGTATTACCTAGGGGCACCTGGGTGGTTCAGTCGGTTAAGCGTCTGACTCTTGATTTTGGTTGAGATCATGATCTCATGGTTCATGGGATCAAGCCCTGCATAGGACTCTGTACTGACAATGTGAAGACTGCTTGAGATTCTCTCTCTTTCTCTCTCTCTCTCTCTCTCTCTCTGCCCCACCCCTGCTCTCTCTCACATGCACTTTCTCTGTCTCTCAAAACAAATAAACATTAAAAAAAGAAAACGGTATTACAATCTTTGTAATATTACTCAGTTTTATAAAAGTCTGAATGTTAAATATGAACTAGTATCTCTTAGATAGTCTCATACAGAGAGATGGCCTGCGTTTCATTTTTATGTTATATTTATTTTAAAACTTTCTGTATAAGCATCCCACTTATAGTGCCCATATGACACAGGTGGTAAAGTAGATAGAAAACAAAAGGGGATTCCTAACATGGCAGTTAACTAAGGAGTGAATTCCCACCCCATTTAAAGGTGTACAAATACAAAGTTAAAACAAAAACAAGCTAAAATTCTCCAGTTGGACTGGTGCCCCAAATTGTCAGTTTTTATTTAATTAATTAATTAATTAATTTTATTCATTTTAGTCATTATCCCATGATGTTCTTTCCCAGCAGCTTACGTCCTGGTACGATTGTTTTCTCCTGAGGGCAGGCTTTGTTAAGAACAGAATGATCGGGAATATTTAAAAATGGTTCATTTTCCTCTCTCCTCGCCAGAAGCATGAGGGCATTTTTCTCGGGTGTACACTATAAATATCTGGTAAAGCTCCTAGAGGTAATACTCGCGAAAGTGTAAGGCTTCTCTCTAACTGGGTGCCCCTGGAGACTTTAACTCTAACATTTGTCTGCACTGAGCCTGCAGCAAGTAATCAACTACAATTCAGGTTCTCCTATCCTGGCACTGGTTCCCACAGAAGGTTCTGCTCTGGTAAATTGTGATTGTCCATATTTGCCTGTCTGTCTCCCCAACAAATGCTCTGCCATGTGACCTCACTTTTTTGACAAATTTATGAAGAGTTGTTGATTTTTCAGTTTGTTCAGTTTGTTACTTGTTATTAGGAGTGAGTGACAACTTCTAAGCTCCTTATATAACAGCAGCTATTCATTTTAGGGGGTGGGAAATAACAGAAATCTGGTAACAGAAATCTACACAGCATGCCGGTTGAAATAGGGTAATTATTATACTTATTTTACAGATGGTTAGCAGACTCAGAGGGATTAAATAATTAGCTCATGATTTTACATCAACAATAGGCAAATACATGTTCTAAATAATATTTGGCATTAATATTACATGCTTAGACTTTCTTAGAAAAATGAAAGCAAGTGTATGGAATTTCTACCATTTTTTAAGCTGGAATATACATATTTCAGATACTTGTCATCTTGTAAGTCACTAATCGAGAACTCAAACATATTTAAGTATTAGATGGGTAACATAAATATATGAAATGGCATGAAATGTATAGATATAAAATAAAAAGGGATTCTTTTTTTTACTTTTATTCATTTTTTTCTTTTATAGTTTATTGTCAAGTTGGTTTCCGTATAACACCCAGTGCTCATCCCCACAAGTGCCCTCCTCCATGCCCATCACCCCTTTCCCATCAGCCCTCAGTTTGTTCTCTATTCAATAGTCTCTCATGGTTTGCCTCCCTCCCTCTCCCCAACTATTTTTTCACCCTTCCCCTCCCTCATGGTCCTCTGTTAAGTTTCTCCTGTCCCATTTATAAGTGAAAACATATGGTGTCTGTCCTTCTCTGCCTGACTTACTTCACTTAGCATGACACCCTTGAGTTCTATCCACATTGCTACAAATGGCCAGATTTCATTCTTTCTCATTGCCATGTAGTATTTCATTGTATAGATAAACCACATCTTCTTGATCCATTCATCAGTTGGTGGACATTTAGGCTCTTTCCATGATTTGGCTATTGTTGAAAGTGCTGCTATAAACATTCAGGCACATGTGCCCATACGCATCAGCACTTCTGTATCCCTTGGGTAAATCTCTAGCAGTGCTATTGCTGGGTCATAGGGGAGTTCTATTATTAATTTTTTGAGGAACCTCCACACTGTTTTCCATAGTGGCTGCACCAGTTTACATTCTAAGAGGGGATTCTTAACATGGTAGTTAACTAAGGAGTGAATTTCCACCCCATTTGAAGGTGTTCATGCACAAAGTCAGAACAAAAACAAACTAAAATTCTATGGTTGGACTGATGTCCCAAATTGCCAGTTTTTATATTTTCACTTTTAAAGATTTTATTTTCTAAGTAATAAGCCCCACCCAGCATGGGGCTTGGACTTACAACCCCAAGATCAAGAGTCACATGCTCTATTGACTGAGACAGCCAGGTGCCCCCCACCCCTAATTGCCAGTTTTTAAAAACCTTCTCATAAATGATTAAATTTTAGGGTATGTTGTGAATTTTTCAATTTTGAACACAATATAAACACAATATAAAACAATTTGATCATAATTTTCAATCATTTTGAATGCACCTAAACATAAAAAATCAAGATTTATGTCCTTAAACTATTGGTTCCAATCCAGGACTAAAATATCTCACAGAGAAAACCAAAAAAGAAAACGAATACATTACCAAAAATAAAGTTGAAAATAAATTATAAGACAAGCTAAAAATAAAACATATGGGAACAAAACAAATATACTTACCCTGAAAGGAAACTCTTACTAATATTGTGTTAGGTAAAAATATAAACTTTTGCAAACCCTACACCATTCAAACCTCACAATAATGGGATCAATAAAAATTATTTTTCCTAAATCCTCAAAATTATATGTTATTATTATTATTATTATTATTAGTGATTTTTACGGTCCAAGTGACTTTTTTAAAGACTTATCTTCCTAATACAAACGTTCATCATGTCCTCTTGTATTTCAGGTCTTCCTTACAGAATAATTTCCTTCTACTGAAATGACATCCTTAAAAGTTCCTTTAGTGAGCATCTCTTGGAAGTATGATTATTTTGTCGGAAACTGTTTTATTTCTCTCTTGTTCTTGAGAGATAATGTCTTTGGATATTTATTGTTTGCTATGTATTTAGTCTTTGAAATTAGAAATTGACTAAATTAGAATTTAGACTGAATTGTATTTAGTCTCTGAAATAATTAGACAATTTATTCAGCCTTCAAAAGAATAGTATCAGTTGCTACTGCTACTCAGAAGTGAACTGTCAGTCTTGGTAGGTAATCTTGATTTTCCGTCTAGCTTTTTTCTTTCATCTAAGATCTTTATCTTGTATTTGCTGCTCTTCCATCTTATAATGTGTTCATGTGTGCGTTTTGTTTGACTTTTGTTTGGAATTTCTATGTTTTTCTTCAGATTGTAAAGTCCTCAGCTAATGACTACTTAATTATAGCCTCTCAACTTTCTATTTTATTCTTCTGGCACTCAACTGGATATATGTTAACATTCTCTTAGATATGCTACGGCATTTCATCTACGTTTCATATAGTTTCTCTCTTAACCTTTGCAGAACAGGCAGCATTCTGTGTAGTTCCTTGAAATATACCTTCCAGTCTACTAATTTTCCTTTCAACTGCTATTTACTTAGTCTGTTAAAATAAATGCAGTATTAAAATAGGATGATTCCTGAGATGTTAGTAAAGATACTACTTAGAGGGTTAAGGAAAACAACAAGGAATGGTACAGTACTTTAGAGAAAACAGCTGCTGGGAACAGTTGCTGTACCTCACTCTGAAGACAAAGAAGAGGGAGCAGTCATAAGAAGCTGCAGAGAAAGCTGTTTGGACAGCACCACTTAATAAAATTTCTGATCTTTGTAGAAAGATACGACCAATCCAAAGTAACCCAGCAGAAAGGGATACTGGACAACAATATTTCAGCCTTATTTTTCCACCACCCTCCAATTTCTTACAATGGGTCCCATTGGGGTAACCCATCTCTAAGTGAGGTGTCAAGAAAGCATGCCAATACAGTTCATCCTAGTCAATACCTGAGGGCATAGAGCAAAGTAAGACAAAGTGGAAGGACAAAGAGCAAACATCCAGCACAGCAGAATAAATTATGATCATCTTAGTCTATACAGTATTTTAAGTTAAACATCTATATGTGATTAGCTTTTTTTTTTTTTAAGTATTTTATTTTGGGGGCACCTAGGTGGCTCAGTTGGTTGAGCGTCTGACTTCAGATCAGGTCATGATCTTGCGATTCATGAGTTTGAGCCCCATGTCAGGCTCTGTGCTGACAGCTCAGAGCCTAAAGCCTGCTTCGGATTCTGTGTCTCTCTCTCCCTCTGCCCTTCCCCCACTCTTTCTCTTTCTCTCAAAAATAAATAAACATTAAAAAAAATATTAAGTAAAAAAAATAAAATGAAAGATTTTGTTTTTAAGTAATTTCTACACCCAATGTGGGACTCAAACTCTCGATCCTGAGATGAAGAGTGGCATGCTTTTCTGACTGAGTCAGCCAGGCTCCCTGATATATGATTACTTTTTAAATTGTTCTTTTCAAGGACACAAAAACAGAACAAAACAAAACAAAAAGCAAGATGCAAGTGTTTTCATTGTACTATGTGTTCAATTAAAGTTCTTTAGAAATATTTTAGTCATTCAACACAGAGTTCTGATATAGTCCTATTTCACTCACCACTGAAGTCAACAGGGTCATTAAAGTAGTGAGAATAAAGTAGATACGAGATTTATGCATGAAAGCATTCAATTTTGGAGTGAATGTGGCAAAATTTTCTTTTTCAAAAATATAGAAGCCTAATACTCACCTGTTTCATCTTCATTTTTATTCATTCCCTCAGTTGCCATTATCATCATTATCATCATCATCATCATCAGAACTGTGACTCTCAAAATCTTTCTGTTTCTGAATTTAAATTTCAGAAAAGCATTTCAATACTTTTCCATGTAAGATAATTTGGCAAATGTCAGATAAAAATTTAAGATAATTAGTTTTATCCTCTGACTTAAATTCTAGTTTATAGCAATTTATCAGTTTAGAAGTATAATCCTTAAATTGTCTTGGTCCAGCTTCAAAAAGGCTAAAATCTGGACTTATGAAATTAATTGCTGTTTCCTTCTTCCCTTGATCATTTTTAACTCTGATCCAAATAAACAATTTAAGTCTACTTGTGAAGAGACTATTATGCCAATTAAATTCAGTTGACTGCTCTCAAAAACTTAGAGCTCAGAAAATTAGTCTTTACATGTTGTTGTAAATCTTTGTAATTCACAACTAAGTTATTGGGGTATCTGGGTGGCTTAGTCAGTTAAGCATCCTATTTTGGCTCTGGTCATGATCTCATGGTTCATGGGCTTGAGCCTTGCATCAGGCTCTGTGCTGACAGCTCGGAGCCTGGAGCCTGCTTCAGGTTCTCTGTCTGCCCTTCCCCTGCTTTCTCTCTCCCTACCTCTCTCTCCCTCTCAAAAATAAGTAAACATTTAAAAAAAGGAATAACTTGTTTGTTTTGAAAGTTTTGTGGATACTAAGAGAACATAATGGGATTAGCATTACTTATGTAGCCTATTTTATTACCTAATTTATATTGAGTAATCTTGAATAATATAACTTCATTTCTGTAGGAATCATGGACTAAAAATCCAACGTGGTTTATCAAAAAAAAAAAAAAAAAACCCTATCTCTAATTCCACATCCAAGCTTGTTTGGAAATCCAAAAAACATGAGCACATCGTAGAATCCATTGTTCCAAATATTCCTTGTTTTAACTTTATTTATTTATTTGAGAAAGAGAGAGAGCTAGTGAGTGTGAATGGGGGAGGGACAGAGAGAGAGGGAGAGAGAGAATCCCAAGCAGTTTCTGCCCTGTCAGAGCAGAGCCTGACATGGGGCTTGATCTTAGGAATCATGAGATCATGACCTGAGCCAATATCAAGAGTCTGATGCTTAACTGACTGAGCCACCCAGGCACCCCCCAAATACTCATTTTAACCTACCCAATACTTTTTCACACCTCACCTTGTCTGCTGCCTATTTCATATCATGCCTCCCCACTTCCTCTTTCCAGAATCCTGCTTACCTTTTTTTAAACACTTCTTCTGGCCTTAGCTCTGATATATATAATTTCTGACCTAATTTTCACTTTCTTGCCCATAGTTCATCTCTCTTCAAAATGTGTTCATACTTGAACTAAATTCTTAATTAATCCATCTATTAGCTTTCACCTTCGGCAAATCTCCTAAGTTCTCCTTCATGTGGCTTTTGTAATTATAGACAACCATGGTAAGACCAAAACCTTTCTTGGCTTTCAGTCTAATAGACTCAGATTTTTGATATTTTTAAGGCCTCTATTTCATAGATCAATAAGACTTGGAAAACAAATCGAAATCAGTAATATCATTTCAAATTGACAACTTGCCTGTTCAAGAGAAAGTATCTGATCCGTGGGTGGAAAATGTCCTGTTAAGGAGTTTAAAGAGAATATGCTGATAAAGTTGACTTTTTCATAGCAGAGCAGTCTCAACAGTGTCCTGCGTTTGATAAAATGACCCCTCAGATAATAGAAGATCCAATAAAAAATTGTAGTAGTTAAAAGTTTGAAGTCCATATTCTCAGAATCCACCAATTGTAACCAAATAAATTCAAAAATTTTTCTTAACCTTTTTGTGTGGTGGTCTCTTCATCTCTATAAAATAAGCATGATAATAGTGACTCAGTTAAGTGGCTGATGGAGGAATAAACAAATTAATGCATAAACACTCAGTAAGTGCCACCTCGTTATGATTTCACTTTTCCTTTTGAAATTAGGAACGTTATGATTCTCCAAGTCTCCAGTTCCTATAACAGCCTGAGAGATTGTTCCTGTCCTTCATTCTTTTAGCAAAGAATGTTGTATCAAAAGATATCAAAAGAATGTTGAATGTTGTATCAAAATCCACAATTACAAACATTCACTCTAGGTTCTGGATTCAGAGCATAACTGTAGAATCTACTCATATATTAAAAATAGCAGATGACACATCTGTATTATCTGTCCCAGAGGACACAAAGTATAGTTAAGTGCAACTCTAGCTGGTTTTGTTGTGATAAAGTCTCTGTGCATTGAGTTACAATCTTGAGCCGAGATTGTACCTGGAAAGGTGATTTCCTCTCTGTTAGTGGTCTTAACACCAGAATGCACCTAAACTCCTTGAAGTCTTGCTAAAATTTGGTTGTGGCCCAGTTTCCAGGGCCACAACCAAACCTACTAAATAAGAATTTCTGTGGGGCTATGCTTCAAGAAAATGCATTTTAACATGTACCCTAAGTAATTTTGAAGCAGATGGTAGTTGGTTACAACATGGTTGGAAAACACTTCTCAAGTGCTATAACTAAAGGCTTACGTGAGATGAATACAGAAGCCTAATGAACCTATTCGCCCAGTCAACCCAGTGTAATCTGAAAGTAGTCCACCACTCACACATGCATGCCAATTTCCAAGGTAATATCTGTCCAAGTATATTCTGTGGCCATTGCCATAGAAGATAATGCATTTGGCGCAAGGAGCACAATGTTCATCAGTTATATTTTAGAGTGAGCATGAAGTTTAAGCCATGCCTTCTAGAATGATGAACTAATTTGCATGTTTGGCATGTTCGAGGAACTGAAAACTTATACTTCTTAATATTGTATATCAGGGAGGAGAATTTATACCAGATAATGTAAAAATAGACATGGAGCAGATCAGGGCATAACTTGTAGGTTAAAGTAATGATTTTGAATTGTATTTTGAGAGCTAGGGGAAATATTTAGAGATGACCACTTTTGCCGCTGTGTAGAGAATGTGTTACAGGAGGCAAGAGTGGAAACAGAGAGATGAGACAGGTTAACACAGTAATCTAGGCAGGAAAGAAAAATGGTATTTTTTTTAATTTTTTAATGTTTTATTTATTTTTGAGACAGAGAGAGACAGAGCATGAGCAGGGAAGGGGCAGAGAGAGAGGGAGACACAGAATCGGAAGCAGGCTCCAGGTTCTGAGCTGTCAGCACAGAGCCCAACGCGGGGCTCGAACCCACTAACGTGAGATCATGACCTGAGCCGAAGTCGGAGGCTTAACCGACTGAGCCACCCAGGTGCCCCAGAAAAATGGTATTATTAAAACAAAGCAACAGAAATGGAAAGAAGAGTTTGGATTCAAGATGTATGAAGAGAAAATTAAGCAAGAATTTAGAAATAAGTTGAAAGTAATGAGAAAAGGTAAAGGAAGAAATGAATATCCTTTAAGGATTTTGAATTGGGAGGACTAGGATTTTTGGTACCATTAAGGGTATTAAAAAAATTGGTGAGATCTGGGAACAACTGAGATGATATGAAGAATCAAGAACTTAATTTGGAATCTCTTAAAGTTTGGGATGTTAGATGTGAGTCAGCTTCTTAGAGGAGATGTCTGGATAAAGAGGTATATTTTGAATCATCAGCATAAAAATGGAGGATCTATATAAAAGGAAACATTTCTGCCAATTCATAGAGATTTTTGACTTCCTGAGAAACAACTATTGCCATTTATCCAGTTTATGTATTGTTTCTTGTAAAATTTCATTTTTCAAATGAAGAGCATTTTCTTTCTAAGAATGCTGTTGCCATTATACCAGCAGTGTCAGCATAACCTGGCAACGTGTTAGAAATATAGAATTGCAGGCCTCATGCCTGTTTTATTGAGTTAGTATCAACATTTTAACAAAATTCCTAGGTTATTCATTTGCACAATGAAGTATGAGATAGTACCACTTTACTTAATGGTATGGTGGGGAAGAGAAAAAAGAATTAAGGAAAGACAGTACTACTGCTATACATGGGAAGCTGCAGCCACTGACCTGGCCTCCAGTGTTTAAAAACAACTCTGATCGAACTTTACTCTAAAAAAGGTTTATTGTTCACACGATGAGGCTTTCTGGGAAGAGCAGTGAGGTTTCCAAGCAGACACAAATGGCTTAGGGGATCAGAAAAAGGAGACTATCTTGACTTTTGTTATGATTACAGGGTGGAGCTGGGGTGAGGGTTCCAGTGCATATGGAAAGGGCTTGTAGTACTCAAACTTTCCACTGGTTCTAAATGTGGAAGCACTTTTGTGGTGACAAACCCACAAAAAAGTGTTCCAGAATTCTTGAGGTTTTATTATAATTAAAAAATATTTCTAATATTGACTCTTATCTTCTGACCCAAAGAAGCCCTTGCTACTGGTGGCTTAGTTGGTGAAGCATCCCACTCTTGATTTTGGCCCAGGTCGTGATTTCATGGTTCATGAGATTGAACCCGATACTGGGCTCTGCGCTGACAGTGCAAAGGCTGCTTGAGATTCTGTCTCCCTCTCTCTCTCTACACCTCCCTCTTTGCTCTCTATCTCAAAATAGATAAAAATAAACTTTAAAAAAATGATATATAAAATAAAATAACTCTGATCAAACTTTAATATGCAATTTGTGTGTTGCTGTTGCTACACACAATTATGCAAAAGGATTCACCAACCGGTACAATAAGAAAGGCATATTTATCAAGGTCAAGAATAATATTTTCTTCATCTATACATCCTCAGTATCTATCTAGGATTTATATGTAAATGTCAGCATGTAGTATATGGAAGGGAAAGTGAAGGCAAGTGACCAAATTCAGAGCAGTTTTTCATCTAGTACTGTAAACTGTGTAACTAAGTATATCTCAGAGATTCATTCAGCCCTATTAGCTAGCACATATTTTAAAAGAGACTCTTGGAAGAATTTTCTCAGTTTATTGTTTGATCTTATAAATGTACATCACTTTAATTCCAGACTTCTTGTTTTATTTCTACAACTCTTTTAAACTTCCATGTTTCATGAAGTGGATACAAAGTCCAAATGCTTCATTGCTGTTGTATCATTCTCTTTAAATGACTTTTATTATTATTCTTTAATATTATAATGTAATTTGATTTTTATAATTTGTATGTCATTTTAATTAAAAATGTTTCCTTTCTAACTAAAAGCTACTTTAAAATTTTTTTAATATTTATTTATTTTTGAGAGAGAGAGACAGAACATGATCAGGGTAGGAGCACAGAGAGGGAGACAGAATCCGAAGCGGCATCCAGCACAGAGCCCAACGTGGGGCTTGAACTCACAAACCATGAGATGATGACCTGAGCCAAAGTCAGATGCTTAACCGACTGAGCCACCCACACACACGAAGCTACTTTTTATTTTAAAACTAAATGACCATTTTGTGTGTGTGTGTGTGTGAATATTTAATACAAATACATCAAAATGAGTTATACATTAATTAAATTCAGAATATCTACAGATTTATAAAAAGCTTTTATTCATAAATAAGTGTTGTATTCCTCCCCTCCTGCCACCAACCTGCCCAATAGGCACAGGATGTACAACCAATGAAAAATTTGGTTTTGATGTTAAGACTGATAGCACACAGCAAGGGGCTCTAAAAAAGGTTTATTGTTCACACGATGAGGCTTTCTGGGAAGAGCAGTGAGGTTTCCAAGCAGATCCAAATGGCTTAGGGGATCAGAAAAAGGAGACTATCTTGACTTTTATTATGATTACAGGGTGGAGCTGGGGTGAGGGTTCCAGTGCATATGGAGAGGGCTTGTAGTACTCAAACTTTCTGCTGGTTCTAAATGTGGAAGCACTTTTGTGGTGACAAACCCACAAAAAAAGTGTTCCAGAATTCTTGATGTTTTATTATAATTAAAAAATATTTCTAATATTGACTCTTATCTTCTGACCCAAAGAAGCCCTTGCTACTGTATTAGCATAAGTTTATCCTAAAACTTCAGCATTTCCACCATAATGAGAAATAGAGGTTGAAAAGTTCTGAACCTACTCATGACTACTGTTTCTACTTTTAGAGCAGGTCTGACCTTTCTCAGGCATAGGTTTTGAAGGGAACATTCACACGCCTTTTGGGGACTTTAAAAAATTAGGAACTTTACCCTTGAGTTTGATATGATTGATGTCCATATATTTTTCATTTTATAGCCGTGGTGGATGGCTATGATGAAAATTGATTTATTTTGACAATTTGATGGTAAAAACTCTAAAGAATGTTCTTTTCTAAAAATAGCACAAAATGTCTACTCGAAATATGAGACTGGTAAATCAAATCCTGGTTACCTAAAATTATCATTTCTATTACATATTCATTTTGTGCATGTGCATCCTCTCTTCCTAAGATTTTGACATTTAAAAATGTATAGGAAAGAACAGCGCTTTATATATGTAAACTGGCACGTGTTGAAAGAACATTGTGAAGCTAGAATGTGCATTTTTTCTTTTAAAAAAAAGAGCAAGAATATTTCTACTGTTGAAATTTTTATACTCTTCAAACCCAGTTCAAATTTACTTTGTCCTTCATATTTACCCTGATCCATCCAGATATATTCAGTCTTTGCTTTACTTAAAGATTTAAACAACAAGAAAAAACAACCAGGCTCATAGATACAAAGAGCAGACTGGTGGTTTTGCCAGAAGCAGAGAATGGGAAAGTGGGCAAAATAGGTTAACAGAGTCAAAAGGTACAAACTTCTAGTTATAGAATAACTTAGTCATGGAAATGTAATGTACAACATGGTGACTGTACTTAATAATACTGTGGTACATTTTTGAAAGTCACTACAACAGTAGATCTTGAAAGCCCTTATCACAAGAAAAAAATGTGTAACTATATATGGGGATAGATATTAACTAGACTTATGAGATGATAATTCCATGATATTCACAAATATTAAATAATTATGTTGTATACTTGAAACTAACATAATTTTTAGATCAGTTATATCTCAAAAATATTTCACTGTGTATCCTTCATTTATAGTATTTACACACTCTGCCTTGATTACTGCTTTGAATTTATTTAACTCTACTGAACTTTTTAATACAAAAATTTAGATTTGGCTTAAAGACATATATATATACATAAATATATATATATACACATATATATGTAAATGAAATTACAATCTTTACAAGATTAAAAAGATAGATGAGAAAACAATCTTGGGAAGAAGTATATAAATAGATCTCTGGAACTGAGCACAACATTTGAGGATATTTGGTCCCATAATTTGCTGACCAGAAAGCACCCATGAAAAGGAGACTCTTTTTTTTTTATTTTAATTTTTTATTTTTTGAGAGACAGAGAGAGACAGCGCGAGCAGGGGGAGGGTCAGAGAGAGAGGGAGACACAGAATCCAAAGACAGGCTCCAGGCTCTGAGCTGTCAGTCAGCACAGAGCCCGACGCGGGGCTCGAACCCACGAACTGTGAGATCATGACCTGAGCCGAAGCCGGACGCTTAACTGATGAGCCACCCAGGCGCCCCAGGAGACTCTTAATAATGAGGTGAGATGACCCATCTTGTGAAATTCTGTCATGTACTATCTATGTGCTTACAAAGAGTTCATGGCAGCTAGAAGAAAGGCTATGCATGATTTCAAAATACAGAATATCCCTCACCAAGGCTGATCTTCCAACTATGACTATTAAGAATCCAACTAACAACAGCAAAAACAAATTTGGAGTCTTTCTGGCACACTTTCCAGCAGTATCAGCCATAGCAACAGGTTGTTTTCACTATCCTCTTGCATCATGGAAGGAGTAATGATTTATCCCGAGAGTAATAGATTCATATACCAGATTTGAAATTAGATTTGCTTTCCTACCTGGAACGTTTTGGTCAGCACCAATATTTTTGCTTTATCTATTATTTTGGCATTCCATGCACCATAGCAAATTCATTTCATGGCAAAAGTATGGTGGAATAACCTATTGGGGGTTCAATTATAATATCATTTGGGATACACAAATGATACATTTGGGATGCTATCCTGTAAGATGTGGTATATTCTTCAAAGCAGAGGCCTAATATGGCCTAGTAACAAAGGGACAGCTAAGAAATTGGATGCTTTCACTAATAGCAAATAAACCACTTTCCTATATCTGTAAACCTCATCAGTTGGATAGAAGGTTTTAGTTCTTAAAAGAGATCTAGAAAATTTCTACTAGGGCACAGTCATGGTTCTATTAAATTGGAAACTGAAACAGACCCTGGCCATATTGGGCTCTCAATGCAGATTTAGGAAGACAAAGAAAGTAAGGGATCATTGTAGTTAATGATTCTAAGTCTTCAGATGAATTGAGCCACTATTATTCAGTGAAGATAAGGAGCATATATGTGAGAAGTCCACTGATACACTGTTTAGTAGTCCTTGTATGAGAATGCTGGAAATATTTACATTGGAAATATTTAAATGCCAACTTGATAGACACATGACCACCAAGGATTCAGTCTATCTAAATATGCAGGTTTCAGTCACCTCATCAGCAGAAGAATTTTATCTAGCCTAGATACTGTTGGAAGGTAATCCTTAATCATAACCATTAAATATAATTATTTTGGTTTTACTCATTAAAACTTTGATTAGCAAAAAAAAAGATAATTTATTGTCAGTCATATTTTAAAAAAATTTTTAATGTTTTTTTTATTTTTGAGAGACAGAGGGAGACAGAGCCATGAGTGGGGGAGGAACAGAGAGAGAGGGAAACACAGAATCCAAAGCAGGCTCCAGGCTCTGAGCTATCAACACAGAGCCCTACAAGGGACTCAAACCCAGGAACCGTGAGATCATGACGTGGACCGAAGTCAAACGCTTAACCGATTGAGCCACCTAGGTGGCCATATTGTCTGTCATTTTAATTTACAATTTTTTTCATGTATTTTAGTGGTGATGAAATATTTTGCCACCAGAAGATTGGGTATATAATTACTTACATATAGCCATCTAATTATTTATGAGTTTTTTACCTTCCACTACTCAATCCATTTGAAATTTGATACAGTTTGAGGTATTTACATATGTCTCCTTAATAATTAATTAATAAGGGGTGCCTGGATGACTCAGTCAGTTAAGTGTCCGACTATCGATTTTGGCTCAGGTGATGATCTCACAGTTCGTGAGTTTGAGTCCCACATCCGACTCTGCGCTGTGTTAGCCTGGGGCCTGCTTGGAATTCTCTCTCCCTTTCTCTCTGCTCCCACCCCACTCATGATCTCTCTCTCTCTCTCTCTCTCTCTCTCTCAGAATAAATAAATAAACTTAAAAATTAATAGTTCTACTAACTTATTATTTGATTTTAAATTTATTTTAATTATTATATATACTGAATGATTTCTCAAATGGTTTGAAATATAATTTCATTATTTACCAACTTATTTTGTGTGAGGCAAAATAAACACATATTATTTCAACTGCTAGCGACAGAACTTTTAGTATAGAGCTCTTTTTAAAAATTTTTTATTTTAAATAAACTGCATGCCACACATGAGCCTTGAACCACAACCCTGAGATCACAAGTTTCATGCTCTACCAACTGAGCCAGCCAGGCACTCACAGTGCTTTCTTTAAGGAGGAACATTTTGACAATTGCTTAGGGATGGAACATGATTCTTTGAAATCATAAGGCAAGATGTATATGCTCTGATGACATAAGCTCCAAAAGGGGGAGCAGAATTCCTAAAGAAGAGGATACTAAAATGAAGAAGAAGAAGAAGAAGAAGAAGAAGAAGAAGAAGAAGAAGAAGAAGAAGGGAGAGGAGAATGTCAAATGTTAATGCAGAGCAAGTCTCAAGTGAGAAGTTCAGATAGGTGGCCAGGGGGCAGAAGGACTTTGAAGAATGGAGATTTCTTCCCTTTTTTTATTCAACAAATATTTAGTGAATGCTTCTGGCAAAGACATTAACCAGAGTACCTTAGGTTTTAAGTGAAAACACTCACAAATTTTACATTTTGGTGGGAGAGAATGACAAGAAATACAAAGTCAAGGGAATAAATAAAAATTTCTAAGACCAATATTTAGATTATAAAACACCTAAAGAAGATACTGGCAGAATGTGCTTGACATGGAAATCGAGATGGGAAAGCTAGTTAAGAAAGACAATCTAAAATATTTCTATAGCTGTCACATAAAAATTCTATTATTCACAAACTTGTATCTTTTGTTAAATGTCTAATATGTCAAGCAACAAAGATGACTTGCCTCGGTAGGTTAATATGGAGTATACAAAAGAGAAGCAGGGAGAGGAACTCTGAGGCTCAAGTATGATACATAAGCCATTGGAACTGAGAGGCCAGCAATGGACTCAAAGACAGTAGCCAAAAGAGGGGTTCCTGGGCAGTTCAATCCATTGAGCATCCAACTCTTAATTTCAGCTCAGATCATGATCTCACTGTTGTGGAATCCAGCCCAATGTCAGGCTCTGCACTGAGTCCCCTCTCTCTCTGCCCCTCTCCCCAACCTGCGTGTGCTCTCTCTAAAAATAAAAAAAAGTAAATGAAATAAAAACTAAAAATAAAGATAGTAGCAAAAATAGGGATGACCTCAGCTAGCATGTAACATACATTTACATACCTCTACTTTGTATTCTATCTCATTTATTTTTCACCTATTCTTATAGCAATATTGAACTCTACTCATTTACGCAGTGTTATAATTTATTGATAATAGGTTTTCAATTATTTGAGTTCTTTTGAAACATTCTTATTTTTAAATATTAAAATAATTTTTCATATTTTTAAAAACGTCTTTGATTTGACTGTGATGTACATCTGTTTTTCACATAATGATGTGTGGACTGAGGAGCTAATATAAAATGGTAAATGTCATTTGAATTGTGTTGTTTGGAGCCTGGTTTTTAAGTAAATTGTAGTCACCGAAATTTTTACATGTCAGAAACATAAAAAACAGGGGCTGTTGTGTATGTGTGTGTGTGTTTGGAGAGACTTATTTCAATATAAGTAATTTCTTACAGTAAACATATAAATTACTCCACTTTAGATTTTTATAAAGCATCTCATAATAAAATCAAATAGATTTATGTTTATTCTTAGATGGTTTATAACATGTTGCTACTCTCTGAATGACTTATTCTACTTTCAGCTTTTCTATCTGGGAATTTCTGATATACATGAAGGATAAAATTTTTCTTAATGTACTGACCACTTTTAAGAGAATTTGCTTTCATTTTGTCTCTTAGGTTTCTCAAAATAAAATCATAACATCTGGATATAATTTTATGTTGCTTTTATTTTTGTAGCAATTATAACTCATAAATTATAAAATTATTCAAAATTTATAAATGTACAATTTTTCTCATTTTACTGCATTCACTAGTATGTGCAGAACTATCTTTTTATGGCTCTAAATGCAAAATCTAGCATTGTATAATTGTTTAAGTTGTTGGTTATTAGTTTCTCATCATGGTGAAGACCTTTTATTACATTATTAATTTTAAAATAATACTATAAAATTATATAATAAAATATCAAATGTAGGTACATTTATTCTTTGACTCATTAATATAATTGTTATAGATTTCCTAATATTATTTTCTGAGGATACTGCCTCCCCACTCAAGAGTTACAAGTTCATCCAAGATGCTTCCTTCTATGTGATAGATTGTGTCCCATACATTGACTAGAAATGTTTCAACATGTAGCTGATACGATTTCTAAATTTATAGCATTGATTCAGGATTATCTTTACGTATTCTCTTGGCCACCAGAATGGAAAAATAGAAGTAAAAAAAATTCTATATCTTTACTCAAGTCAATTTTTGAACCAGAAACTGAACTTCAATATTTTCCCCATAACCTAGTCACATCATCAGAGATGGGAAGAAAAATAATATCAAAAATTAAAATGAGAAATGAGAAATATAATTATCATCATAATGTATTGCACAAAGGAAAATGTATAGAAATAAGAAAAACTCAAATCTAGAAAATTTTTTTCACTTACCTTTCTTTCAGTGCCCCAAAGTCACAATCATGAACATGTCTATACTGCTTATCAAGTTGTATGCTACATTTTATTCCAGAAACTTTTTTTTTAGAACCATTTTAGGAAGCACATGGAATATTATTCTTGATATTTTACATTTTATATCACCTCTTCTTATCTGTTTCACATGCACAGAGGAATGAAATTATTCAGTGAAAATACAAAAGAATGAATTTTTGTGTGTCTGTGTGTTTCCTGAGACCAATTATATTTTAAGAAGAATAAAAACAATTATATTAATTTGTTTTCTGTATACTCCCTTTCTTTCTTCATCTACAGGTTATTATGAGCAATACTATGCAAGTGTGGCTCCTTTTAAGAAGTTCCATAATGGTAGCTACTTGTTCTTTTTTTAAAAAAATATTATATTTATTTCTGAGATGGGGGGGAGGAGGGCAGCGAGAGAGGGAGACAGAGTCTGAACCAGGCTCCAGGCTCCCGGCTGTCAGCACAGAACCAGACGCGGGGCTCAAACTCACGAACCAATAGATCATAACCTGAGTGGAAGTTGGATGCTTAACTGACTGAGCCACCCAGGCTCCCTGGTAGCTACTTGTTCTAATAAGAATTATATTTCAACTATGGATAAGCCTAAATTAATATGGATTTGGTTATAAGGAGAAATTACTAATTTTAGCCATCTGGACTATTTAATTACCCTTACCGTCCTAGGCATTGAGCTAATAATTATCCTTATTAACCTTTCTTACATTTACATATATTTTGAAAAAACTCTGAAAACAATAAGTATACTATATAATTCATAGGATCACAAGACATTAAAATGTAATGTTTTAAATGTTGCCATTAAAATTCAATTTAAATCTTAAAAGAGTTACTTGAATTAATAAAAAAATAACTTAATAAACATAATATGGTTAGTAAACAGCTTGGCATATAGTAAATGGTCAGTAAATGGTTAAATGCTCAGTAAATGGTAGCAATTATAAATAATTTAGAAAGGGAAATAATACTCTTGTCCCTGGATATGTGATTGTTCATAATCATATGTATATTGCAGCTGTGTTCTTAAATTATGACAAAGTTTGGAACCATTTGAAATGTAAAATCTCATTAGTAAGACATAGACTCAGTGGATGTTAAAAGCTACATAGAAAGTTAGTAAGTAAAATAAGTAATGTTCTTCTTAAAATACTTCAAAAACTTTGTGGTATCATCTGTTAGTCTTTTCATTGGCTTGAAATTTATTTATCCAAGTCAAGCAAGATTATCCATCCATTCATTCACTTAACATTAATTCAGTGACTCCAACATGACAGTGTCCAGTGTGGATGATATGAGCTGATTTGTCTGAACTAGCCTCTTCTTAATCATGAATGTCCATTGAAATAACCCAATTCTCTCTTACTTTTTGTCTATGCCTTCTTCCTCCTTCCTTCCTTATTGCTTTCCCACCTCGTTTCCTCTAAACCTTCACTGGTAAAGAAGAGATTCTGATAACATCAAGTATGGCTTCCTTTAGAATACCATCTATAAACTCTGTATTTTCCCAGAGTAACTGAACTACAAATTGGGATCACATATTTGATAAATTTGATAAGTTAATTAAATGATGTGGAAGTTTTTCTGATTAAAAGTCAGAGTAGGTCAACAGTTTATCACAATCCAGGACATATCTTTCTCACTTTTTTCTTCCTTTCCTCCAGTTGCACATGTCCAGTGCAAATTTGCCATTTCTCTTGTTCATTCTATTCCTCTTTTATGTTGCTCATTAAAATGTTACATTTTATACCCAATATTGTTCACACTCTACAAGGTTTTTATCACTTAGATAAAAGCAATCTACTTGATGCACAGCTGGTTTCCAGTATGGTCTAATTGCTTTTGTGATACGTCTCAGACACCTAATGCCACACAAAGCATTGCTGTGCTTTTTCATGTAAGTAAATTAAATTACTTGCAGATGAACTTGTTTTATAACATGTATCTGGAAAAAGTTTCAGCTCATTAGGTGAAATGCCTAGCATCAAATTCCATTGAAAATGTGCCTGCATTCACTAGATAGTCCACTGTGTATCTTTTATCTCTGATTTATTTTGGTTCCTTACCACATATTTCTAAACCATAAATTGTTTATAAATATTGATGTTATTTTTTCATACCAAATTTTATGCCTTTATGTTAACGGTTTCTTTTTATTTTCAACTCCAATATACTATTCAAATTTATAATTAAAGAAGTTTAACTAGGCTGTATTTTGTTTGTTTTGCATGATTATTTTACTGTTACTAAAATAAGCCATATCACTTACAGTCTATGACCCACATTTCTGAAAACCAGCGAATTGGTTTTAATTTTACATCCCTGCACCATTTTTAAGGGATTGAATTTTGTCATCTTGTTTATTTATACATATACCATACATATACCATATGTTTATTAAATGTTTGCATAATTTTATATGTAAGTGAACAATTTTCCAGTTTTATTTTATGAGGTATTTGAGGTAAAAATACAGAGGCAAAGAGTAGCAAAGAAAACAATACAAGTAATTGCTCTCCTAAAAGTTTAACATTATTACCTTCATCTTTCATTTTAGAAATTGAGACTTTGGTAAAAACATTGTTTATACTACACACATTACTTTGTATTATCTTCGTCTAATGAAATATCGAGCAGAAGCATGGGTTGGATGGAATTGGTAGTAGAGAGACATTTGCAGGCAAAATAAAATGAAATCACTAAAAAGTACTTATTCCTAATTATTTAAGATTTACAAACTTGATTTACAAACTTGACATTTGTAGAAATTTTTAAGTCATGATGTATAAATACTAGTATCTTTCACCCAAGTATAAGTAGACATGCATTTTATAGGATTATTCAATCCTATCAATGCATGTATATGCAACATTTGCCTGCAATTTACAAAAAGTGGTGACTACTTATGGGAACTGTATATTTTTTGTATTTTCAGCATAAAATCACTAAATAAGTTTTTAAAGTTCTAAGATGTGTAAAAATGCCTGAACTATGTGTAACAATAGAATAAATTAGATACTAATGAGTTTTGGAAGTAATCAAATAGTCTAGGGGACTAAAATGGAATTATAATGACAAAGATGAATTAAGAATATTGATGAGAGAGAAGCACAATTAGAAATTAGATAATAAAAGCAAACTGCCATAAGACTAATCAAGTAGATGTATCACTGGGAAAAAGTTCAATAGGGTGTAATCACCATGAAATGGTATAAAATATGTGTTACATTTGTGCACTCTGAATTTAAAGATATTCGGACAAAGTTTAGAAACACTAAATACATATGCAAAATGCAGTCATGATTGAAAGAATTCAATCAACCCACATTCTAAAACTATTTTAAGAACTGCTCTATTTTAAGAATTGCTTATGAGAGACACATGAGAAGCAAAAAGTATAGAGAACATATATGAGAAAAACAATATAGAAAAGAATCCATATCCGTACATATCAAGATTAAGCCATGTCCCGAAAATAACTCTTTTTGTGTCAAATACAAAGTCAGATTACTGACACAGGTTAAAATTAGCTAAAAATGCCATACACTTCCCTGTATATATCTAGTTATAATTTATGGAAACAGAAAATACGGGCTAACCAAAGTAAAGGTATATTCGGCATAAAGCAAACATTACACCATATGGATAAACTCATCCCTTCTGAAGTTTCTTTTAGGACAGCAAAGGAATTAATGAGTGTCATCATCCATACTACCTTGGACAGATTACATTTCTTTTTAAGTTATATTCGTGCCTGGTAACTATTTTACAAAATATTTTTAAAAATTTCTTTTAATGTTTATTTATTTATTTTGAGAGAGAGAGCAAGCAGAGAGAGAGGGAGAGAGAGAATCCAAAGTAGACTCCACGCTCCCAGAGCAAAGCCTGAATCAGGGCTTGAACTCACAAACTGTAAGATCATGACCTGACCAAAACCAGGAGTTGGCGGCTTAACTAACTAAGCCACCCAGGTGCCCCTATATTTTATTATTTTAATGTTTATTTTTACTTATTTTGAGCAAGAGAGAGAGTGTGTGAGGAGGGAGGGGCCAAGAGAGAGAGAAAGAGAATCCCAAGTAGGCTCCATGTTCAGCACAGAGCCTGATGCAGGGCCCTATTCTGCTACAGTGAGATCATGACCCGAGCCAATATCAAGTGGGAGACTTAACTGACCGAGCCATCCAGGTGCCCCACACAAAATATTTTAAATCAAGTAGCTGAATGTTTAATTGCTTTCTAGAAAAGTCTAACATTGATCTTATTATGAATTTATGGAAACTGTGATATAGTATTTTTTTTCTATTTTTATTCAACAAAAAATGATTTGGGGGTACCTGGGTGGCTCAGTCAGTTAAGTGTACGACTTCAGGTTGGGTCATTTCTCTCAGTCCAAGAGTTCCAGCCCTATGTCAGGTTGTGTGCTGACAGCTCAGAGTCTTGAGCCTTCAGATTCTGTTTCTCCCTCTCTCCCTCTCTGCCCCTCTCCCACTCATGCTCTGCCTCTCCTGTCTCTCAAAAATGAATAAACGTTAAAAAATTTTTAAATAAAATAAAAAATGATTTCAAGAGTTTAATATATAATGGTATGTTATTTATCTGCCATATGAGCAGCAAAGTTTTGAAAAAGATAAAAACCTAGGAATTGAATTATGGCCAGGCAATACTTCTCCAATTACAGTGGAGCCAAATAATATTTTGGTTTCTGTGTCATGCAACTGTAATATGTAGCACACTAGATAAAATACTAGTATAGTATAAAAATACTATACTAAAATTTTACGATGTATAAAGATATAGCTGGAGAAAGAACATGTACACATAAAAAAGGGCAGAGGGATGCCTGGGTGGCTCAGTCCATTAAGCATCTGACTTCGGCTCAGGTCATGATCTCACAGTTCATAAGTCTGAGCCCCAAAGCAGGCTCTGTGCTGACAGCTTGGAGCCTGGAGCCTGTTTCAGATTCTGTGTCTCCCTCTCTCTCTGCACCACCCTCCTGCCCTGGCTTGCACTTTGTCTCCCTCAAAAATAAATAAACATTAAAAAAAAAAAAAAAGACTGGAAACTCCATGGCACAAGATCTATAATTGCAGTGAATACAGTGATAAACATAAATGCAAGTTGTGTGTGTGTGTGTGTGCGCGCGCGCATGTGCGTGCATATGTGTGCATGCATGTGTGTGTTGTGTTAGAGAGGTTTCCAGAAAGTTTTCCTGGAGTTGGCACTTGAAATCAGTGGCTTTATTTATCTGCGAGGGAGAGTAAAACTTAACAATGTTCTCCTGAAATTGAGGCAATGAAGACAAGGCATTGGACCATGAAGCAGTACGGTATGTCTGAGCACAATCAAATTTGTGTTGTTGAAAAGGAAGGAAAGAAAGGAAGTTGTTCAAAATGAGACTGGTGAGGCTGGCAAGACTTGACTCATTTAAGTGTTGAACTATGACCCATTTGAGGAGCTTAGAATTTAGAAGGATTGGAGAGGTATTTATCATCTTTAAAATGTGAGTAATATGCTTATATTTACATTTTAGATTCACATTTTTGGCATGAGTGTAGAAAATAAATCTAATACTTCTGTTTTAAGTTATGTGGCAGGATAGAATTACCCAAACAATTGTCTCTTTTGATACAACTGAAATATCAAATAAAATACACTAAAAATAATTATTCTTAAATGCTGCTAACTGAATGAAACCAAAATATTTGAAAGGAAAACTAGGGACAAAATACCAGAGATAAGTGAGTGCTAATGCCAACCCTTGAATGGAATTGCCAAACAACTGAGGCACAGAGGTGGTGCTACCTTAGGTGCAGACACTGGATACAAAGATCTGACTTCCACTTTTGTGTACAGTTTCAAGCCACTGCCTGAAACTAACTAAACCTCAACTGGGTAACACTTGGAAAAGCAGAGAAAGAATAAACTATTGGATGGCACTGGAAAGCAAAAACACACCCAGAAAATTGAGAGATTGTGATGTTTGATTCAAAAGAAATTCTCGAGGTAGGCATATACCTAACTTCATCCATAAGGCCTTTGCAGTTTGCTGTTACCATGGAATAGGCCTGGACTGAAAGGAGTGGCCTTACTGGTCTGAGAAGACAGCAGGTTGGAAATCACCTTTGCCAGTGGATGTAGAAATTGGAAGGCAAAATCCTGACACAAAATATTGGTATTTGGGAACAACATTAAGTAATTGTACTTGACACATCCCTGAAATTTACAGAGCAAAGACTCTGCTGGACCCCATAAAGTGATTAGAAGGAATGAAATAGAAGCCAGCTGTGCAGTCCACCTGCATCCTGTCAGAGGTTCTGCTTCTTGTAGACTTTGTTCATATTTGGATCTTGTGGAAGGTTGTCAAGGGGTCATTTTTGAAGACTTTGAAGCTTTAGAAGAAAGCTGCAAGAATGTTTCTAACACTAAAGTATTCCTAACAATCTGAAAATGTCTCCAAAACAACAACAAAAACTACAACGACGATGACACTGAAGAGTGCCAATATCTAATCCCAAGGAATGTCATTGAGAGGATGTGACTGCCGGTTGACTCATGAGCTGAACTCAGCAATTGGAGGCTCCTCACCCCCCACCTGTCCTTGGAATGTGGCTTCTGTGTGCCTTCTCCACTCCCAGAGCTGCCCCAAGGACAAAGCATTGAGACAGTGATGTGATGTTGAAAGCATCTAGCCACTATACATGACTGAACCCAAGTAAAGTCTCTATATAAACTTCTAAGATTTGGCAGGTGGGTGCGGAGATCTATTCATCTTGCTGCTGCTCAAGACAAGCCTCATATGTGAGTTCCTTTGCTTTTTAAACGTGCCACCTACCAATCTCAAGTGGCCTGCCTTTTCCTTCTGTCTCTCCCTCCCCTCCATGTGCAGGGACTGTTTCACATTTCACCCAGGAAGCTCCCAAGAGAGTTGTGAACCAACAACAAGGCAATCGAGTAAGTCTTCTTCTATTCCTTACTTTTCCAAAACCCAATCTCTTCTGACTCTGCCTGGATTCTGTCATGTAAAATCCCACTGCCTTTGATTTCCATGCTAGAGATGCCACATATTAGCTCTCTAGGCGATAGCCCAGGTGAGCCTTTAGCCAACAGCCAGCATCGGTATCCAGGTATATGAGTAAGTTCTTGGTTATCCAGCCCTTTTATCCATCTTCAAAAGACTGCAGCATCAGCAACCATCTCACTATGACCCCTGAGATATTTCAGACAAAAGCTGTATGGAAATGGGGTGCCTAAGTGGCTCAGTTGGTTAAGCGTCCAACTTTAGCTCAGGTCATGATCTCACGGTTCATGGGTTCAAGCCCCATGTCCAGCTCTGTGCTGACAGCTCAGAGCCTAGAGCCTGCTTCAGATTCTGTATCTCCCTTTCTCTCTGCCCTTACCCCACTCCCTGTCTCTCAAAAATAAACAAACATTGAAAAAATTAAAAAAAAAAACAGTAAGGACAGGTCATGCCCAAATTCTTGGCATACAAAATCATGAGCAAAGTAAAAATTGTTTTTTAATCACTTATTCTGGGATAATTTTTTTATATGTCAGTAGTTAAAAAAAAAAAAAGAAAGCTATCATCATTTGAATTATTCAGCAAATACTCACTTTCATGGATGTTGGATTTAGACTTATGAGTTGCTTTGGCCAAAGAAAAATTCTTGAAATGGGCCTTTACAGCAGACTGACTTACCTTCTTGTAGTTTTGATATCGTAATGAGAAGAATCTTGTGACCCTTGATGTCTGAGTGCAGAATGAACACATGAAGAGCAGAAGTGAGCCCGAGGTTAGCAGCAAGAAGCCAAAACCAGGCAGACATACAGCCTGAAATACAGCCTCCATCTGATCTGAGACCAGCAGAACTACCTCAACCGAGCTGCAGATACTAAGCACTTACTATGCAGATAATACGGCACTGAGATTATAGAACTTCTGCATGGCAGGTTAACAACAAAGTTGACTGATAACAGCAGATCACTCCGGGAACAAGATACGTGTATCATTTAGGGTAGAAGTGAAATTCAGAGGTGGGGAACCTATGATTCAGCTCAGATAACAAATAACTGAATTTGTAAGCACAACAATGGTGATTAAGAGCATGGGATTGAGGGAGGTACGTGAAATAGCTGTACATCTTGAAAAATTGTAATGTCTTTTTTGAAACAGAGGAGAAAAAAGCAGAGGTTCCAGAGTGTGAGACAGCTATGTAAGAAGGTTAGTTTGCTAGGGTAAGATTGTATAGAGTACACAGGATCACAAGAAAGTATTACCACACATTTTAAACTTCTCAGGCACGGACTTTAAAATTTTTAGAAAGCAAAATAAGCTGAAGACTATCCCAGGTTGACTTCAGCTACATATGTCATAAGGAGTTTCTGTCTCATCTTCCCACTGGAAAAGTGTACTGTAGTTGCAACACACAAACATGGAACAAGGCCCCATTCATACTCTCTAACTTCCCTTCCCTTCCCGTCCCTTCTCATTCCATCTCATCTTATAATTATCCAGCACTGCAGTTTTTAAATTTACCTTTAAACAATCACAACTGTACTAAGTCTTCACTTTCATTAATAGATTATAATTTTGTCATTTGAAAGGGTGATTTGGCCTTCAGAATAGTTCTGAGAGAACAATTTGAATTTTTCTTCTTAAACAGGAAATATCAAGCTTTTCCTATGCTAGGAAATATCACATCTTCTCTTAAATATGAATTATGATCTGGATGACCCACTTATAAATGCTACTGTTCAGCTTTCATTTGCAAGGGCTTAAAGAAAGCTGCCCTCTGACTAATCAAAACTCACTTATACCACTGAATATGCTGATTGTTTTACCTTGATTTTGCATTTCAATTTTCATAGTAATGCCTCATGAATATTATGTACAAATTTTAGGACCTCTTCCATTAACAGGGAATACAAGATAATTGGTTTGGTTTTGTTGAAATAAGTAGATTTTGCCTAACATGACTTACTCCAGCCCCAAATTTCCTACTACCCAACTTCTTTTTAACTTAGTATTTGGGTGTAATTGTCATAAAAATACACATGGAAGAAATTTAGCGAAAATCTGATCCTATCATCAAGCTGCCTTAAATTATATTCAGATCAGTATGGAAAAGTCACAGAAAAAAAGAGAGAGAGATGGTTCTAGGATGACAGTAAAGATGGTTTCAGAAGGTGTTAATATTTATTATTGTGAAAGCTTGTGATCATTTAATTAAGTTGCCTTATCTACTGCCTTAAATTCTTAAAAAGACAACCATATTAATCCAGCCTAATAATCCCTTCAGAATTTTAAAAGTCTATTGACTCTTTTTCCTTCTAAAATCTCTTCAATAAGATCTGTCCCTAGAGAATTCTATAAAAGGGCAAATGATGTCTTTGCAGCCTTGGCTCTCTCGGACACTTGGCAGTTTAATGACTCATTGTACTTATAAATGTTCCTGGTTAAGCTCTTTTATTTTTATTCTATAATTTAATTTATATCATTACATTTCACACAAAATTTTCTCATTCCAGCTACCTGATTCACACATCATTAAATGTCTACTTACATCGTTGATAGTCTCTTATAAACATCAAGTATGTTTTCTCTACTTGGCCTTTGATAATCTTTTGTAATAGGTCTCTTCTTTCAAATGGACAGGGGTAATTTTTCATACATAAGACATCTGTAACATGGTGTGTGAAATCACTTAACTTAAAATCAAACTTCAATTGCATATACACCAATATTGAAAATGACTATGACTAAATGATAACGCTAAAAATTAATTATCTCCCCTGGATTTAGTTTTCCCCAGATCTTGGAGATATTAATATTGAAGCACCTCTTTGCTTACTGGGCTATTAGCTAGTTTCCCACAGCATAGTGTGAAATTTTAGATCTGATGTACAACTGGGTATATATATATGTATGTAATTCTACACTGAAGCCTAAGCTGTAATAGATATGAAATTCTAATATAAGTTTTCAATTCAAAATATAATCTTCCAAAAGATAATTATGAGAACTGTCTCTAGGATTCTTGATTCCCCTCACCAACTTTGAGATATAAAATAACGAAGTGGAAGCATCACAAGGAAATTTTCTTTGATGAGGGTCTTTTCCTCCCTCTGAGCCTTCTCCCTTGTAACAGCAGAGACATGAGACCTCTCCCTTCAAGCCATAGGAGGCCTCCCTGATATATATCATTAGGAATAAGTTCCCTAAGATTTGCAGACATGGGAGACTGAGGCCTGGCTAATGTCTGATAAAGTCAAAGCCACCTTTGAACTAGGATATGTCTCCTATATGGAAAATCTAGAAACCAAGGAAAAAGCTGATAGACCATTTTGGGGCATATTCTAAGGATCTGCCTTGAGATAGGTTTGCAGTCAGAGTTTTGTTTTTGTTTTTGCTTTTCTTAATGTTTAGCTATTTTATGTTAGAAAAAGAGAAAGTATGTGAACAGAGAAGAGACAGAGAGAGAGAGAGACAGACAGACAGACAGACTCTTAAGCTGGATCCAGGCTCAGCATGGAGCCCACAGTAGGGCTTGATCCCACAACCCTGGGATTATGACCTGAACTAAAAAAGAGTTGGATGCTCAACTGACTGAGCCACCTAGACACTCCTGCACTTAGGGTTTTCAGACATGACTTGCACAAATGTTTTCTAGAGATGAGAGTCTCATATAACTGGGGACCACAAAGAAGCTGGGGGTATAATTGCTGATATCCTGGGAGTCATAAACAGTTATCCATCAGGGAACGTCAAGAGGGAAAGATGGTAAAAATCTGCCAAAGAGTCCTTGAGAGAATTACCTTTAAGCCAGGTGCCAGAGGTGGTAAGCTGGAAAGGATCCACAAATAGAGATTATCCAATTACCTTACATCTTCCCCCTCCCTCTACCTTGAACATAACAGAAGGCAAAAATTAAGCTAGCTGTGGAAAACCTGGGATAACTCTGAGGCAAGAAGGGCAAATCTCAACTCAAGTTTGATGTTTTTATTTTTGAAAAGAACTTGAAATTCCAAATACTAAATTAAGACAGTATTTGAAGATTAAAATGTTTTGAGAATGCAAACTGGTGCAGCCACTCTGGAGAACATGTGGAGGTTCCTCTGAAAACGGAAAATAGAAATACCCTATAACCTAGAAGTTTCACTATTAGGTATTTACCCAAAGGATATGAAAATACAGATTTGAAGGGGTACATGCACCCCAATGTTTATAGCAACATTATCAACAATAGCCAAACTATGAGAAAGCGCAAAAGTCCATCGATTGATGAATGGATAAAGAAGTGGTATATATACAGAATGGAATATTACTCAGCCATCAAAAAGAATGAAATCCTGCCATTCGCAATGATGTGGATGGAGTTAGAATGTATTACACTAAGCAAAATAGCCAATCAGAGAAAGACAAGAACCATATGATTTCACTCATATGTGGAATTTAAGAAACAAAACAGATGAACATATGGTGTGGGGAGAGAGGAGGAGGGAAACACACCACAAGAGACTCTTAATGATAGCAAACAAACTATGGGTTGATGAAGGGAGGTGGGTGGGAGATGGGCTAGATGTGTGGTGGGTACTAAGGAGGGCACTTGTGAAGAGCACTGGGTGTTGTATGTAAGTGATGAATCACTGAATTCTATGCCTGAAACCAATATTGCACTATATGTTAACTAAAATTTAAATTTAAAAAAGTGAGAAATAAAGAAAATTAAAATGCCTTAGAAGACTTACCTATAAGCAAGCATAAAAAACAGGGGACCAACCAAAGCTTTCATACAGGGCCAGGGAATTTTTACCCCACCGTGGTACATTTACAAAGAATCATGGCTGACAAAAAAAAATAAGGATATTATTACATTATGAATTGTGCTTATTTGGCATGAAGATGACATAATTTTTGAAGAATTAAAGAAATGTACTTTGAAAATAAATTGTAATTTATTAAAAATAATGGCATTTTATCTCTAAAATATGATACTAAAATTAATTAATTACTTATATAACAAGGTTCCCAAATTATTTTAATAAATATCAGGGCTTGGACTTAACTGGAGTTTCAACTCAGAATAAATAATATTAATTTGCTGTTTCTAAATATTTTTTTCAACAAGTATTAAGAGAATGTCTTCTGTGTTTATACTTCCCTCATTTAGGCCTAGCATGATACCTGACAAAATATATCACCCATAAATGGTGACTGATTCACCTGGAGGAGGCAATCTGTTGATTGTGAATAATCAAACATTCAAGTTAATACAAGGTCACATTTCTAGTTTACCTATGTACTACGAAAAAGGTTACCATCACCTCCAACATCAGTAAACAAAAATCAAAGCTCAGAGAGTTTACTTTCCCCAAATCACACTGCCAGCAAAGCCAGAAGTGGAAATTGGTCTGCTTGACTCCAAAGACTACACTCTTTCCACTACATTCTATCACTCATAATAAGCCAAAACAATTCAGTAACATACCTGCATATCTCTCTAATGTAATTGGTTAAAACCAAATTGAGTTATCAATATATTACTGAACTAAGTCACTTTGCAAAGCCTTGATAAAACAAAGCAAAACAAAGCAAAACAAAAACACTGAATCTCTCAGAGTATACTAATTTGGTTCTTTGAAACAAACAAAAACAAAACAACTTTTGATTTGCATGGTCAGTTAGAAAACTAGGAAAATTCTTAAGCTAATTTGTCTTAAAATATTTACAATAGATAGGAAGTATCCATTCATTCATATCTCCATTCAGTGATTCATCAGGCATTTGTTGGACTAACCTTGCCCAGCACGCTTTGCAGGCCTGGGAGACTGATATGTGAACAAGACAATGTCTCTATTCTTTCATGTAACTTACATTTATATGGAAGAAGTAAACAAATAAGTTTTAGGTGGTTATTAAATTTACCCAAAGGCTTCCATGTAATTGGCATTTTCTAAACAGAAAAAAATTTTAAATCTATTTTGAAGCAGATATTTATATTAAGATTGAAACAAAACTGCTTATTCATTGGCCAAATACATGTCTTACTGACTGAGAGACAAATTCTAAAGAAGTAGTACCTTTATATTAATAGATATAAAAATAACCTTTAATATCTTTAGCAGCAATTTCTTAAAACACCACAAGATGGTGACATTACTCTATAGGAACAAGACTTTGGTTCCATAGCATAAATATTTTTCAGTTTTCTAACACAAAAATTGAAGGTTTTTTTTTACTGTTTTGAAAGCAAAGATGGGATTTCAAGAATAATACAACTGTTGAAATCACATTAAAGAGCGATTTTCCAAATTAATATTTTAAAAATCTCTTAGACATTTTAAATAGCAGTATGAATAATGCATCACTCAGAGCTTGGGCAAACATTGAAGTTTCGCTTTTAAAATCCTTGACCTAAACTTATTATGGCTCATCTGTTATGTTTACACACAACATTTTTTTTTCTTGTGGAGTTTTACTACTTGGACTTCCCTTGGCTGACCTTGATAACAAATTGTGGAATGGTTATATGTCAAAACAACTTAAAATATCTTGATAGCAAAAGAGATTGCATTGATGCTTTCTAATAACACTAAACAGATGACTTATTTCAGGCTGATATTGATAAGTGTCAAAAGCCAAGAATTTGCATTAGCAACACACTCTAAGCATATATGTATTCCCTCTACATTAGATTTTATGTTTTGCCTGTTTATGAGATTGTCTGTTGTCAACTGTAAATCCTATTCACAATCATAGGAGAATCCCTTTCCAGTGCAGTCCTGGGTTAAGATCTAATAATGAGAGGCTGCCATTTGAGATCTCAAAGACAGAAGAAAAAGAGAAGCCCTTATTTTCCAATGGCGCTTGCAAACAGGGACATAGCCAGGCAGTGCATAAGAGGTTTACAGCAACTTCCAAAATGAATTCCTATAAATAAATACTCCATCTCCATGCTATGGGCACCTGGGATGAGCAGGTTTTTCTGATGTCATTCAAGTGGATAACATCTAAGGGAGCTTCTGCAAATTACCCATTTGAGGACTGTAGGCAACTGAGATCATTGACTGGAATGTAATTTTTGTAACCTCTAGCTGCATTTTCCTGACCTTTACTTCCCAGATCATTTCAACAGATATGCAAACCTCCAACTCCCTGTATTAAAGCCAATATTTCTTGGAATATTGAGTGGCATCTGCTTTCCTGCCATGGCCCATATTGATAACACTCATATAAATTCCAAAGAAATAAAATGAGAATAGATCATGTGAAAGTGTGTAGCTATGTTTGAGTTACCAACCTTAAGCACATAAGGTGACATAACAACCTCGGAAGTACAGTTATAATAATCACAACAAACCCTCCCATTTAGAAAGAAGAAAGGGAGGTACATAGCAGTGCTGATTCATAGCAACTGTGAATTCCTGCTGGCAAATTTTGCCAAGAGAGCTTATCTGGATGATAAAAAATGTTCCTTAGAATCTTATTATACTGGCTCACTAGGAAGTGTCCCCTAATCCTTGTTCTTTTGACTTCACCCTCTGCATATTCTTTTCTTTTTCTTTTCTCTCCTCAGCCATTTCTTGCCAATAGAAATTTAGGAAACCTCAGGTCATTACACACCTTGAAGAGCCTCACTCTTAACACAGGCTGGTTGCGCTTTGAGAGTACAATGCTCTCGAATACTTCATTGGTCTTTTGTCAGTTTTATGCTTATTAACTAAATGTTGCAAATGTGCCAATAGCAATGCCTTACAGATCAAGATAAGGATCTGTCTAAAGTTATCTAGCTTTCTTGGGGGAGCCAAACTTTTAGTCTTTTTCTTCTGAGCCACTTTCTGCAATGAACACAGAAATATAAAGCTAACTGTTGTAAGAACAGTTGTAAACTCTATTACTTCTAAAACAACAGAAGCATGAAAAAGAGATAGAGCTTACATTCTCTGTCCACCCAGGTGATTAAAACAAAAGGGAGTAAGGTATTAAAAATTAAAAATTAAAAATAAAGCTGGTAAATATAAAACAAAATTAATCCCACAGTATATGGAATCAGGATAAATATAAACTAGTTATATCCATCTATTTAAGTAAGTAAATTGAAACATAACACACTTCATCCACTCACAAGATGTATGGTAAAGCTATACCTCATAGAAAATTTGAAAAATAAAAAGACAAGAAAATATTAAGCAAAAAGTTTTCAGAAAAATACTTTCCAAAATACAGCCAATGTAATAACATTAAAACAGATGTATTTGGAAAACTGATATGTTAAATATAAAAAGAAATAAACTTGAATTTAAGGTAAAAAGCAGAGAGGCAGATGGACATAGTACATAACAACAAAAGGCATAATTCAACAATAAATTGTGTTAGGGTTATTATACTCACAGATTTCTTGTTACCCTGTCCTTCTAGACACATGGAAACTTGCACTTTTCATTTCCTTTGCAGTGAGGTGGTCCTATGTGAGTAATTCTAGATAATGAAATGAGAGCAGAAAAGACGTGTGTCCCTTAGGAGCTGAGGCAGTGGAGAGCACATGCATGATTCTCCAGTCTGGCTCTTCTCTTGCCAAAAAGACTGAGGCTATCTGTTATTGATCAGAGCATTCCAACAGAAATATATTTTGACCCTCATAGGTAGGTTATAAATTGCCCTTCAGTTAATTTTTTTAAAAATAATATGAAACCAATAAAATTAATTTTAATAACATTTTATTTAACCTAAATATATCCAACATAATGCCATTTCAACATGTAATCAATATAAAAAATATTAATAAAATGTTTTTTCATTGAAATTCAGGGTATTTTATACTTATAGCATATTTCTGTTCAGAGCCACATATCAAGTGTTCAGTAACTAATATGAGTCATACCATATTGGACATCACACTTTTGCAAAGTGGACTTGCCATGTGCAGTCCACATCACCTGGGTTGCTGAGTTATCTTACAGATGACAATTTCCCCCAAGGAATCCACTAGGTCCATAATGGATTTTGCATGGGAAAGAAAAAATTTTTGCTGCCACTGAAACATGCATCATGTTTTACATATCACAAAAATACAAAGATAAGAGCAATAATGACTTTCTAGGCATACACAAATATAGCTTTGAAATAGATAAAGCAAAACACAAAATTCCAAGAATAATTCATAAAACTTGATCATTCAAGGAGGTTTTCATGCCTACCTATGAAAAATTTATAAACAGTAGCTCATTAAGTAAGGTTACAAAAGCTTTGAAACAAAGTTATTCTATTGAACACATACAAACGGAACCTGTATCTAGGTATTCTTTGCTTTTTTAAGCATGAATGGAACATTTTCTTTATAATTTTTATGTGCTACTCTTGAAAGAATTATCAATAAAACTAAAAAAAACATATCATACAATTATCACTGTAATGTGATTATATAGTGGTACAGAACTAAAAAGAGATACAAGTCTTGTGGGTTTGAAAACTAAAAGGTATGTATATTCCACAAGGACTCATGAAGAGCAATGTTAATGTTAATGGGTTCCAAAATCATAATTGTAGACAACAGAAATAGTGCCTGTTAATGTATACAGAATGCAGCTAAATAGTTTTTAGTGAAAAATTTACAATCTTAAAGCACTAATTTAATAAGAAATTAAACAGTATAAATAAATTTTGAAAATCAAGAGAAGATTTTTTAAAAATTAAAAAGCAATTATTTGAAACCTCTAGTAATATAGATAAAGAAAAAGTGATGGTACAAATAAATTATATTACAAATAGAGAAGAGAAAATAAGTACATAAACTGGTTTTTCTTTATAATAAGGGAAAAATTTAAGAACGTTTTTTAAAATTTTTTTTACATTTATTTATTTTTGAGAGACAGAGCGTGAACAGGGGAGAGACAGAGACAGAGGGAGACAGAATCGGAAGCAAGCTTCAGGCTCTGAGCTGTCAGCACAGAGCCCGACGCGGAGCTCAAACCCACGAACCGTGAGATCATGACCTGAGCCGAAGTCCGATGCTCAACCGACTGAGCCACCCAGGCGCCCCAAGAAAGTTTTTTGTGTGTGAAGTTTATTTAAGGGCACCTGGGTGGCGGAGTCGGTTAAGCGTCCGGCTTCGGCTCAGGTCATGATCTCACAGTTTGTGGGTTCGAGTCCTCCATCAGGCGCTGTGCTGACAGCTCAGAGCTTGGAGCTTGCTTCGAATTCTGTGTCTCCCTCTGTCTCCGCTTCTATTCCACTCATGTTCGGCCACTCTCTCTAAAAAATAAACAAACTTTATTATTTTTTCAATGTTTATCTTCTTTTGAGAGAGAAATGTGTCCAAATGTGCATGAGTGGGAGGGGCAGAGAGAGAAGGAGAGAGAGATTCCAAAGCAGGCTCCTCGCTGTCAGCGCATAGCCCATCCTGGGGCTCAGTTTCACGAACCTGAACCATGAGATCATGACCTGAGCTGAAATCAAGAGCCAGTTGCTTAACCAGCTGAGCCATCCAGGGACCCCAAGAAAGTTTTAATAGGAGAATTTTAAGAGCTCTCTACTTACTACTTGCCTAGTAGACTTGCTTAGCACTAAATAGTAGGAACTAATGAGAGATAAAGGAAAATTATGTTGGTTGTCCTGTGTGAAGTAATTATTATTGCGAATGATATATTCCAGCTTGTTTAATGTGTATAAGTATATTCCCTCATACTTAAGTGTGTAAAGCAGTCCTGTGTTTCTTATGAGTAATGATTTCTCAGTTAATTTTGCATCTATATAGTTAAGTATTGTTTTAATTTTGTAATAAATTCAAATCATATTATGCACAGAACTTTTATTCAAAATATTTTATAGCCCCTCCTACATTTAAAGCCAACCAGATACAAAATAAGTGAAAGTTTATTTCTTTTAGTTCTTAGATGAATCATAATTATATTGAAGATTGAGAAGGGATGTTGAAAATCCTTTTTGTGAAAAAAATTTTTTTTGATTACCTAAATAGTGATTTGTTTGTAAGGGATTAGAAGGAAAAGTAGAGTCTAAAATTTGAAACCTGTACTTTTCAGAAGCTAAATTGGCTCTGAACTCAAAACAGTTTGATATGATCAAAATATCATAGATATTTTCTTACTGATGGAAAAATAGGTTAGTTGGTGAAAATCGGGGCACTATATAAAGTTGTTTGTCTCTAATGTTCTATACACAATCTGGCATTCAATAAACATAAGGAATTAGCATCTTTACAGTAAATGAGTATCATGCAATCCCTGTTGTGTGTTGTGAAGTAAATTCACAACACGGAGTTTAAGTTATTTTGATGGATGGACTAAATATTGAAGGCACAACACGATGAAATTACAAGTTTCTTGCTTTAGTTATCAGTTCTTAACAAGACTGATAACAGGTTGATTTATTAATTTCAACCAGGCAGAAAGATCGAGTGGGAGGATATTGGAAAAAAGAAATGTCAGGATTTCGAGTTATCAGATACAGATACTTATGAATAAACCAAGATATCCTCAAGTACATAATGTAGATAAAAAAGGATAGCTGTCTAAATGTGGGAAGGGACTTGCTGTTTACCATGAAGATGAAGATACATAATGTTTTTTATTCAATATGTAAAGTGTTACAGATATAAATGTCATGGTTATTTTCAATTCAATTCAACAAACATTTATTAAGAACCTATTCCCTGCCAAGCATTGTAAAAGGTCCTGGGATACAGAGTTAGACTGAGGGTTGCAAAAATCTCCTGCCCAAGTAAAAAAGGCAAGTAAAATAATAAAATCTGAAGATTTAAAGGGATATCATAATTGAACAATTTGTAAAATTACTAGAGACTGGAAAGAAATTTCTCTTACCTAAGATTCAGAAAGCCTTCATGGATGAGATAACATCAGGTCTGGGATCTGAAGATAGAGAAAAAGCCTGTGTCTCTGCAAGGGGCAGAGTGCTACTAGGTTAATGACTGCAGGCAGAGTGGTGTCCCACCTGATGGGTCATACTTGTTCAGTAATCTGTGCTAACATGATGACCATAATCCTGGGTAAGATAACAACTTATCTCAGCTTTGGTCACCTTATCTGTAAAGAAAGGATTGCAATACTTACTTTTAAAATAGTCATGAGGGTTAGAAATACGTATATAAAAACACAATAATAAAAAAATTAATAGCAATAACAATAAATTCATAATCATAATTCATGTAGTGCTTAATATAGTAAAAACTAAAATGAAAACTTTTCATGCATAATCATATTTAATTTCAAGCAACCCTATGATCTGTATTATTATCCTCATTATAGGGGTATAAACTGAGGCTTAGAAAAATTAGGCAGTCTCTAAAATATTATTTAATATTAAATTTCAGCATCACCAGCTGAAATTCCATTAGAGATGGAAGATTTATAGGCCACTATGTCTGCAGCATTTAGTACAATTCTTTGTTCATAGTAAGGATTCAACAAATATTTGTTAAATAAATTAATAAGTGTTTTGGAAAGACCCATCTGACACATAAGAATGGCCATTGTCAAAAGACAAAAAATTACAAATGTTGACGAGGAGGAAGAAAAGGGAACTCTCACAGATTGTTGATGGGAATATAAATGATGCAGCCACTACGGAAAACAGTAAGTGTCCTCCTCAAAATAAAAATTAAAAAATAGAATACCGTATGATCCAGCAATTTACTTCTGGGTATTTTTTCTGAAAAAAAATGTAAACACTAATTTGAGAAGATATATGTACCCTTATGTTTTGGGTATATATATATATATATATATATATATATATATACACAGCGTAATATTATTCAGTCATAAAAAAGAATGAAATCTTGCCATTTGCAACAACACAGATGGGCCTGGAAGGTATTATGCTAAGTGAAATAAGTCAGACATAGAAAGACAAATATTGTATGCTTTCCTTTACATGTGGAATCTAAAAAACAGAACAAATGAACAAACAAAATAGAAACAGATTCATAAATACAAAGAACAAACTGGTGCCAGAAGGGAGGGAGTAGGGAGACAGGGAAAATAGGTAAATGGGGATATAAGACATAGGGATGTAATGTACAACATAGGGAATATAGTCTGTAATACTGCAATTACTTTGTATGGTTACACATCATAATTATACCTATCATAGTTTTCATCTCATAATATATAAAAATATTGAAGCACCATATTGTACACTTGAAACAAACACAATATTGTATGTCAAAGATAAGTCAGTAAAAAAGTAGTACCAAATACTTGGAAGTCATTATTATTGTAATGTTTAATGTTTGCTAATTGGAAATTATAAATGCTTTCTAAAACATCTGATGGAAAAATGAAGTTTTATTGGCAAAAAGAGACAAGAGAATGGGAAAAGTGAAGAGAAATGAGGAAAGATCAGGCAAGAGAAATGGTACCTTAAAATAAATCTGGTGGCAGCAGAAGTGGTAGTTAAAACCAGTGTGGTTCAGCAGCTGTTAAGACTTTCAGAAATAGGGATAAGGGGAAAAACAATCAATGTCCCATAATAAAGACAGATCAATGAATGAAGACTTCTGTAAGATTTGATATGTAGCATGGGGAAAACAAATATGAAGAAGTAGTAGAAATGAGCTATCATGCCTTTTTGGGGGATATGACATATTACTAGAAAAACCATATATCAAGATCTTTTCCAATAAATTAAGCTAACAAGGCCTCTTCTATACTCAGTTATCACTCTGTACCTAAAGTTATAAAATTTTTTATAATGGTATGACTGAGCAATCCAGAAAATGTATGCGGATGTGTGTGTTTCTGTATATTTTTAATTTTGTATTTGTTTTTTACCATGGGTGTGAATTTTTGAGGCAGATAATAAATTATACTATTTTATGTGAATAGGTTGAGAAGACTGAGGGCATATATTATATATATAATATTAAAAATTGAAATATAAAACTTATGCTCAGAAATTTTTAATTTAGCAGTTGAAAGAGCTCTTGTTATGACTACTGTTGGGGGACCCATACTTAACAGCTTGAATTTCCTGAATTCTGAGCCACTCTGTCCTAAAGAAATCGAGGACTCTTGAACTTTCAATGCTCACCAACACCATGGATGCACTGGATAGCACAGTTAAGTCCAAGCCAGTGAATAAACTTAGGCATAGGATAATGCACGTTACACTCGTCTGACATCTGAACTCTTCTCTGGGTTCAGGCTCCAGCTCCTTTATCCCTTATAACCCACATCCCTAATAAGTAGGGAGGTTTCATTAGAGATTCTATAAAAGGACTGTTTGGCCTTCCTCTCACTGATTATATAGAGACCTCATCCAGTGATCTTTTAGATGTTAAAAATTTCTTAATAAGTGATTTGTAGATTAAGCAATTGCAAATGTCTGAGAGGTATTAATGCATTCTCCTGAAAGACAGGAGGGAATACAGGCCAACCTGGTTAACCATATCTACCCTTCATTTCAGTAAGAAAAGTCACTCCCAAATCCAAATCTAAAGATATTATCCATATTAAATAATTCTGGATTTGATATACTAATGCTTCATTGAATATTTTTGCATCTATGTTTGTGAGGAATATTAATCCCTGGTTTTCTTCTCTTGTAATGTTTTTATCTGGTTGAATTACAACATAATGCTGGCCTCATTATATGAAATAGAAAGAGTTCTATCCTCTTTTATTTAGACAAATGTTTTAAGGAACCCATCAGTGAAGCTATCAACATGATGATCTTTTTGTTCAATGTTTAAACTATAAATTCAATATGTTTAATCAATGACCCCCATTTGGGTCACTACTCCATTTTTTTTCTTTTGAGAGACTGGAAGAGAGTGGAGAGTGGGGAGAGAGAATCCCAAGCAGGTTCCACGCCCAGCATGGAGCCTGATTCATGACCCTGGGATCATGACCTCAGTCGAAACCAGGAGTCAGACACTTAACCAACTGAGTCACCCAGACATCCCTCCATTTCTCCATCTTTTAACTTCTGTACACGATCACAGCCTTCACATCAGGCAGTTACTCTTTTGGCTGACACCACAACAGTTTTTGCTGCTACCACAATACACTTTTTCAACAGGAAAAAATTAAATTAACTATTTATTTAACTTTTATTTTCTGAGTGCTTAGGACGAATTAAGCCCTTATGCAGATTATCTTTTACCCCACATGAAAATGTTTGTTTACTTATTTACTATTAGTTATTATGTTTGTTTTGAAGATGATGATATAGGTTCAAAAGAATTAAATAACTTGACCAAACTCCTTCAGTCAAAAATAAAAAGAATTTGAACACATATTGCTGACCAACAGGATCTATCTATATTCCTACCAACATTCACAGCCTTTAGAAATATACAAGAACTGTTTCATAAATTACTCTTCAGCATTTATCAGAACATAAGATTAAGCCAACAGATAATAATGTATTGAGAACATCTAAAGAGGGTTTTCATAATAATATTTGAAAACAGTTCTAAACTTCTTAGTAACTAAGATTTTCTCTTGAAAATGATTAGAATCATGTTACAAATAAAATCTAACCTATCTTAAGCTCATGTTTCTTCATTAATTTTAGTTAATAATCAAAATTAGAATAGTGTGGCAAAAGTGAAAATCACATAATTTTAATAAGATACTCAGTGATATGTTATACATCTGGAAAGTTTAAATAAATACCACATTCATATAAATACAAATCACTAACTGTCATCATATAAATGTTCTGAAACATAATTTTGCAAGACTTTCCCCTATTTCATGTAACAGATGTTTAATATCTCCCGTCACATCCACTATTCTTCATACAGCTATTTCAGTTTTATATCTAAAACAATAGTTAACATTTAAATTGTATTCCCAATGTGTCATATTTTCTTGCTGGGTTATATATCTATAAAAGCTTTAATTTTCTTCCACTTTTCAGTTGTAATATTTTCAAAAACATTGTTTCTCTGTGATAAACGAACATACTAGTATCTAAATCAAAGAAATCACTATCAATACACCTAAAATTTCAAGATATGACTTTCACTATAACAAGAAATCTCCTTTTGTAAACAGCAACTTTTTTATATGTTTGGTTTTAAAGTGTGCATCTTCCTACAGCATTTTTAAGACAAAAAAAATCTCATCTTCTGTCTATAGGTTGCCAAGAAAGGTAATATATACCAGGTTCTGATTCCTAAGGGTAGCACACTGGGTAGTTGCTGTTAGCATCTGTTCATTATACAGCTCAGGATACCCTCAAGACATATCCTTCATAAACATGGAACGTGAGAGACACTGTTCATATTAAACTGGGTTGCATGAATATAGAAGTCATGAATTTAAATTATTACTGGTATTCAGAGAAAATGGTAGTATTTCAGCCTTTAAATAAGAACCCCACTTTATTCCTAAAAACTGAAGTTATTAAGTTGTAAGTCAGAACCATGTCAGGGTTCCAAGCTATTCCTGATTTTCAAACCACTCGAAGGTATTTCAAAAATACTGTTCTACATTACCTCTCCCCTCAAAAGAATGTTAAGTTTACTTTCATAAGGCACTGAAAGCCTTTAAGATGATTTGTTTTTAGTTTTTTTTTATTTTTATAAACAAGCAGAATAAAATATGTAGCATGTGCCGAAATATGCACCTGACATAGAATATGGGAAGAGATGGATTCACAGCCTACTATCAAGCACTATAATTCAGCACAGCTCCAAGGGCAAAATATGCTTTTTTAATGAAGATACCTAATTTAAACATTTTTTAAATCTACCTCACATGTTCATACTATGCTTTTTGCTACCTTGGATTGTAATGGTATAGGATTCTGTGAGCTCTATTCATAAAAAAATCATAGGGGTGTGGAAAATATGAGTGTTAGAAATATTGCTTACATTGTTAACCCCACCTGTAATGCTCTCTTCTTTCCTCTTTCCTATCTGAATTGAGCTAAGTGCTTAACAGCTCAGTTCAGTGTGGGAATATTGAAAACACTGTTTTTTTTTAATTTTTTAAGTTTATTTGTTTTGAGAGAGAGACAGAGAGTGAGCTGGAGAGGGTCAGAGAGAGAGAGGGAGATAAAGAATCCCAAGCAGGCTCCATGTTGTCAGCGTGGAGCCCAATGAGGGGCTTGAACACACGAACCATGGGATCATGACCTGAGCTGAAACCAAGAGTCAGACACTTAACCAACTGAGCCACCCATGTGCCCGGAAAACACTAAGGTTTTTCTAGGTCATAGAAATGTGAGTTTGTATTACTTCTTTTCTATATGCTTGCAATAATTCCAATGCAACCTTTCCTCCCCTTCCATTTCTGGAATGCAGCTACAATTGTGAAACATCCTATACCAGAGAGGTGAGGGCAAGATTGTAAAATGGTGAAACAAGACAGGTGTCAATCTCCTTAAAACTTCTCAGCACATAGCCAATGAATAAATCAACTTTTATTTTGTTTAATCCATGAATATGTGAGGTTTGTATGTTATGGCAACTGAAATTAGATTATTTTATTTTTTCTTAGAGAAAGAGAGGAAGAGTGTACGGGGGAGGGCAAAGGGAGAGAGAGTCTTAAGCAGGCTCCAGGGTCAGCACAGAGCTGCATGTGGGGCTTGATCTAAGGAACTGTGAGGTTATGACCTGAGCTGAAATCAAGAGTCTGCTGCTTAACTGACTGAGCCACCCTGGTGCCCCTGAAATTAGATTCTAACTAGCATGCTTATATGTCTGTATACATTATGCAGATACATACAACCTGAAAAGTTATTCTTACACATAATAGCAAAAGACAGCAGCATTCCATAAAAGTCACAAATAAAAGAAAAATGTACCCTATCACCACTTGTGACCATCGTTGCTGTAATAACCACCATTGTAATTCTGTTAAAGCAGTAATTCAAGGCATAAAAAATTAGAGAGAGATAATAACATTATATATGCCAGTTATATGGTTGTAATGTTTAACATTCAAGACAATAAATTGGAAATATATTATAAAATTAAAATATATTTTAGTTTAAAAAGATAAATATCAATACCAAAGGCATTTATTATAGGTTAAGAAATACTTGATATACTACACTTCTAATGATAATTTGACATTTTTTAATGTTTATTTATTTTCGAGAGAGAGAGAGAGAGAATGAGCAAGTAGGGAAGGGGCAGAGAGAGAAGGAAACACAGTAGCTGAAGCAGGCTGCAGGCTCTGAGCTGTTATCACAGAGCCCGATGTAGGGCTCGAACTCACAAACTGCGAGATCATGACCTGAGCCAAAGTTGAACGCTTAACTGACTGAGTTACCCAGATGCTCCAACAACTTGACATTTTACTCATGAAATTTAATTTAATATTAAAACTTTATGTTATGTTTATGCTTCTTAATAAACTGAATACTTAGAGTTCTTGCAAATTTATATTATTAATAGTTTAAGTCTTAAGTGATCTAGGTTTCATAAAGGAGGCATTAGTTGTCACTATTCTTGGTGACAGGTGATATAGTGATGCATTATTCTTAGTCAATATCACTCCTATTCTTCACAAGTGGGAATTAGAATAATTTCAAGAAATGTTTGGTTGAATTTTCTGGAAATCTCGTAGATATGCTATCAGTTTCCAAGTAAATATTCTGGCTGGAGTATTTTATAAGGAAGAAAATATTTGGTTCATAGAATCATTGCCTTAAGTTATAATTTATTACAAGGAAATGGAAGGCTAAAGTTATTAATTTTACATAAAAATTTAACAGAATTTAAAATATAGTAATATATTTTTCATACTGAAATAACACATATCAAAATTTTTCTTACTCATACTTACAAAAAATTTTATTGAATTTGTTTTGATGATAACAAGATAATTAAGAAAATCCAAAAGAGCTATGAGAATACATGATTTAGCTTTTACAATCCCATACTTACTTGGCTACTGTCCATTTTGGGTATTTTATTGCAAATAAAATGGTAATTGCAGGTGATGTCATTGAAACAGCAGTAATTAATAATAGTACATCTTATTTGGTTTTCAATAGAAAGTTGTTTGTTTCTATTTTACGTAGCTAAAACGAATTCAGCTTCACACAAAGATTTCAGAAGATCAGCTGCTAACATTTTAAATAATGGGAGAAATTACATGGGGTACAAGTATGCTTTGATAATATAAATTGTAAAAATCTATGACTAGTGATTGAAGGTTCATGTTTTCCTTTTCTCCTCAATCCAACCTTTCAGCCAGCGCTATATTATTACTATCGTTTGTTCACTTCCATATTTACTACGTATGTATGCAACAGAGTATTAAAACATACCTCTAATTTGCCTACTGTATCTCTTTTATTCCAAACTGATCTCCATACAACACTTGCCTCATTATAGTACTTGTTCCAGAATTTTCAATGTTTTCTTATCATCCATAGAATGAAGTCTATATATTTTTTAATCTTTGTATTTCATTCTATCTCTAAACTACTTTTCAGCATTATCTTTTTTACCCTCCAACATGAACCCTTACTTCCACTCAAAACAGCAAAAGGATTTCAGGTTTTAAGATAACTTTTACTAAGAAGGTTTGACACTAAACAAGTAAAAAATAAAAATCAGATAGTACCAAATGCTATGTAGAAAAATAAACAGGGTAACATAATAAAGAATAAATCAGATAGTGCCAGTGGGAAATATTAGATAGGACGTTGTTGGCACTTTACTTTCAGTCTCTGATATTTGAGCTAAAAGCTGCATAGTAAGTAACTAATCCTTTGAAATTCTGAGAAAAAAAATCATTCATCCAATTATTCATTCCATAGATATTTTGGACAATAATATCCAAATATTTGACTGGAAGTCAAATGGCTACGCAAAATACATCCTAGTAGGAAGAAGAAAGAAAACAAACAAAAGAAATACAATGTTAGATAGTGATAACTCTTATACATAGATATGCTCAAAATAGGATACAACATAACTTTTTTCACTTAGGCAGTCAGAAGAGGTTTTGTCTGAGGAAGTGACATTTAAACTGAGTTGAATATCAGGGAAATCACTGGAAAGATCATTCTAGGCACACAGAACAGTGAGTACAAAATTCTAAGGTGAAAATGACCTTCATGTGTTCGAGAAATGAAAAAGCGACCGTATGAAAATCATGGTCTGCAAAAGGGAAGTGTTATCACATGGAAAGGGAAGGCCAGATCCTGTACAGTTTTGCAACCAGGGTAATTTTGAAGGTAATTTATAGGATGACTTTAATCAAAGGAAGTACATAACCTGGTTTATGTTAAACGAGCACTTTGGTTGTGGTATGGAAAACAACTTATAGAAAAATAAAGGCAGAAGAAAAGCATTTGTTGAGAAACTGTTAGTTTCAAAGGATAAAGGAGTTTAAGTGGTCATGGTAGAGGGGAGTGGAAAGAAGAAAGTAGATTCTGAAATAGATTCTGAATAAGTTTTGAGAGTGTGGGTTTAAAAGTCCCATTTTTTAAAAAAGTTAAGTTTGAGATGCCAAACAGACATACACATGAAGAGGTCAAGGAGAGAATTGCAATTAATTGCGAGAAGCTTAAATGTGCGTTCAGGGTGGGAAATTTAATGTTGGCAATCATAAGCCTATAGACAGAATTTTAAAATACCCTGTTTATAGAGAAGCAAAGAGGGTCAAGGACTAAACCCTGGACTCTGCTTTTAGAAGTGGGTTAGAGGAGTAGATTAGTAAACAGTGTTTTGCACGTGGTAAGTGTTCAATAAATGTTTCTTGAATTAAAGTAATAGTTGTTTTAATATCCATTAACTCGACTGCCCTGTCCACAGAGAAAGCTTTGTTAGCACGGCTGCAGTGGAAAAATCAGGAAAACTAATGGTAGATCTCCCAATAGAATGTTACTTATTTTGTAATTCAAAATTAGAAAAAGTTTTGCAATTTTATGACATTATAAAACTTGATTTATAATTTTTCAGTTATAATGTATGTGATTAAATATTAAACACAAGTAGTTATAAGGTGTTAAAATCCATTACATACTAGTGTAGGTCAGAATTTGGAAAGTAAATAAATAATTTGTTCAAAAAAAAAAAACATGGAAGGAGGTGGGGGTTGCCTGGGTGACTCAGTCGGTCAAGCGTCCAAGTCTCGGTTTCAGCTCAGGTCATGATCTCACAGTTTCATAACTTCAAACCCCGCATCAGGCTCTGTGCTGACAGTGCAGAGCCTGGTTGAGATTCTCTCTCTTCTCCTTCTCTCTCTGCCCCTCCACCGCTCACGCTGTCTCTGTCTCTCTCTAAATAAATAAAAAAATTTTTCAAAAACAAAAAACCACAACATGGGAAAGGCAAAGATGTAACCCTTCTCCATCTTCTGTATTCACCTCTATTCATATTCTCTTTCCAGAGCCTTGCCTTTTCCCACATGGTAGGAGACAGCCATGGATAACATCAGTTTCATACATAGAAAATTCTCTAAACCTCAGTTGACTTTACTACAAACTGGAGTTAATAGAAATGATACTATTTATCTAAAGTTAGAGGTATATAAAGTGCTTGGAACAGTTCTTGACTCAAAGCCCATTAAAAAAAAAATTCCCTTTCTTTTGTCTGGAGGAGATTTTTGTCCAGTAAGACTGTCATATTAAGATAAACTGGAAACTTTACTTTTGACAAAAGAACAGTAAAATAAATTACAATGTTGGGGCACCTGGGTGGCTCAGTTGGTTAAATGTCTGACTCTTGATTTCGGCTCAGGTCATGATCTCATGGTTCCTGAGTTGGAGTCCCACATCACGCTCTGGGATTCTGTCTCCCTATCTCTCTGCCCCTCCCCTGCTTGCTCTCTATTATTCTGTCTAAAAATAAATAAAAATAAACTTCTAAAATTGTAATTTTTTAATTTTTTAAAATGAAATCTAACTATTTTCATTGAGATTTTTAGAGCACTAAGTTAAACCAAAAAGTTAATATTTTAAGATTAGTTATTTCCATCATTGTAGATGACTATATTTTGTGTTAATATTCAATCCAAATCTAGGAATTCTGTGTACTGGCATCTGTATAACTGAAGTACTCACTAATATGGAACAAAAAGATACTATTTACTGCTACAGAAATCATAGTGAGACACAAAAGTGTTTCAGTATCTTTGCATATGAAGGCACAGATACATATGGTTAACTTATTTTATTTTATTTTTAAATTTATTTATTTAAATTCAAGTTAGTTAACATACAGTGTAGTATTAATTTCAGGAGTAGAAACCAGAGATTTATCACTTACATATAACACCCAGTGCTCGTCTCAAAATGTGCCTTCCTTAATGCTCATCATCCATTTTTACCCACCTCCCCCAAATGAGAAATCCTCATTTTGTTCTCTGTATTTAAGAGTCTGTTATGGTTTGCCTCCCTCTGTTTTTATCTTATTTTTCCTTCCCTTCCCCTATGTTCATCTGTTGTGTTTCTTAAATTCCACATGAGTAAAATAATATGATATTTTTCTTTCTCTGCCTGACTTATTTTGCTTATCATAATACACTCTAGTTCTGTATTGTTGCAAATGGCAAGATTTTATTCTTTTTGATCGCAGAGCAGTATTCCATTGTGTGTGTGTGTGTGTGTGTGTGTGTGTGTGTACACACATTCTTTATCCATTCATCAGTTGATGGACATTTGGTCTCTTTCTATAGTTTGGTTATTGTTGGTAGTGCTGCTATAAACATTGGGGTGGATGTACATTTTATCCTCAAATTATTTGATGTGATATTAAATCACTTACTTTGGTACTATCTTTTGTTTAGAATCAGCATGTATTCATGAGATTCACTCTCTTTGTAAAAAAAAAAAAAGAATTATATGGAATTCATATATAGAAAGAGTGAAATGTTAAAATTCCTTGCCCCCTGAGTGCTTAAATTCACCTCTGCTAGTGACAAATATCTGGAGAAAGTTGAGCTCCATAGTACAGCACTGGAAGAAATGATTTATTCTGAATGTTTGTGAACATTCAAGTGATCTTCCTAAATTATTTAGATGGTGTAATATAGGAAATTTAGGAGCTATTTATAAGGAAATATAAATGTATCTTGAGGCAATCTTGACTATATTAATTTTTGTGAGTCAAAAATTAGGTTCATAATATATATAATATCTCCACAAGCTAACAAGACTAGAGGCTGTTGATTTTATATGCTAGATGACAGTAATTATAGTAAAGAAAGAGAAAGGAGAAGCACTGCACTGTGTTATAGCAGAAAACAAAATTGAATTTATGTAGGAAGCAAAGATTTTGGTCTTGCATTGCCATTCTATGTGACTTTGGTGTAAGGCCCTGAATTAAGGTCTCTTTATAGGAGTCTCTAAGATTCAGCATCTCATCTGTAAAGTGTGTGTGTGTGTGTGTGTGTGTGTGTGTGATTGAACTTGGATTCCTGGTGTCAGCTCCTGCATGTAAAAAGCACAGAAGTTGTCGCTGTCATCCTTACAAGTAAAAGCTTGATAAACTGAAAATCAATAACTTGTCTTGCATCCATCAGAAAACTGAGGTTGAGGGCAAATGGCCAAATCTGGAGGGACAGGTGAATATAGAGAATCATAGCCACAATCTACATACTTTGAGCAGAAGCTGCTGTAATCATAAATTGGCAGGAACACTTCCATGGTAAGTTTTACAAATTGTTGGAAACTAAGTGAAGTCTAATTTGGGAGTGAGAAATTCCTGGGAGTTAAAATCTAGGAGGGAGGAAGCAGCTACAAACTTCAGTTTATCCCTGTGAAGATCTAAGAAAGATGTCCTGATGGCTCTGGCAGGCAGGTGGAGGCGAGTAACAACCATTGTATAATATGTTCAGAACATTCTCCCTAATGAAAGGCTAATTTCCATGGGAAAGACCTGTACCAGATCCTTTTTCCAGAATAAGGAAGGGCATTTCTCTAACCTTATCACCCTCTGAGTTTGCTGTCTTACCTGTAGGTGATAAAAATGTAACAGAAGTTGATATAGATATAGATTTGAAAAGTCCACAGGCAGAGAATGAGGTAGAGATGGGACCAAAAAAAGTTAGACCACTGGAGAAATACTGAGGTCACAACCCATATACATGGACCCACTAAAACACAGATTTAATCTGAAGATTATAGAATGCAAAAAGGGAAAAGAATGAACAAAACAGAACAAAACATATAAGAAGTGTGGGATGATATCAAACATTATAAATGTGATTAGAATTACAGAAGAAAAGGTGGAAACAGAAAAGGGAACTGAAGGAAGACCTGAAGTAATAATGTTAAGAATTTTCCCAAAAGAATTCCAGACCTCAAATCACAAATGCAGGAAACTCAGAAAATACAAACAGGATTAAGGAAAAAAAATTAGCCATATCATATTCAATCTGTAGAAAACCAGAGGAAAAAATCTTGAAAGAAATCAGTGAGGAGAGGAGAAACATTTTATCTATAGAGGAATAAGGATATGAATTTCAGCGGACTTTCTTCTGAAGCCATGTAGGCAAGAAGGGAGTAACATAATTTATTTTAAATACTCAAAAGAAAAAGGCAAAACACCATTAATGTATAATTCTATATCTAGTGAAATTATTTTTTAAAAGGGAATGAGAAATAAAGACTTTATTAGACAAACAAAAATTGACTTATTTATTGCCAGTAGAAGTACCTTGCAAGAAATGTTAAGTTCTTCAGGAAGAAAGAAATGATATAGGATACTCATTTAAAAAAAAAAAAAAAAGGTGTTGGAAAAGGACTAATAGAAGATAAAATCTTTTATCTTTCTTATTTTTAAGTGTTGGAAAAGATAACTACTTTTTAAAAATAATAACAATGTATTGAGCACCTGGGTGGCTCAGTTGGTTAAGGGATAGACTCAATTTCAGCTCAGCTCATGATCTTGTGCTCTGTGAGATCAAGTCCCAGTGGGTAGCTCTTGCACTATCAGAGCAACCTCCTGTGCTATCAGGTGCAGAGTCTGCTTGGGAATTTGTCTCCCTCTTTCCCTGCCCCTCTCCAGCAAGCATTGCTCATGCTTTCTCTCTCTCTCAAAATAAACAAATGAACTTTGAAAAAACTAATGCATTGCATGACTTTGCATATGGAAAAATAAAGTGTGTGAGAGCAATACAAGAAACAGGATGGTAGAATTGGGAATATTCTAGTACAAAGTACCCACATAACATGTAAGGCAGTACACTGTTATATGAAGGTGGACTTGCCTTAGTTTAAAATGTATACTGCAAACTCTAGGTCAACCATTAAATATTTTAAAGTAAAATTGATACACTGAGAGGAGTTAAAATAAGATCATATAAATTATAAGTTAAAACCAGAAAAGGCAGAATATGAGAAGGTACAAAAGAAACAAAGAACATATGCAGCATATAGAAATTGGTTATAAAAGTTTTGGATATTAATCCAATTATATTGGTAATCACTTTAAGATTCAATGGTCAAAATACACTAATTATAAGATAGAAAAATATCAGAAGGGATTTAATCACCTAACTATATGTAGTCTACAAGAAACCTATATTAAATAAAAGACTTTCAAAGCAAAGGGATGGAGAAAGATGTACCACACTAATGCTAATCAAAAGAAAGCTGGAATAGCTATATTAATTTCAAAGGTTTCAGAACTAAATTTTCATGGGTAAACAGGAATATTACATAATAATAAAGGGGTCAATTTTAAAATAAGACATATCAACCTTAAATGTGCATGCACCTAACAGAATATCACAGAGTATGTGAAGCAATAGAAGTGAAATAAGAAATAGACAAATATACTCTAACAGTTGGAGTCTTCAAAACCCCTCTGTCAGTGATAGATTAAACAGACAGGAAATCAGTAGATGGTAGATGACAGATGAGAAAGATAGATAAATTAGATAAATGCCCTAGAAATCAGGCCACTTCATAGCTTTACTATCTATGTGATTTCATATACATTACCTAAAATTCAATATTGCATTCATGTAATAGGGATAATAGTAGTGCCTAATGACTCATAGGGTTATTTGAGGATTAAATCAGTATTACAGATGAACTACTTATCAGAGTGCTTGACATTTAGTAAATGTACAATGAAATATAACATCATTGCTTACATAAAAGCACTTTATGAACTTCAATGTACAATACAAATGCACACATTTAATCACTGCTAACCTCAAAGCAAGTATAACATTTTCCTACTCTCTTTTTAACATTATAACTTTAGGCTATTTGAAGTTGCCCTGCTATATTCTTCTTTTCCCAGAAAAGTTAACACATTTGAGAAAAGAAAAAACAAATGAGACCAAACTAGAATTAACCAATACCGTAAATAGTTTTGGTACCAAGGTGGGGGGGGAGGTGTCGTGGGTGGCATAGTCAGTCAAGTGTTGGACTCTTGATTTTGGTTCAGGTCATATCTCATGATTTATGAGTTTGAGCCCTGCTTTGGGATCTATGCTAACAGCACAGAGCCTGTTTGGGATTCTTTCTCTCTCTCCCTCTTTCTCTGTCCCTCCCTTTCTTTCTCTCTTTTCATCAAAAGATGAACATGAATGGGGTGCCTGTGTGGCTCAGTTGGTTAAGCGTCCCACTTTAGCTCAGGTCATGAATTCACAGTCCATGAGTGTAAGCCCCACATTGGGGCCCATAGCCCCATAGCCCAGAGCCTGGAGCCTACTTCAGATTCTGTGTCTCCCTCTTTCTCTGCTCCTCCCCTGCCCATGCTTTCAAAAATAAATAAACATTAAAATTTTTTAAAAAGATGAAAATTTTTAAAAAAAGAAAATGAAGAGAAAATTAATTTTAAAGTTAGTTGTTTTGCTTTATAAAGTCAAAAATAACTCAAAAATGTATATTTTATACACTCCCCCAAAATGTATATTTTTGCATGTTATTTGGATAACAGATAAATATTACTTATAATTTAAAGAAAATATTTTCACAATGGTTTAAAGAGGAATTTCTGTGTAATTTATTACTCAGGTTCCAAATTAAAATTACTTATTTCTCAAAAATCTCTTAACTTCATAACTCTGAACCTCATTTACCACTCAGGTGAAATGCTAAGTGGAGATTTCAAGAAAACAAGTCTTCTTAGCTGAAGTACATACTCTTACAAATTTGCCTAAGATATGAAAATATAAAACAATGATATATGTCAAACAAAGAAACTTACACCTAAACACCATAACAATTTAAACAAAATATACATTATTGAAGCAACTATAAGCTTGAATCAGGAAAATTTTAATGAAATTTTGTTTAATATTGCCAGAACGATTTAATCTGAATGTTTTTTGATTCTTTGCTTGAAAGTTAGGCATATAGGAACATTAATATATAAATATTAATGTTATATAGTATATAGTAATGTAATATAGAGTAATTGTTAATTCTATTAATATACTCACATTGGATATTCATTTTGGATTAGAGTTTTTCATAAATGTTTCCCTAAAATTCATAAAACTGTCAGAATGAACTTAATCCTTATGTTTGTACTGCCTGTATGATGTACTCTGACAACATAGTTTATATTGGCTAAGTATATTTTGATAAAGATGATAACAGTTGGGGCGCCTGGGTGGCTCAGTCAGTTAAGCGTCCGACTTTGACTCAGGTCGTGATCCCACAGTTTGTGGGTTCAAGCCCCCTGTCGGGCTCTGTGCTGACAGCTCAGATCCTGGAGCTGCTTCAGATTCTGTGTCTCCCTCTCTCTCTGCTCCTCCCCTGCTCGTGCTGTCTTTCTCTCAAAAATAAATAAACATTAAAAAATTAAAAAAAATATATGATAACAGTCAAATAATCTATTTTAGTAATTTCCAGAGCATTTTAGGGTAAAGTAAAAAACAGTGGTTATAAATACAAAGACCAGTAAGTTTTGTTTATGGCCCAGCTGTTTTATATATATATATATACACACACACACACATTAACTGAGATCTTCTTTTCTATCCTAAATACCTTAGTAAACTTTCTTAAGAATAGCAAATTCTGTTCTGTCTCTCTCAAATCTACCATTTCAAATTATTCATTTGCCTTTCATTTCTGGCACCATGGTGTATAACTTCTTTATACTTTCATTTACAATTCTGACAGGCACACCAAGTTTCCTGTTCACGATCGAGAATAAAAGGCTAAGAAACACCATTATATTGTCAGAGCCCATATAAAAGAATGTAGAAATGAGTGAGCTTGTGAATGATGGAAATGCCAGTGGAATTTTTGTCTATTACCCAGTATTCTCTAGAAGAAGTCTCAAATATTATTTGCCCTTAAAACTGTTTTCTCTTTTGGGAGAAAAATAAGCTATGTAAGTAAAAAGAGTTGGATGAGTTTGATCATTAGTAAATTACAATGGACAATTTATATTTTTAACTATATTGAAGAAATAGAACAATGTTATTGAATAGTTAGATTTCTGACTAGACACTAGGCAGTTTTAGAAATGTGTAATTTTTTTTTGCAATGAACAATGCTTTCTCTGCATGGTAGAGGTGTCATCACACAAAGTCAAAATAAAACATAATTTTACAACCAAAAGAATTTTTAGAGTTCGGCATTAGGCAGACAAAATGATACATATTGACAAAAATACAGCAATGACAAAATAGGTCATGATTTCTTAATCTGAGAGTAGAATATTTTGGTAAAAAATGTGTATTTTTCAAATGTATTAGATATTACCAAATTATGTACCAAGATGTGCTTGCTGGTTATATTGTCATTATCATGGTTTAGAAATGTTTAAAAAAAAAAAAGAAAGAAAGAAATGTTTGTTTCTCCGCACCCCACTGAAGCGTAGTGTTAGCAAGTATTTCCATTTTCCATTTTATTATGTGTAAAATAGTATCTTACTATTGTTTTATTTTTCATTTTCTCAAATATTATAAATAATGAGTTTGAGTATTTATATAACTCTTGTTCAAGAGGATCTTCTGTTAGATATTTTGCTCATTATTCTGTTGATGATCCTTTCTTAATAATTTAGAAATATTGGTACCGCTCTTTGTCAAATATTTGTTGTGATTATTGTCTCCCAGTCTGTGTTTTTTAAAAATTAATTTGTATTTTATCTTCTTTAAAAACATGTGTTAATATAGCCAAATTTTTACAAGTTTTATTTCAGGTTTTATGACATTGAGTCTTATTTAGGAAAGACTTCCCTACCACATGGTGATATATTTAATTCTAAAAATTTAAAACTTAGTTTTTCTCATTTAGCTCTTTTATCCATCAGGAATTTTTTTAATTTCCTATGAGATAGGGTTTTAATGTTGTTTATTTCCATGCAGAAAATCAGTACTCTGCACCATTGGATGGTCCATCCTTTTTGTGCTGGTCTGCATTGCTTCCCAGTCCATGAAATTAAAGTTTCATTTGTCCATGGATCTGTTCCTCGGGTTTCATTAATTGAATTGTTCTAGCAAAGCTTTCCCCAATATGAGCCCACTTGAATCGACATAGGTTTACAGTATACCTTGATACCTAGAAGTCAAATCGTTCACCAAATGCTGGATATATTTCATTTGCCCATCCAGTACCACTCTCCACTTTTCTCCATCTTGTTCTATGTTTTTCATACAATGGGTATTGAACATTTTTCCCACTTAATAGACTTATTTGTTAAAACAGTTTTAAATTTATGGAAAACTTTAGCAGGTGGTACAGAGAGTTCCCATATATTCTCATTTCCTGTGCACAGTTTCACTTATTATAAATGTTTTGCATAAGTGGGATACCTTTTTTATAATTAATAAATCCAGTATTAATACTTTATTGTTAACTAAATTCCATAGTTTTCATTAAGGTTCACAACTTTGTGTTGTAAAGTTCTATGGGTTTTGACATGTATTATTTCATAAATCCACCATTATAGTTTCATTGTTCTAAAAATCCCCTGAAATTCACTTATTCATCCCTCCCCAGACCCTTCAGCCCCTGGTAACCATTGATTTTATTGTCCCTATAGTTTTCCCTTTTTCAAAATGGCCATTGAGTCTGGAGAAATAGGTTCTACTTACAGAAACGGGTTAGAAAAAAACTTAGGGTGGAAAACTGCCACCACGAAGTGAAAGCATCTGATGTTAGCTAGTGAGATATTGTAATGGGAGCATAGGTAACTTGTTATATCAACTGCAGGAAATTACTTTCCATCTGACACCAAAGTACCTTGATCACAAACTCCACTTGCCCCCCGACCCTTTGCTTCTTACACACACAAGTTAATGATTACTCTCTGATTGTTTTCTCCACGTTCACATGTGTAAGATCTTGTTTTCTTCAGGTTCACTACGTGGGTAATATCTTGTGAGCTCAATAAATACAGAAACAAAACCCCTGTTCAGGGTTCTTGTCTACCCCCAGACATTAACCTTTCTTGTATACAATTCTGCGTCTGGTCTCTTGCTGGACAACAGAGAACTCCAGACTCATAGTCTGCTACAATAGAGCTAGAATCAT
>CM053571.1:84613210-84706023 GCA_028646485.1 Cryptoprocta ferox | reverse complement strand
ACAGTTAAGTGTTTCAAATTTTTATTCATTAGAATGGATAAAAACAACAATGGCAACTGTCATAACATGTATCATCTTATAGACTAAAAGGTATATTTATATATGTTGTGGATTTAGGGCTCTAGCAAATACCTCTTTTACTTTCCCTGACACATTTGCAACTGATTGAAAGATATGCAGAAATGAGACAGATGAAGATCAAGATATGACTTTCTTGATAAAAACTGAATTGGTGCAGCGATGCCTGGTTGGCTCAGTTGGTTGAACATCTGATTCCTGATTTCAGCTCAGGTCGTGAGCCAAGGTCATGGGATCAAGCCTTACAGGCTCAGCATGGAGGCTGCTTAATATTCTCTCTCTTTCCCTCTGCCCCTCTCCCCTGCTCATGCTCTGTCTTAAAAAAGAAAAAAAAAAATGAATTAGTGCGCATAGCTTCCATGTACAGCTCTAACATGCTTCCTTATATTTTATTACAGAATTCAGTCAACTTTGCAGTTTGCAGGCCTCAGTCTCACAAGGACAAAGCCCATACCAGTTTGGTTATCATATGACAGGGAAAGCAGATCACATTGTCTTCTCAGTACACATAGGGCATGGAGTTAATAAATCACTGCTATTCCCTTGTCAGGAGGGAGTGAGAAAGTGTAGAAAAGATGAAGGTGTCCCATTTGAGCTTTTCCCTCTTGGAAGTGGAATGGAAATTTCCTCCCCTTATGCAGGTATAATTCATGGGGGAATAAGTGTCTCTAATAATGCCTATGATATTATTTTTACAACGGTTGACTCAAAAAGGATGTTATAGGATTAAAAGCAGTTACTAAACCAATAAAATAGCAGTAGGATCAATTACTTACACTAATTATTATGTAATCTTAGTTAGGAAACAAATAGAAAAAGAGGAAATTTACATAAATGATTTGAAGCTCCTATAATGCAAAAAATCCGCACTTACTATAACCTTAAGAAGTCCATACACCTTTTAAGTTCGTCCAAAAAATAATAGGAGTTTGGATAGCTTATAATCATGTTTTGCTCCCAGGACAAAATATATCAAAATATGCTGTTTAGGGCATTTGAAGAAACAGTCTGAGAAATTCTATCATCTTGTCAAAGGAGAGATAGAAGATGGGGGGCGAGGTGGGTGGATGAGAGGAGAGATAGGTTGCTCTTAAAGAGGGATAAAGAACACCTGCCTTGTGTGCACTGTGGGTTTCTTATAAGTGCTGACATAGGCAAACACTCTAGGGATCAGGGGAAATTGGTGATCTAGTAAAATATGGTCTTCAGCTAAAGGTCAAATGAAATTGTACTGGAAACCTTGGGGATACTTTAAAGTGGGAGCTAAAGACAGGGGGCTGCTCATTAGAGCTTGTGCTTAAGTACCAGTTTCACTTTATCAGGGAAATTGTTCATTTGTGTGAAAATTTGACCTCTGTCAGTTTGCCAAGCAGGCTGGGCCCGGAGGTGATCTCAGACTCACGTGTGCTTGCAGAAGTTAAAGCTACCTGGGGACTACTTTCAAAGGACACTGCCAAGGTTAGCAGACCCAAAATTTGACCTTCCTTTTCTTTCTTTCCATTTATATCTGTTTGTAAAGTTCAAACAGTTCTTTTTTTTTTCCAAAATAAGAAAGCACTTCAAATGCAATAAAGTGGTAAAAGATTCCAAAGGGATGCAGCTATAAAAGAGAAGGTGAAATAAAAATGTTTCGCTTAGGAAGGCTGGTTATTTAAGGAAATATAATTCATTGCTAATAACAATCACCCTATTTTTTAACCTAGATTAGATTTACCTTTAAAATTGTATGGTGCTACTGTCTTTTAACCAAGGGCAGGGATTATGGCTAATGTATTAACGAAGGAAAAGAGGAGAGAGGCTTTTTCACTGGATGTTTGTTATCCAGAGAAGCTAATAATTCAGAACTCTAAGAATGCTCGAAATATGTGGACCTTCCTATCACATATCCACATAAATTAAGCTATGAAGGAAAGGGAATGATGGGCCATGATTTAATGGTATGGATATATGATGATGAAAGTACTGAATTTCAAAAATTGGTTTTAAGTACCTATTACATGCTAAGATTTTTATTTTTTTCTTTCATATCTCGATATGCAGTTAATTATTTTGCTTATTATCAGTCTCCTCTTACTAGTGTCAATGCTTCCAGAAGGACTGGATTTTGTTTTATTAACTGTTGTCTTCCCGACATCTAGAACACACCTGCCATATTTGTTTGTACTGTTTCTACATAGCACCTATTTGTATTATTTTACTCTTTCTTTAAAGAATACACACGAGAGACAAGCTCATATGTGTTTTCTCATATAATCACTTTCACACCATGTGAAGTAGTTACTTTAAAAATAATAATGTTGATTTTTACTTTCATGGCTAATGAGTGGCTAATTGCATGGACTTCTCATTTGTCACAATAGAGGTTATTTTTATTTGTAATACAGAAAGATTTTTATTTATATTGTTAGCATAGAGCTCTGAACCATTTTCCTAGCAAAATTAAAATTACCATAGTCAAGTGCTTTACTAGGAGCTTTGTACACATTACTTCATATATGCATGGGAAAGCAAGGCGCTTGAACCAAAAGAAAATTTTCAGACTCCACTATTTTTAACTTGCATAAATAGCAATTTCATGTGGTTCAGTCTGATATTAATTACATTTATAGGGGTAACTGAAATTTAAAGAAATTAATTAAATTGTACAAAGCCCAATACCAGTAAACAAGAAACTTAAGATCTGAATCTATATTTAATTACAAGTGCCCTTTTCTTTCTCTTGCATCTAAAAGAGGGCTTTGGGGGACACCTGGGTGGCTTAGTCAACTGTGTCCAACTCTTGATTTCGGCTCAGGTCATGATCTCATGGTCGGTCATGGGATCGAGCCCTGTCTCAGGCTCTGAGCTGAGTGTGAATCCTGCTTGGGATTCTTTCTCTCCATCCCTTCCCCAACTTGTGCACACACACTATCTCTAAATAAATAAATAAACATTTTAAAATAATAAAAGAGGGCTTTGGAGTCGAATCTCAATAGTACTAAAGTCAAGAATAAACATGACATGCTATTTGGAATATTCTCTTTCTTTTAAAACAAATATGGAATGTAGTTAAAGGCAAAATTACACAATTTTTTTAATCTTTATTTATTTTTGAGACAGAGAGAGACAGAGTGCAAACAAGGGAAGGGCAGAGAGAGAGAGACACACAGAATCTGACACAGGCTCCAGGCTCTGAGGTGTCGGCACAGAACCCGTTGCGGGGCTCAAACCCACTAACCGCGAGATCATGACCTGAGCCGAAGTCAGACTCTTAACCAACTGAGCCACCCAGGCGCCCCAAAATTACACAAATTCTTAACACAACAGGAGGCTCTGGGTACATTTCACACTATGTGGGATCAATTCACTGTTAGGAGCACTCGACTCTAAAATGCTAAAAAGCCGAGCACACTCAGTCCCAGAGCCCCCTTTCCCTACCCTTATCTGAGTAAATGCCTATGCTGAGATTAGCCATCGATCAATACAATTGTATAATCTGTTGAGGATGAGAAAAAGGTTATCTTCTTTGAAGGGAAAAAAATATCTTCATTATGCAATAATTCGCTTCAGAGATTCAGTGTTAATATAATTGCGTATAGTTCAAAATGAATATGGATGATATGGAATATATGTAGGTAAATGTTCTTTTTAGGAAAATTAAGAAAGATATTTTCTCCCATTTTAAGTTATGTTCTATATGCATTACTTTTTTTAAAGTTTTTATCCAGATTCCAGTTAGTTAACATGCAATGTAATATTAGCTTTAGGTATACAATATAGTGATTCAACTCTTCTATAAAACTCATCATAAATGCATTCCTTAATTCCCATCACCTATATAATCTCCCCTCACCCCCCACTTTGGTAAGCATCAGTTTGTTTTCTATAGTTAAGAGTCTGTTTCTTGGTTTGCTTCACTCTCTCTGTCTCTCTTTTGCCTTTGTTCATTTTGTTTCTTAAATCCACATATGAGTGGAATCATATGGTGTTTGTCTTTCTCTGACTCATTTCACTTAGCAGAATACTCTTCAGCTCCATTCACATCATTGCAAATGGCAGGATTTCATTCTTTGATATGCCATTACTTTCTTCTCATTCCTTCTCAATTTCAAGAATTATAGTTGCTACATTTCTATTACGTTATAAATCATTAAAATGAAAGCTAGTATTTCTGAAAACTTTTATTATCTAGAAGGCAATATTTAATTTCTGATTGTAATTTAGAAACTTATGAAATCTCCAAACATCTTTTGATTTTCTTTGTAAGCAGAAGATGAAAAAGATTCCAAGATACAAAGTATTCAAAGATTCAAGAAAGAGACTACTACAGGTAAATAGTGCAGTTACCCCGGTGTCATTTAGGTAAGTAATTATCTCAATTGACTCTCAATGAAATACCTTCCTTTTCAATTAGAATTCTAAGTGGGATCACATAAATTATTTAAGGAACTGCTTATCATGGTTATAGTCATCACATACAGCTTTCTTAGCAATCTTACTCTCCTAAAATAACATGTATTCTCTATAAACATAAAAACATAAAAGCAACTTTCACCTTTTCTTTTGCCTTGAATTCTGATTTAGTAAGCAAAAGATTATGTTGAAGAAAATTAAATAGGAATGTAATTTTGTTTAGCCAATTTCTCTACTACTACTCAAGCTCCTCTTTACCTATTATTAAAGCAATTAGAACAAAAATTACCATGTAGAACTAGCATTTCACACTACCACCTGGTTAGCTTTCCAGGGTATTTTATCAAGAAGTAATAAGGAGGGCAGAAATGCTGTTTGTTTTTAAATAGAGTATAATGTGATTAGGGAAAACTTCTACAATCCTCCAAAAGAATAGACAGAAGAGTTAATTTTTTCCCTTAAGGAGATGGAGAAGTTAAAGTCGGACTGAACACTGAGACTTAAAAGAGGTAAGCAGCGGTAACATGGATAGAGCCTCTCCCGATCACAGCCAGCAGGAGCTAATTGTATTAGTTATGGTAATAGTGCCCTCCAGAGGAATTTTGCAGGAATTTGAAAAGCATAGGGAAAATTAAAGGCTGTAAAAATGATGAAATTTAAATACACAGTTATAAAGTCAATTACCGTATTAATCTTAACTAGATAATTAATGCATTCTTCAGTTTAAATTTAGTGCTGGAGGTCAACACTATATCCATCATTACAAATATTAACAAACATACATTTTTTATTATTTTAGGCCATTTGTGAATCCTTACTTGCATATTATATTCTTTGTATATTCTAAAATATGTAATTTTTTAAGGCTTATTTAGTTCAAGAAAACAGTGAAGGACCGAGATTAAGGTGTTCAAATTTGTGATCTTATTGTTACTTTTGCTTCGCTGTATTTCTTTGGGCAAGTTTTTAGAAATTAGTGCAAATAGATCTATATTCTTATATTAATATCACTAAAGGGAGGCAAAATTAAAATAATCACCATCAATTATTATAAGTCAATTAATATGGGGGAGCTCATAGTACCAGATTATAGATAGCAAGCTCCAATTAACACCACAAAATGTTTAGTTAAAATAGGTAATAAATACATGAAGTGAAGAATAAGAGGCCTCCTTATGTCTGTCATTTAAATATTTATAGTTTCTTAATTTTAGAGAATACATAATGATTATTTCACATGATTTATTATCATTATCATCTGCATTGCTTTTGCCATTTTATTATGCTAAGCACTGAGGCAAATGCTGGGAAAAGGAAATTCATATTTAATGATTTCACTGTTGTTGTTTTTTTTTTTTTTTACCTCACTCACCATTGTCAGCTACCACCATAATGGCTTTCTGCATTTGAAATCTTGGAGGAAAACCCAAATCATCGAAAAGCAAGTTCCTCTCCATAATTTATTAAAATACTTGTAAAGAGTTGAAATTTTTCTTTTAAAATCTAATATCAAAAACCACAAAAGGGAGAAAATGACTGGAAGACAAAAATAAGACCAAAGAACAAAGACAACAAACATAAAAACTGCAACAAATACAGTAGATATTAATCCAACTATATCAATAGTCACATAGACTATCAGTGGTCTAAATGCACCAATTAAAACACAGACGTTGACAGAGTGAATCAAAACATGAGGCCCAACTCTATGTTGTCTACAAGAAACCCACTTTAAATATCAAGACACAGATAAATTAAAAATAAATGGATTTGCAATGCCACTATGTTATATATGCATATATGTGGGTGTCATTGGTCTCTTTGTCAAACCCTGCACAAATGCCATATCATTTAAATTACTATAATATCTAATAATTCTAGAGACCTGGAGGGTTAAGTTTTCCTCAAATTGCTCTTACTTTCAAATTATGGTAGCCAGTCTTGTTTTTTGCCCTTCCAAACGAATTGTACAAAAGCTTATCATTTTCATGAAAGAACATGTTGAGATTTTAAGTAAGAATTGCATTCAGTTAATAGTTTAATTGAGGAACGTTTCTATCTTTGAGGTATTGAGTGTTTCTATCCATGACAGTGACAACTCTCTCCAGTTACTTATGCTTGTTTTATGTTCTTGAATAGTAATTCCTTTCTCTGTAAAGATTCCATCTTTTGTTACATTTTTGCACAGGGCATATTATTGTTTCCATGTTATCATACATTGTATCTGTCTTTAAGTTACATTCTTAATTGTTAATTACAAAGATTGGAACACTATTCTTTTTTTTTTTTTTTTTTTTTTTTTTTTTTTTTTTTTACTATTTATTCCATTACCAGAAAGTTTTCTGAATTCTCTTATTTGTTCTAATAGTTTGTAGAATCTTTTGGCTTCTCTGTATAGACTACCATATTATCAAAATATAATCACAGCTGTTCTTCTAATCATCACCATTTTTTAAAAATCCTATTGGGCTAGCTAGGACCTCTAATGCAATATTGAATACAAGTGGTGTTAGTAGTTCTTATTTTATTTCTTATGAAAACACAATTGTTTTAAATACTTCATATTTCATTGCAAATGATACTTTATATTTCTGTTAGACACTCTTAATTAAGGTGAGGCTATCCCCATCCATTCTATGTCCACTAAGAGATAGATATCTCTATCTAATGAGATAATCATACATTTTTCCTCTATTGACTGTTAATATGTAAAGAAATCTTAATAGATTCCCAATGGTAAAACAGTCCTAGGTTAAAATCAACTTAGTTATGAGGAATCATTTTATTTTCATAAATACCTGTTTGCTTTTTCTTTAATTTTTAATATTTATTTATTTTTGAGAGAGAGAGAGAAAAAGATTGTGAGCAGGGTGGGACAAAGAGAGAGGGAGACACAGAATATGAACCAGGCTCCAGGCTCTGAACTGTCAGCACAGAGCCCATTGCAGGGTTCAAACCCAGGAACGGCAAGATCATGGGTGGAAGTCCAACGCTTAACCAACTGAGCCACCCATGCACCCCGCTGTTTGCTTTTTAAAAGAAAGTTTTAAATTTTTTTGTCCCTCTGTTCAAAAATAAATTTGGATTATAATTCTCTTTTCCCAATCTGTTCTGCTTTTATGGGATTTGGGGGTTTTGGGTATCCAGATTATATTAACCTCATAAAAGAGTAAGTTTTCCCTTCTTTCAAAAAGTTTATGTACAATGAATTCTCTGTTTCTTCAATGTTCTCTATATCTTATTCAAATATGTTAAGAAAAACAAAGAAAAAATAACTTGTACTCTGTTGGAGGCATCTCCATTTGATCAAACTAGTTTTGATGACTATTGTTCAAATATTCTTTAAAAAAGTTTTTTTAGCTGTTTATTTATTTTGAGAGAGGGAGAGTGAGCACAAGAGGAGCAGAGAGAGAAGGAGAGAATCCCAACCAGGCTCAGTACTGTCAGTGTGGTGCTTGATCTCACAAACTGTGAGATCATCACTTGAGCCGAAATCAAGAGTCAGACACTCAACTGACTGAGCCACCCAAGCACCCCTATTGTTCAAATATTCTATTTCCTTCTATTGCTTGTTTGCTTTAGCAAGTTTTCAAGAGTTGGGTTAAAATCTCAAAATACTAGTGTGGCTTTTTAAATATTTCATTTTAATTATTTTAATTTTTGCTCTGTAAATTTTGAAGTTATGTTATTAGAGGTGTTCAGGTTCAAGATTTTTATGTTTCTCTTGAAATTTCTTATCATAAATATAGAATATCTTTACTCATTAATAATTATTTTGCCTTCAGTCTATTTTTTCTCATACTAATACAGATATCACGGTGTCTGAAGTGGAAATGCTGGGGTTCAGAGCAAAGGGTCAAGAAAGAATTCTTGAGACATCTTTGGTGGAAAAAGGTGGTTTTATTGAAGCATAGGGACAGGGCCTGTGGGCAGAAAGAGCTGCACTGGAGTTGTGAGGAGTGACTGATTATATACTTTCAAGTTGGCGAGGGGGGAGTTAAGGATAGCATAATTTCTAAGGAATTTAGAAGCGAGGTTTCCAGGACCTTGAGAGGCTAGCTGTTGTTGGGAAAAGTCATTTATTACTGTCTAGTAAAACCTTAGTCATGAGGCCCTTCGATATATGTCAGTGGGCCATATATCTTGGGTGGGCAGAGATAAAGGAAGTTTCCAAAATAATTTTATATGTTAAAGGAGACTTACAGGATCCTGGAGGTCAAGATAATATTAAGCTAAGATTGCCTTTTGCCCGTAGCAAAGTAGTTGAGTTCCTAGAGAAAGGTCACTCTGCTTGTTTCAAGGACTTGTCAATGGGCTGTAAATTGTAAGGAAATTTAATATCATTTCTTTTGTTTTTGTTCCTCACATCATATCTACCTGGCATATCTTTTTATTATTTACTTTAAACCCTCTTTGTTTTCCTAAAATCTCCATATTTCATATTTTTCACCTTTTGTGTAATGTATTTATTTATTATTTTCTTTCTCCCATTCAAAATTGAATTTCAGGGACAGCTGAGTGGCTCAGTTGATTGAGCGTCCTACTCCTGATTTTGGCTCAGGTCATGATCTCACCATTTGTGAAATCAAGCCCTGTGTTAGGCTCCATGCTGATAGCACAGGGTCTGCTTGGGCTTCTCTATCTCCCTCACTCTCAGCCCCTCCACTGCCCATGCATGCTCTCTCTCTCTCTTTCTCAAAATAAATAATTACACATAAAAAAAGAAATTGAATTTCATTAAGACAGGGATTTTTGTATGTTTGATTCAGTGGTGTACTGAAACATCTAGAACATGTGCCAGGCATGGCACATAATAGGATCTCCAAAGATATTAGTTGAAAAAGAAAGATATTAGTTCAATAAAAATCATGATATCTTCCATAAATTATATTTAACTGGATACCTTTATACTTTAGTCTAAACCAGAGTCTCTGTCTTTTAACTTGAAAGTTTCTTCCTTTGTTATTTATTATAATTATCAACATATTTGGATTTATTTCTACATTGTATTTTGTGCTTTCCATGCTTCAAAGCTATTTACCATACTGTTTAAAACATTCTTGTTTTTCTTAATCCACTCATTTTCTTTCTTGTTTTATCTGATTTTTAATTCCCTTTTAATGGTTTCAAAATATACATATTACTTCCATTATATTAAGGATTACAATAAAAGATTTTTTCCATGTATATGTGACTTAACAAGGTCTACAATGAATCAGTTACTCCACCTCAATACCAAACTTTAATCACCCTTCCAGTTTTTATTTTAATCTATTATTTTGTCTTTTAACTTTGAACTTCCCAATTTTCATCATATTATTATTATTTTACAGCAATATATATATAGGTATATATATATCAGTATATATATATATATATATATATATAAGTACTATGCATATATATATATGCATAGTACTAATTTATTCTCCCCTTCTCCTTTTTTTTGGAGGACATTCATTCCTGTCTGATCTTCTACCTGAAGTGTTTATTTTGGAGACAATATAATATTTGAATAGTAGATTCCTCACATATTCCTGCCTTCATTTTTCCCTGTTTGAAAAACAACTTGATTTGGTATAAAATATTGCTTTTTATTATTTCTCCTCAAAAATTTGAAAATATGTTTTCATTAATTATGCCACTTATTTTGTTGCTTTCTGGAAATCTTCTGTCAGTTGAATTTTTATTTTATTTAATATTTCTTTTAAGATGATTTTTCTTCCCTTTGGTATTATATATATTTGGAATCATTTTTAGTATTTATATAGATCTGGATCATTTATGTATCTGGATTTATTAAGTTTTATTTGTATTACATGGAACTGATTTACTTCTCCAAAGCCAAGTTTCTTACCTTTCATCAATTCTGGAAAATATTTAAATTATATTTTTGAATATCTTCTATCTGAAAACTTCTCTATTCTTTCTTAAGGACTCTAACTACAAACTCCTATTAGATATATCCCAATGTTATATCTCTTAACTGTCTCAAATTCTTCATATTTTTTAATACATCTGTGCTGCCACTCTGGGCAGTTCCCATCTAGATTATTAAAGATTGCTTTAGCTGATTTAATCTGATATGCAATCCATTCAATGAGTGTTTATATTTTTTCAATTATTTTTTATTTTAAATTTAATTTTTTGATTTAATGTTTATTTATTTTGAGAGAGAGAGACAGAGTGCGAGTCAGGGAGGGGCAGAGAGAGAGGGAGACAGAATCTGAAGCAGGCTCCAGGCTCTGAGCTGTCAGCACAGAGCCTGAAACAAGATTCAAACTCAGGAGCCATGAGATCATGACCTAAGCCAAGGTCAGACGCTCAACCGACTGAGCTACCCAGGAGCCTCTATTTTAATTTTAAATAGATATTTTTTCCAAAATTTTTTTTTACAATTTTCTTTTATTGGATTTTGTCTATCTTACAATATTTTGTTCTAGTCTTAAGAATTTTCATGCTTTCCTTTATTGCTTTCATCCTTTTAAACATATTTGGTTTGTTTTATTATTTTGACCTAGTTCAATTATCTCAAAATTCTAGCTTCTTTTTGTTAAAACTGATGATACATTCATGACACTTTGTTCATTTTTGTTGTGATTTATTTTTAATTGTGAGCTCCTCTGCAGTGAGGATTGTATTTTTTTTCCATATTGAAATCTATCCAGCCTGGGTTGTAAGAGAATGGCTCTGGAGTGGCATTACAGGTTTCCAAAGGTATCTCTGGGCCAGGACAACATTGTTGGGGACTTCTGCAGTGCACTGTGTTGTCTTCATACTCCATAGTATCTGAGCTACAGATCCAGGTCTTGATTTCTCACAAGGAGACATTTTTCCTTACCTAACAGAGAAAAGTTTTGATTTTCTTCTCTTCCCAAACTGGTGGTCAGAGTAGGTCAAATACCTCTTTCACTTATTAGGAAGCCTTTTATATGTTCAAATTTTATTAAATTTGTAAGTCTTTGTAAACACACAGCCCCAAAGTAATCACAGTGGTTAGCTTATGCTCTGAAACCTAGTTTCTGTCCCCTCTGTATGTGTGCCCCTGGAAGTTTCTTGACTTTTGTAAGAGATCAGATGAAGAATTCATATTACTCAGCACTTTCTATTGCTTTTAGAGATAAGGGAGAATTTATGCATTAGTTTAAATGGCAAAATATGGAAATAGTTTTGTGGCTGTAAATTATTACACTAATAATACTTGGTATAAGTGAATTTTAATGGAGAGTGAGGAAGCTCAAACATACATCTGGGCTGTCATAGTACAGACCCCAGAAAGCACTGGAACAGCATGCATTCCAAAGCAGAAGTGTACAAGGATATCACCAATATTTACAAAAATATTGTAGATTTCTGTATATTCACAAGGTGTATACTGGGAATTGAAGCTAATTTCACTTTTCAAGACCAATTATAGATCTATAAAATGATAAAAAGGCCTGCAAATGCTGCTGATGAACAGTGAGTTTTTATAATAATCTACAAAGGAAAAAATGATGATTATTAACTAGATCCATAAAAGAGATGGGCCCAAGTGCATTGTTAACAAAGGCAGAAGTTTTAGGAATTCTTTTTGATAGTTATTCTTACTTAGCAAGCGAATTCAATTAATTTGAAAATACTATTACTACTTTTTTAAAGCAAGATTTCATGTATTTTCAGAATAGATTTCTCTAATTGGATTTTTAATTAAATAAAAAAGGGAGAACTAACATTCTACCCTAATGTAATCCCATTTCTAATTACTAATATTGAAATAATGTGAAGTTATCATGCAGATATAACAAACTCACAAGGCACCAACTATCAAGTGATATTTAGGAATTACCAGTAATATCTACTATTATGTTTTAACAAAAATGGGTGAATTTCACTAATTAAGCATATAAAATTTTATTACATTTTATCCCTGTGTGGGATCTGGGATAAATAATTAAGTCAGTTAGTTCTAATTAGGCCCAGAGTTTATACATACACACACACACACACAGACACACACACATACACACACACACAAATACACACACACACACACATTTTCTAATAACATCACAATATGTTAGTATTGTGAAGGATGTAAATAACCATTAATCCTTTAATTTTTAAAGACATTATAGATGACAAAACTAAGATTAAAAATGTAAGAAATTTACCACAAATTTACCACAAAACGACTCCAGCAAAGCTAAGCTATCCACGAGGTCTCCTAACTCTAAATGGAAGCTTTTTTTCAGGTAAGACTAATGGTTCTCAAAATGTCATCCATAAGCATGCAGGTCCTGGAGACCTGTTGAGAAGGGCCATGAGGTCAAATAATTTCATAAAAATACAAAACCTATTCTCCTTTTTCAATTTGTTGATCTTTGCACTGATGGGGCAATAGCAATTGTGGGTGGGGACGCCTGAGTGGCTCAGTCAGTTAAACATCCAACTCTCAATTTCAGTTCAGGTCATGATCCCAGAGTCACGGGATTGAGCCCTGATTTGGGCTTTGTGCTGAGTGTGGAGCCTGCTTGGGATTCTCTCTCTCCCTCTCTCTGTCCTTCCCCCACTCTCGCTGTCTCTCTTTCTGACTCTCTAAAAAAATAAACATTTTAAAAAAGACATATTTTTTATAAAATCTGATGAAGTTGTATAATCATTATTTGTATGAAGTCTCGATCTTTAAATACAAGTTATTTTAATATTCTGGAATTAAATAAGAATTGCACATACAGCATGCTTGTTACATGTTAAAATATAAGATTATCATGAGGAAATGTGCAACAGCTTAAATTAAAAACTGAACTATACATTTCTAAAGAACACCATTTTTACTTATAGAAATGAGTGACAGAGAAACTATGACTATTCAACCTGGGTAATGAATATTTGGTATTCTTAAAAATAAATGAATTATATTTGTCATTTCAAAGAAAATAATTATTTGTTGCCAATAAAAAACTTAATCTTTGAAGCAAAAATTTGAATTCTTGAAAGCCTGAACTCTATATGTTGCCAATATTTAGATTAGTGGTGATATTAACAAATATGACTTGTTTTGGGATTGTATAATGAAATGTGCCAACACTTGGAACAAATGAATAACTCAGTAAATCAGTATTTTCCAAATAAACAATGTTTGATGTTATAAAATCATGCATGAGTAAAAGACCCATTGCAAGATAAAATTGTGAATTTTAATGTAGCAGTGTGAAAAAGGTTTGTTAACAGGATTTCAGATTCCATACTGTACTAACACTTAGGAAATTACCACTTAATGAGTTATGGTGTAGTGTCAAAGAACAATTTCCACACTGAGTTGAAAAGAATAGTGAAATATCTCTCCGTTTCCCGCTACATATCTGAAAAAGGGCAGTGTCAGGGAAGTTTCAGAATGATACCCATAACACATGCAATGCAGAAGTTTATCAGAATTTGTCTTTTATTAAACCAGACATTGACAGGTTTTGCAGACATATGAAAAAATGCCACTTTCCTTTTTTTGGATACTATAGTTATTTTTTCACTAAAATGTGCTGTTTATCTTGTCATATATTAGTTCATTATTTACAAATGATACTATGCACTTACAAAGGATCATTAGAGACTACTATGAGCAATTGTATGCCAACAAACTGGACTAGAAGAAATGAATAAATTCCTAGAAACATACAATTTACCAAGACTAAATCAGGAAGAAATAGAAATCTGAATAAACTAATTACCTCTACAGAGATTGGATCAGTAATTAAAAGTAACTCCACAACGAAAAAAGAACATTATCAAGTGGCTTTGCTGATGAATTCTACCAAACATTTAAAGAAGAAGTAATACCAATGCTTCTGAAACTCTTCCAAAAAACAGAAGAGAAAGGTACATTCCCAAATTCACTTTATAAGGCCAGTATTATCTTGATACCAAGACAAGGAACCTGAAGAAAAGTAAATTAGAGGCCAATATCCTTGATAAACATAGATGCAAAAATATCTGTAACACAATATTAGCAAACCAAATTCAACAGTACATTAAAAGAATCCTACAGTATGATCAAGTGGGATTTAGTCCAAAAAGGTGAAGAAGATTCAACATCCACAAATCAATCAATGTGACACATCACATTAACAAAATTAAGGATAAAATCATATGATCACATCAATAGATGCAGAAAAAGCATTTGACTAAATTAAACATTCATTCATGATAAAAAATAAAAGCTCTCAACAAACTGAGTTCAGGGGAAACATACCTAAACATAATAAAGTTCATATATGACAAGCTCACAGCTACATCAAACTCACTGGTGAAAAGCTGAAAGCTTTCTTCTAAGATCAGGAACAATAAAAAGATTCCCACTCTCAATACTTTCATTCAACATAGTCCCAGAAGTCTTACCCAGAGCAATTCAGCAAGAAAAAATAATAAAAGGCATTCAAATTTGAAATGAAGAAACAAAGTTGTCTCCATTTGCAGATGATATGATATTTTATATACAGAAACCTTAAAGACACCAAAACACTATTAGAACTAAAAACAAATATGGCAAATTTTTTGTATGCAAAATCAAGATACAAAAATCAGTTGTGTTTCTATAGAATAATAACAAAGAAGAAAAAAAATGAAAAAAATTCCATTTATGATAACATGAAAAATGCTTTAAAAATAAAATAACTAGGAATAAATATAACTAAAGAGGTAAACAGTTTGTACACTGAAAATTCTAAGAATTAATATTGTTAAAATGTCCATACTACCCAATGTGATCAACAGATTTAATACAATATCTATCAAAATTCCAATGGCATTTTCCACAGAAGTAGAACAAACAATCCTAAGAGTAGTATGGAATCACTAGTTTGGATTTGACACCAAAAGCAAACTCAACAAAAGCAAAAATAAACAAGTAAGACTGCATCAAATTAAAAAGTTGTTCCCCAACAAGGGAAACCATCAACATCAACAGAATGGGAAAAAGTATTTGAAAATAATATATCTGATAAAGGATTAATATTTAATATATACAAATAATTCATACAACTCAATAGTGAAGAAAATAATCTATTAAAAAATGGGCAAAGAAATTGAATAAACATCTTTCTAAAGACATACAAAGAGCCCAAAGGGACATGAAAAGGTACTCAACATCTCTAATCATCATGGAAACGCAAATCAAATCTACAATAAGATGTCACCTCATACCTGTTAGGATGGTTATCATCAAAAAGACAAGAAGTAACAACTGTTAACAAAGATGTTGAGAAAAGTGAGCCCTCATGCACTGTTTGTAGGACTGAACACTGGTGCAGCCACTAGGGAAAACAGTATGGCATTTCCTCAAAAAGTCCCAAAGAGAAGTATCTTATGATTCAGCTGTCTCCCTTCTGAGTATATATCCAAAGGAAATGACACCTAGATTTTGAAGAGATATCTGCACTCAGATTTTGTAGCCAGATGTGGAAATAACCTAAGTATCCATCAGTGGATGAATGGATAAAAACAATATAGTATTTATATACAATGGAATATTATCCAGCCATGAGAAAAGACACCTTGCCATTGGCCACAACATGGGTGGACCTTGAAGGCATTATGCTAAATGAAATAAGTCAGAGAAAGAAAATACTATATGGTCTCACTTAAATGTGGAATTTTAAAAACCTAAATTAATAGAAACCGAGTGTAAAATGGGAATTGCCAGTGGCTAGAGACTGGGAAAAAGGGAGACAATGGCTAAAAGAACAAACTTCCAGATAGAAGATAAAAAGTTCTAGGGATTAAATGTATAGCACAGTGATTATAGTTAATAAATCTGTACTGTACACTTGAACGTTGCTAACAGGATATCTTCAATGTTTTCACCATAAAAACTATTATAGTAATTAGGTGAAAACATTCAAGATACTCTGTTAGGAGCGCTCAAGTTTCATGATGTAGGTGTTAACTAAGGCTATGGTGGCTATCATTTCACAAGGTATAAGTGTATTTTTAATAGTATATTTTAATGTTTATTTATTCTTGAGTGGGGGAGGGACAGAGAGAAAGGGAGACAAAGGCTCCAAAGTGGGCTCTGTACTGACAGCAGTGAGTCTGATGCAGGGCTCGAATCCATGAACCATGAGATCATGACCTGAGTAAAAAGTTTATATGTCTGTGTGTGTGTGTATATATATATATATATATATATATATATATATATATATATACACATTATACATGTAATATATATTTAATATTTCTCCATTTTAATTTCCATGATAAACCCTAAAAGATATAACTCATATGAACAAAGCTATTCAGCATTTTTTATCTTTAAAAGGATAAAAGATTCTGAGACCAAAAAGTTCTTAGAATTGCTCCATTAAACTCCATTTCTAATGAGACAAATCAATCTTGTAATATTCTTACAGAAAAGAAGTATATTACAGAGTTACAACATACACCTTTAATCTCAACTCCATCAAACCATCAATGAAACTTTCAGATTTTATACGGGTGCCAGAAAAAGAGAGTGACAATCTCAAACAATAATAAAGGTTCTAAGAGATGTTTATAAAAGATCTTTTATAGTCTTTAACCTCCCTGTCCAGGCCTTGGGAGCTAGTGAGAAAGAGAGAGAGGATTAAATAACTAGATTATTACTGGTAACTGTTTAGTTGTATAAACTAAATGTGTCAAAGAGGTGTTAATGTAAAAGATTAGAGAAAACGATTTCGATAGTTATCATGCCAGTCACTCAAGGTACTCAAACAAAGCATGGAACATGTAATTTTAGTTGTAGCATCTGATAAGATAAAATCAAGGTGAACAAAACTCCTTTCACAGTGTGTAGTGAATCATTAAACATGTAATAAGCTTCTAAGCTCACTCTATTTACATTTCTAATGGAAAGAGAAATAAAATTTAAAATAGAGAACAAAATATAAGGTAAGTAATACTAACATACAGTGTGTTGTGAAATATTTAATCACAAAAATGACTGAATAATTATGAAAATTATTAATTCATAAGTAGAGTTTGAATTCCCATAAGCAAAATTTTCTTTAATGTGCATTTAAAAAAAATTCTGGAGTAGATGTTCTGGATAACAATTGTGGAGAGAATAGGGTAAAGCAAAAATACTTTGTATAATCATTTACCTGCTGAAGATCTTTGTTCAAAACTCTTCCTTTAGAGGTGGTACTGTAAAACCTAGAATGGTTAAATGATATGGTCACTGTCAGTATTTGACTTCCCCCTGGTCCAAAGAACAATTTGAAATAAAAGAAAAATGGAGTTAAAATAGAAACATTAGAAACACAGAAAGAAAACTATACATGTTAGCCACAAGTAGAGGGTGCAGCTAAAGAATAACAATTAGGCAAAAAGAGCGCTAGGCCCTCAAGAAACCATTGTCAAGATAATAAAATCTTTATTACAGAGCCAACACTTTGGATTTTTTTCATTTTCTAGATTGCGGAATTAGCTTTCATTTTTAATGTGTATACCCTGTCCTATGGTCCTGCATTTTAGAATAGATTTCAAATTCAGAAACTAAACATAACCATGGGCTTCACAGTCAATCTGTCATTTTACTAACATTTAAAGGGCACTCATAAACTCATTAATGGGTTAAACATTCTGAGTATGTTTACGTGCCAGATATTCCTATAGATAATAGAAATATTAAGAAACCTATGACTGAATCCCAGCTTTCTAAAGTTAATATTAAGAAAACAAGCTAATGTTCAGTAGCAGAGAGCAAAGTAACAATTATATAGCTCAAGGTACAGTGTGATAATAACTATGAGACACAGAGTCTCAATTACAAGAGCTTTGTATAAAAATAATGATAGAAGAATATTAACTGTCAAACTGATTTTGGTAAATTAAAAATAATAGAATCAAGCAAAATAAATTTATCTGCCAAAGAAAATGTGTACAGGAAAATTATTTTCCCCCCAAATTTCATGATATATAACAAAGCAGAAAATTTCCAGTCAATAGAGGTAACTAGATACTCAGAAGTTAATAACAAACCCTAAAAAAATAAATAAAATAAAATAAAATAAAATAAAATAAAATAAAATAAAATAAACCTAAGATAATTCCAGTATAACTGACTCTTGTCAAACCCTTAGTAGAAAGACATTTTAGACTGTTATAATTTAGGCAGTATAAGAAATTGGAATTTTGAAAGTTTTTAGTGAATTTATAAAAGGGCATAATAAAATAGAGAACTAGTAGGCACAAACTTTGCATTAACTTTTAGTGAAATTCTGGGCTTATCTCTTATCTGATTTCTGGGTCTCTGAAAATTAACAACTTAGACCAGGTTGTATTTTTAAGTCCAGGTATTTATTTTCTTGATATCTTACAATATCTTTCTACAAGTGATTTTAAAGTAAAGTGTTCATTAAATCAGGAAAATATTAGGGTTCCCAGTCATTATTAGCATCTTTATTTAGCATTACATCTTTAGCATTGCTATAATGCTATTAGTTGCTTGGAGTTGTAGAGAATAACTAAGAAGAAGATACAGTCTTGTCCTCAGGAAAACTACAATACATTTGTAACAATAAACATTAATTTGAAAAACAATTCAAAAATAATATATGACAATATGGAGTTAAATACAAAGTGTGTATGATAGATAACACATAATATTGATGGTGTCTGGGATGGAAAAAACACAATCTCTTTTTTTATTTAACAAGGTAGATTTTATACAAGATTCCTCTTGAAGTCAACAATTTGGATGAGATTCTCTGATTTTTCTATGTATGTGCAGGCAAGTCCTATATTTCTTCTGGCTTTCAAGTTTTCAACTATAAATGGGATGCATTTTCATTTGCCCAGCCTTTTAAAAGAACTTTCGTGAGAGTCAAATGATAAAGCATGTGAGAATAATACAATAAGATATCAAATGGGCATCTGAATTTTAAGATATTTGATTTAAAGTTATGTGATCCAAAAATTAAGAAACATGGAAAAAGGAAAAATAAAGAAATATTCTATAACAAACAGTTCAACGGTAGTATTTCTTTTTCAACAGCCACACTGCTCTATTCCTTATGTGTTATTACCTCTTATTTCCAATGAATTCTCATTTTAATTCAGAGTTAACATCTGCAATTTTCATTTTTGATGTGGGTGTGATATAATTAAATACTGAAAAAATGTCTACTTCATAGTGAAATATTTACTTACAATATTATATCATAAAATTGTTAAGGTAGGGCTGAATATTTTTGTAGCATTCTGTTACATCATTAGTATATAAAGCAGAGTCCAATTCAGTCATTTATCATTAGCAATATCACTATAATGTGGATTGGAATTTTTTAATGGTCAAAACTAGAACATCCTCTCCCCACAGTCTGACTTAGGTAGAAACTCAACTTATAACCAATTGTTTGCGTAGCAGACTCTGAAACAGAAAAACAGGAATTTTATAATTTGAACATTTAATGGCAATAGGCTAAGATTATGAGATTCATTTATTTTTTTCTTGGAGACCATCTATCCCAGAATTCCCAAATCACATTAAATGGACTGATGAAGAAAAATGATATGCTGTGTAAAACAACGTGTACTCAACAAATTCTAGACATTTGCTTTGTTGGTGCAAGAATTCTCACAGCTTTTAACACCCCAGTGTTCATTCTTGACGTCTCAGAGGGAAATCTAGTAAGCCTTATTTCCAAAATGGATTTTTTTTTTTTTTTGGCAGGGGATGGGAGCCAAATATCTGATCTTTCCCAGAACTAGAGATCCAAGAAACCCAGGCTTAGACTATGTAATTTTAACACTCGAAAGGCTACAGTTTCTCCTCCCAAGATGTGTGGACATCTCTTTTTGTGGCATCTTCGGAGAATGGGAGCCAAGACCATAAGATTCGATGAGATTCAAATTAGTGAGAATTGGTGGGAAGCAGAAAATGATACCTCTTGATATATGTCCCTCAGAATTTAATGAATCAAGTAGATAGAACATTTAAATAATACTGCCAACATAAATATATTTTTATATTTTATAGTTACTTGGAGAGATAAGAACATAGTATAGATGCAAAACTTTGTACAGCATAATGAAATATGCTTTGCTTAAAAAGGGAAGGGAAGGGAGGGGAAGGGAAGAAGAGAGGAGAGAAGAGGAGAGAAACAAAAACAAAATACAAAAACAAAAGACAAATGGAAAGAAAAGAAAAGAGAAAGAAAAGAAGAAAAGAAAAGACAAAAAAAGAAAAGAAAAAGAAAAAGAAAAAATTAACTTTCTGGATTATAAACTGTGAAAGTGGCACCAGAGAGTTGCCAAGGGCACCTGAGAATGGTGTGGACACAGAAACAGAAGTGAGACAGGAAGAAAGAAAGACCAAATCCTGATAATAGTATTGAATTAGATCAAGCAGTGTCTGAAGTCGACTATATTGCTTAACTTAATTTTTAAATTACATAAACTGGTAATTTCTCTCTCTTTTCCCTCCCCTCCTCCTAAACCAACTGGCAACCAAAATAAGCTTTACTGATTAATTTGGGCAATATCTGGATAGGTTCCCTCAAGTTTGATTTCATAGCTGCTTTTTGTATGTTTCTATTACTGACCAATCACCCTTAAAATTGTCATATTCTCTATATATGTTAAGGTCATATACTATACATGAAGACAATACCTTGGGGCATGTCTTGCTCCTATCATATATCTCTTTGAGGTGATTTATTTCATCTCTGCTCTGACCAATTACGTACTGGTTTTAAATTTATTTCTCAAGGGAATTTTGTTTAATTCATAATTCATAAAAAAAAAAGTTCTCATTTTTCCCTCTACTACTTGAAGGCATAATCCTGAACTCAATGAAATAGTTCCGACCACCTCCTTTTATGTAAATCCCCCTGATCTAATGGGGTGCTTTTTGTTATTAGGACTCTAGCATATATTCTCTGTTTCCTAAGCACACAAAACAGCATCCAGCACATCACAGGCTTGAAGGTTGTTGGATTTCTTCCTAGACAAAGTAATTAATCTGCAATTTTCTCTTGCTGTGACTTTCACCTTGCCTGAGCTGCACAGGTGCCAAAAACTTTGGTCTGCCTCTCTCTTCCCCACTCCCTGCAAAGAAAAGATGTTCTTAAGCTGACAGAGATTTTTAGGAAATAAATAGGATAAAAATTTTAATGATTATATAGTATTATGTTTTTTGCCTTTTGATGGTATTTCCTGTTGAATAAGAAGAATTACTTTCAAAAAAATGAATATGTAATGGTGAAATTTAATTGAAGAGAGGTTGAGACTATCAACCCTGTTTGCCAATTTAAATTATATCACTAAACTAATTATCTTCCCACCTTTCCCTTAAAATTGGTATTAGTCTTGTTCTTTTTATCTCACTTCCATTATACATATTTTCATCTTTCTTGTGGTTCTTGTAGACCCTCAATAATCAGGAGGCTTCATGTCATAAATAAACTCTATTACATTGAGACATTTATAGCAAAATATTATATATATTGTTTCCTTCATTAGTGAGAAATGGAGCCAAGATCAGTTAGTGATATCTGCCATAAGCAGGAGTATTCGTTCATGTAACAATAATGAACAATACAATAAATTTGCTCCTCCAAATTTAGCCAAATGATTGTAAGATATTATTAAGATTTTTGGGGGTTTATTTATTTTTAAGACAGAGAGAGACAGAGCATGAGCAGGGGAAGGGGCAGAGAGAGAGGGAGACACAGCATCCAAAGCAGGCTTCAGGCTCTGAGCTATCAGCACGGAAGCCAAAACGGGCTTAAACCAATGAACCGTGAGATCATGACCTGAGCCAAAGCTGGATACTTAACTGACTGAGCCACCTAGGTGCCCCTATTATTAAGATTTTTTGTCTAGACTGTATATCTACAACCTTCATATGACCAGAAATAGAAATTAAAACAGGAACTAGGGGCACCTGGGTAGCTCAGGCAGTTGAGCCTACACACTCTTGATTTCAGCTCAGGTCATGAAATCAAGGTCTTGAGATGGAGCCCTGCACTGAGCGTGGAGCCTGCTTGAGATTCTTTCTCTCCTTCTGCCCCTCCCCACCCCCTTTTTTTCTCTCAAAAAATAAACAAACAAACAAACAAATAAATAAATAAATAAAAATAAAACAGAGATTAAAAATTTTTTTAATCTTCACCTGATTTTTTATTGAAAAGGTAGTAAAACCTCAAAAATATTAATAGTTCTTTAAAAAATCTTTTAATTACAGTGACATTCTTATTTTCTTGGAGATGACAAATGTGGGAACCCTTGGATTTAAATCTGAATTCTAGCTAATGACAAGTTTAACTAACTTAATGTAGTCAGAATTAGTCCAAAAAAAAAGGCCATCTCATGTCTTACAGCAATCAAAATGTCTATTCATTAATTAGCTTTAGAATATATTAACTAGCACTTGATGCATAGGGGCACATGTACCCCAATGTTCGTAGCGGCACTTTCAACAATAGCCCCAAATCATGGAAAGAGCCTAAATGTCCATCAACTGATGTATGGATTAGGACGATGTGGTTCATCTATACAATGGAATACTACATGGCAATGAGAAAGAATGAAATCTGGCCATTCGTAGCAAAGTGGATGGACCTCGAGGGTGTCATGCTAAGCGAAATAAGTCAGGCGGAGAAGGACAGATACCATATGTTTGTACTCATAGGTCTAACAGGAGAAACCCAACAGAGGACCATGGGGAGGGGAAGGAGGAAAAAGAGTTAGGGAAAGGGAGGGAGACAAAGCACGAGCGACTCTTGAATACTGAAAACAAACTGAAGGGGGAAGGGGAAGGGGGAAAGGTAATGGGGGGTAATGGTCTTGGTGGAGGTCACTTGTGGGGAAGAGCACTGGGTGTTATATGGAAAACAACCTGACAATAAACTATAAAATTTTAAAAAAATAAAAAATTTAAGAAAATTAAAAAAAAGAAAACAATTTAAACCCCAAAAAAGTGAAAAGAGACTAAAATGGAACTTAGCCACCAGTTTGCCAGGGCCACTGTACTTTGTAGCTGTAGTGTGATGATATCCTAGAAGGCCTGAAAGTCTTTCCCAAATGCCCACAACAAAATTCCAGTATGATTATCACTGTTTCTTATGCTCAAATTCTAATCATCTATGGTAAGGTAAACTCTAACCATTAGTAAATAAATTAGCCAAAACCAATCCAGTGACTTCAACTAATTTCCTTTCACTTTCAAGAAAACAAATATTTTCAGGGTGTCTAGGTAACTGAGTTGGTTAAGCAACCAACTCTTGGTTTCAGCTCAGATCATGATCTCATGGTTTGTGAGTTCGAGCCCTGCGTCAGGCTTTGGGCTGACAATGTGGAGCCTGCTTTGGATTCTCTCCCTCCTTCTCTCTCTCTCTGCCTCTGCCCCTCTCTCTCTCTGTCTCTCTCTCAAAAGAAAAGAAAGGAAAGAAGGAATTAATGAACTAAGGAAGGAAGGAAGGAAGGAAGGAAGGAAGGTAGGAAGGAAGGTAGGAAGAAGGAGGGAAGGAAGGAAGGAAGGAAGGAAGGAAGGAAGGAAGAAAGAAAGAAAGAAAGAAAGAAAGAAAGAAATAAAGAAAGAAAAAACTTAAAAATATTTAAAATTTTAAAAAGTAAAAAAGAAAACAAATATTTTCTTCTGATTTCCACTCCTCAGGCTTCATATTTCAGCTTTGCTCTCACCCTGGAAACTCTATTAGTCATAAGGCAGTGAGAATTTTCTCAGGTTTCTCCAAAGAGACAAACCTGACCAAGAGGGAAAAAAATGCATATAGCTCTTTGGTCTTGGATTTGAGAAACACAGGCAATTTGCTTTAATATGGGAAAAAGGAGGAATACACATTTAGTTTTTTTTTTTTTATTTTCTTAAAAATGTAGAAGAATTTACTTAGATGTCTTATGCTGAGAGAAAAAAAAGCCTGAATTCTTTTAAAAATCAATCCTTCTTTCTTTTTGTGCACTCTGAACTCTGAATATTAATTTTACATACACTTAATGATCTAAGAGGCTTTTCAGTTGTTATTGCTTTAATTTGCTTTTTTTCCAGAATGGAAATTAGAATGAATTAGATATTAGAATTAATTTAATGATTACTGGCATCAATATTTAACGGATCAATTTTTATTATAAATATTCTCTGAAAATAGTTATTTGGGAACAATGACATTTTTATTCTAAATTTGTGGAATATCAATATTTTTTACTATTCTTATTTTGAACATGCAGCCAAGCAGGGATACTCAGTTTGAATCTTTGATTTAATTTTTGTGAGTAATGCAAGTAAAATTTTAAGAAAAATAATCAGTTGAATTATGTATCATGTGATAGTTCATGTAGTTTTTTTCTAAAGTCTGCAACAAAGATACCCAAAAAATATAGCAGTGTAAACAGGACAGAATTTTCTCTTTCATGTTTTTTCTCTCTTCTTTATGTCTAAGCTAATAAGAATGAGCAATTCAGCTTTACCATCCTGCTAAAACAATGAAGAATAGAAAAAACACAACTATCATTTTTCAAATGACAAAGCACAAGGTTTCATTTCCAAGGTGGCTACTCTATTCATCATCCCTTGGGTGTGTGTGTGTGTGTGTGTGTGTGTGTGTGTGTGTGTGAAGGGTAAAGAGCAGATAGAAGAATACATGTACAGTCCTTTTAAGGGCACAACAGGAAGAATCACAAACCACTTCTTTTCACATTTGGCTGAGTAGAACTAGTAATTTGCCCATGTCTCATGAAAGGGGAGGTTGAGAAATGCTGCCTTTGAGTGGGTGGCCATTGCTATAGGCAAGAAAAGGATACAAGTTGCACCCTGCCTCCAAATACCCAGGTGTACGCTTTATTCAGCATATATGCTACTTCTACACATATGTACACCCAATATTATAAAATCTCATTCAAAAAACAGAAGAGTACAGTGTTGGAGTTACAGTGCTGAGCATGGTTGCCTTCTAAAACAATGAATATGAAAAGCACAACTGTCATTTTTTAAATCAATCATCAAACCCTATTGGATAGGAATTTGAAAGAGTCCCTTGTCTGGCAGTGAAATAATTTTCTTGAATAAATCCTGACTATATTAACTGGAAGGAATTCTATCACCCCTTGTCATTTATGGTTCCTGGTTTTGTTTTATTTTGTTTGTTTGTTTGCTTTTTACTATGGGTTATTTTTTACTATGAGATATTTGTCCATTATTTCTATTCCCTAGGTACTGGTTTGCTTGTGACCATCCTGATATACATGCACTGTCCTGGTGTAATATTGAGTGAATGAATTCTTTGTTCTAACGTGTCCTTTTCACTCTCAAAAGTATTTGATTATCGGGGGCGCCTGGTGGCCCAGTCAGTTAAGTGTCTGACTTCGACTCAGATCATGATCTCACGGGTTCATGAGTTCAAGTCCCACATGGGTTTCTCTGCTGTCAGCACAGAGCCTGCTTTGGATCCTCTCTCTGTCTCTCTGTCTCTCTCTCTCTCTCTCTCTCTGCCCCTCCTCTGCTTGCTTTTTCTCTCAAAATAAATAAGTTTAAAAACAAGTATTTGATTACCCTATAATTATCTCCTTACAAGAGAATTGGACACTATTTCCTCAGAGACTGCACACACTTTGTAGGCCGTATTCTGCAAAGCCACTTTGGGAGGCTTCTGTAGTTGCTTTAAAGGTCAAACACATATTGGCTTTTACAAATCAATACAATCCGTAAAAAGCTTAGTGTGCTTTTGGTCTAGTTACTGACCGTCAGATCCACAAGCAAATAACCATAACCAAAGATCTAATCTTGACAAAGTTTCTATGCTTGTAGACTATCTTCTTATATTTACTGGTTTCTTTGCTCAGCACGTTTCTGCTTTCCTTTAATTTAATGGTGTCTACTTTGAAATTATCTGAAAATATTAGTTTAGATAGGAAAGCATCACCCTTAATCCAACCTTTGAAACTAGAATGGACCCCAATTAACTGAGAAGCTTTAGTGCGGGCACTTCACAGCAGCAGAGGCCTATTTACTATTTAAGCTGCTTGTTTAAAATCATCTCTTATAACCAGCCCAACTACAGCTTGTCACAGAACTTTGCACAAGAAAGAGCCAACATATCTAAACGTTCTGTGTTTTTTCAATGTTCTGAATTCTTTGAAACAGTTAGCATGTTCTTTCAGCAAGTAGACTACCTTTTTTAAGGATTACAAGTGACAGTTTTAGCAGATGTTTTATTATAGTATCATAAGGATCACTTGTTTTCCAGCCTGCAATATCTCTACTCTTGCCTCCCACCATCTTTTAGACCAATGCCTAATTTTTAGTTTCAGTATGGTAGAGTTCCACTTCTAGTAACCAAGTTATGTTTTTTTTAAGATCCAGATGCCATCAAAAAAGAGACTAAAATCCAGCATTGTAAATAAGATAGAAATTTGTGTTTCATAAAATAATTCAGTGGTAAGTGGTTCACTATTGGCTGAGCAATCTACCATTCTCAACAAGTAACTTCTATCTGTGGATTCAGGGAAGTTGTTTAGCCTTTGCTTTCACATAGTGATCAGTAAGAGAGAAAGGTGCCAGAATACTGCATGCTATGTCCTTTTAAGGACAAACCCCTGAAGTATCAAATCTAACATCTGTTTAAATTCAATTATCTAGAATTTAGACACATAGTCATACCTATCAGTTAAGGAGGCTGAGAAAGGCAGTCTTTAATTGGATAGATATGTGACCAGCTGAAACTATCCTATGGAAAGAGACTAAGAAGAGACATTGGGCAACAACTCACATTCTGACATGTTACCATGTTATTAAGAAACAAATCTTAATATTTAAAGCAAGGAAGAAAAGCATAATTCAGAGAATACACTGCTTCCAAAAAAATGATGAAAGGAATAGCCAAAGTTGTGGAAAAGAATACTCCGGAACATACACACCCAGGGACTGAAGTCACCACTGGAACTACTGAGTACAAACTTTCCACTTTAAAAGCAATTCCATAAACAGAAAACTGGGAATTAGCTGTCACCACTACCTTTGTCACAGCTGCCTCTCAACACCCAGGAAGAGAGGAATGTACCCACTGGAGTATTGCTTTAGAAACCAAGATCTTGCCTGCCAGTAGAAAAGAAAACCCAGAGCAATACAAATATCCTTTGCTTTCACCTTTTAAAATTTGTTTGAAAACATCTTCTTGGTAGAAGCTAATTTTCATCCTGTCTCCTGGCTGCAAGGTACATGGGCAATGTCACTTTAAGCTTTTCAGAATCTGTAGTCAGACAAGTACACGAGGAAAAAGATTGGGATGATGTTTGATGAAACAATCCACAGCATTCACTAATGCTACTATGAACAATAGGCACCCTAGTAGAGTAGGTATTGTTAAAATACTATTTTATTCCAGCTGAATACTCTTTAATAAATCTTTCATTGGCGTTTATTCTTTAGTAATTGAATAATCACTTAGAATAAAATGATAGGATTAATGTTACAAAAAATGTCGAAAAACAGTGTAAAGTATGGAAATATCAATATCAATTCCTTGCTCTTTTATACTAGACTTTAAACAAATACTATGTTTGAGGGCCTGAAAGTTCTAGTTTTAAAAAGACTTCATATTGTATTGATACACTTTTCCCCTAATCCCAAGCTAAAGTGGATGAAAGAACAAGCAATTTACTTTTCATACAGCGGCAATGCAACTAACAATTTCAAAATGACTTACTCAAGACATTTCCTTTGTCAGTTTCCTAATATTTGAAGTAGGGATATACAAATAACTTTATCATAATTGCAACTGCCTTCATTTGTTTTCCAGTGAGGTACTAACTGGGTTCAAATCGTTGTACTAAGCAATGGGACTGGGGGAAGGAAGTGTAAGCTCCATGATACCCAAGATGTTGCCAGTCTTATTTATCAGACTGTACCCAGTACCAAGCAGGTGCTAAGCACCCAGTAGATACTCTATCAGAATTCTTGACTTCATAAGTGAGGTCTTATTTTCAAAAGGGCTTATGCAAATAATATTAAGAGGAATGAGGAGTAGGGCAACTGCTAAGCATATATGAAACCTGCACGTTGCCAGTCTCAAGGTTGTGAACCATAATGCTCTGGATTAAAATGTCAAGATTACTGTTAAATTCTATCTTATTAAGTCAGTTTTGCCTTAAACCTGGACAGGCTGACTACCAAGGATACTTATAGAACCTAGCTTAGACTGTATTTTCTAAAAATTAAGGCATTTAAAAACTTTAAAAATTAAAAGATTAAAATCAAGGCATTTGGAACAAATAAGTTACATTTACTTTAAAGTAAGGAAATGTAGGGGGAGGAATAAACACATCTAGAAAAAAAGTTATATGTACTTGGACATTAATTTCTTAATGCAGTTAGCAGGGGAAGTTTTAGGAGTCTATCCACCAAGACACTTAAAACTCTTGTTTCTAACACTTTTTAACTTTGCATTTTATAACACAAAGCATAGACAAAATAACCCAAAGTAATATTGACACAGCACATAGAAATGGAAGAAACTGACACCGTAGAGATTGCTTTTCCCTAAAAGACTTGCAATTACAGCACCGTAAGCTTCTCATGTTGTCTTACATGGTTTGCCTGAAAAATGAGTACATTACTCCGTAAGACACAAGGTTTTACCTGTTTAAAGTAGCAGACATAGAACAAAACCATGCAAAAGCAAATTATAGAAATAGCACAATTGTCTATCTCATTTTATTTTTAATTAAATGTTCTACCGAAATAGGTAAGCGTACATGTTAAGTAAGGAAACAAATGGTACTGAAGGGCATATTTTCAAAGAAAACAAAGTCCAAGGTACATTTTGGTACCCGTTCATGTTAATAAATAATGACTATCAAACCGTGCTAACCTTAATCTTTCAGTTCTACCAAGATTAGATTGTTCCTTTTCAAAACAGTTCAGCTTTCTTCTTAGCTTCCCCTGCAATGTACAAGAGTCTACTCTAACCTAGGATAAGAGACTTGGACTTCCCAATTTTTCAAGGGAGTATTTTCTTAAAACTTAATGGCTCATTTCAAAAATCAATGCAAAAAGATAGTGAGTGTTTAGCACAAATGTATTCAGAAAAGATCATTGCATATAAAGCTATTTTTAAGCCCCCCTACCTCTCCAGGATCTCAAAGTTAAGAATTACAATCTAGGTTATGACTAAAATATAAAGGTGCAACCACTGTCACCTTTCATTTCCAGGCTAAGTTTCCAATTTGTGTTAATCTCTCACACTTGTGTTTCTCTCTAAGGAAAGGCGTATGAGGGGAGGGCGTACATTTTGAATCTTTCATATTATAAATATCTTTTCATAAGCAGCACTGAGAGTGAATGAAATTCTCAATTTTCTGTTCTCCATCCTTCCATCGAAGAAATCCAGTCTTTAAGAACTATCTAATACAAAATTAAAAGAAAGGAAAAAGAAGAAGAAAAGTCAGGATCCTATGATATATTCTGGTAACAAAAAAAGTGACCCAACATAATTTTGGTTGCTAAAACCTTCTCCAAGAAAGCAAGCATGCTTCTGGCTGAACCTAGGTCCTGGATCCAATTAGATAATGTTATGGATTGCCATAAAATTTCCATACTCATCGCTCATTTTCAACAGCAGCATAGCAAAACAATAACAACAAACTACCTACATCTATTTTCTTGTTAATCTTACAAATATTCCTTTTTATTTCTGTTTCTTTGAAATATGATTAGATAATAAGAAATATTTTTAAAAATTGAAATTTACTATGGTGTGATTGAGAAAACAAAATTGACCTTTTCCTAAACTTGCAAAAAGAGAACGCATCAAATCCTAATGCAATAAAGAAAATAACTTGATAGTCAATCTCACAGAATGGCTAGAGTCACATTTTCAAGGGTTCAATTCTTCTCCTGCGAATTGAAACCACTTGTTCCCTGTCCTCCGTCCACTCCCACATTCAAATGCATGATAATGTGAGGGGGAAAAAGACGGAGGAAAATAGGCTCATCCTACCTACTTTTTTCAAAAATATATTTTTGTTTGCATGTTGTTGCTCAATATCACTTGGCACAAATTCTGTTTAGCACAGAGAAACTAATCCATTGTTGTGTGCTTAAATCCTGTATTCATTATGTAAACTCCTTCTTTCCATATAGCCCTCCAGGGTTTGATGAAAAATAGATTCCTAAACAAGCCAAACCTGCCAAACAGGAATAAAAGCTTTCAGTGGAGGCATAATGTTCCCTTGAAATAGAAGTGTTTTAGCTTGTATGAGCATATTTCACTCATGCAAAGAAATGAGATCATGTTTCATTTCAGGAAGATGTATGCTTCAGGTAAGACACGGAAACAAATAAACTTCCTGTACTTAACCAAATACGTAGAAGAATGTTTGAATTCAAATGTATTGCTGAGGCAAAGCAGCTCCTTGGTCATATTGTAAAACTTAAATGGTAGAGGAGTTTAAGATCTGAGTAAGTTTGTGAATACTCCCAAAAGATAGATATTTCCTGAAGAACTGATTGTGCCTTGATTATCCCTTCTCTCCCTCCCTCTTTCCCTCTCTCCCTCTTTCTCTCCCTCTCTTTGGCTGACCCTACAGATTGCCTAGATATCATATCCTTTATGTCATCTTTTAACTGCTCACTTTTAAGTCCGTCAGAGTCTTGAGCCAGTTTCACTTAACGTCTGCTGGTGGACTTTTCCTTTGTGCACATTTTCTTCAGTGTCTTGCTGCTGGTGCCAGTAGTCTATAAGGCTGCATACTGATGATGACTCCACAAGGAAATTCTTATTAAATGAAGGGTAGATATTTTTAACATATGGGCTTCAAACTGACTGGAGTTCCTGCTGGGGAAAAGCAGCTGTTTCCTTTCTGTTCTGTCACTGGGTTCCTGCCCTGTCCTGTCAGCCTACCTCTGTACCGATAGCTCACTGAAGGCCAGGGTGAGCTTGTATGCGTCCCAATTGCCCCCTCACTTTCGAACCTGGCCAACAAATAGATTTCTGGTATTTAGGATTAAAGATAGAAATGATATGCCCCACTTTAAAAAAAGTAATTATAAAACGTAACTTGCATATGGTGTACAGCTTTTAAAATGCATTATCTAATGTAGTACTGTATATCAGGTAACAGATTCTGAGAAAGAGTTTAAAGAACAGATGCCACTTACATTATGAAGAACGTCACCTATGTCATTAGTAACGTCATTAAGAGCTTGGATTTGAATCAAGGGTTACTTATTCCAACTCAAGGGCTCTTTCCATGACATGCTACTCATACTCTATGTATGTATCTACTTGCCACCTGAGCCACTTCTTTGAATTGAGCATAAGGAAATAGTAACCGTGCCTGAGTTGGCAAGAAGATAGCTTCATCCAGCTTCTTTGGAAAAGGATCACATTATGTAGATGAGTTAACAGAGTCACTGAATGAACAAGCTCATATGTTGCCAGTGTCAGCCTGCAGGCCGTGATTTCACTTTTTTTCTCTCCGAGCTGGGATCATTTTCACCGTGAGGAAGCCCTCTTCAAGTAAGCAAACAGCAGAATATAATTCTCTTGGAGTTTAGAAAGAAAAAGTAATTTCATTTCCTATCTAGAAATATATTGCATTGGGTGTCTAAATTATTACATTTTTTCCAAATTTATGATCTGATGAAATGATACACAATCATAGCAAAAATGAATTCTTAAAACTATTTAGGCATGAATCTGTTTTAATTGTTACCAGCTCTTGGCAATAGTCCTTTTATGACACAACTTGTCCACTTTTAAGTTATCAGGTATGATTTATTTTTCTGTTGGATGTAATATTTTCAAGAATTATTTTCTGCCACAAAATAAGGGTGATGTGTATCTGTGAGCTTCTAATTTGCACAAAATGTTTTTTCCTCACAACTTTATTTTGTATTTCTAAATATTTTACAATTTTATGGTGATTTTTTTCTTCTTGAGTTATGAAAAATGTTTTGAAATTAAAAATTTATGAATTATTTTGTAAATTATCTTCTCTTTATTGATATTTAACTATATACTGGGATCACAAAGAATAGTATGTGTAATACTGACTTTGAATTATGTTAAAAGTCACAGAATATATGGTCAATTTCCAGAAGCTATACTTGTCCTTGAAAAGAATATGTAATTTCCATTAATTGAATGCAATATTCTCCATATGCTCATTACATCAGGCTTATTTTTTTTCAAGGCTTCTACATGTTTAATGATATTTTATCTAATTGATCTGTAAATCATATAAGATTTCTATGAAATCATTTCATTATGAAGGTGGATGTGTCATTTTCCCTTGTCTCACTATAATGTGTAATGGTATGAATTTGTAATGAATTATTTTTAGTACATATATATCTCAGCTACCTACAAGGCGAATTGAATCTTTTATTTCTATAAAGTGTTCCTTTTCTCCTCCAGATAGGTTTGTTTTTGCAGGTAGGCCGTTTGGGTTGTTTTCAACATAACTACACTAGTTCTGTTGTTATTGTTACTATTTGCCCGGAATATCTTTTCCTTTCCTTTTAATTTTAAGCAATCCTTATACCTGCATATCTAGTATGTCTCAAGTAAACCTGATTGGCTCTTTTGTCTTTTTTAACAAAATTTAACAATCTATAGATTTTACATAATATATTCAGACCAATTACATTTATGTGCTTCTGATACATACTGTTTCATTTCTACCATTTTAAAGAATGCTTATATTTGTACAGTATTATATATTTTCCTATAACCATTGGACTTTCTCCAGATTGATCAAGGGTTGTTGTAATTGCTTTCATTTCCTTCTTTCTTTCTAGTGTAGAAAGATATACCCTGTATTATCTTAGTGGTTACATCTAAAAATTTAACATGCATTCCTGAAAAATCTAAAGTTATCTGTATCTATACTTCCTCCTGGACAATACAAATATTTTTCAAAATTTGGATCACCCAACCCCAACTACAGAGTTTTGTGGTCTAGTATTTAATTATATCTAATTTATTTTGATCTCCAAACTAGCTATTATTATTTATACAGCCAATGTTAGTTTAGATTTACCCACATATTTACTACAAAAATCTTACTATTTCCTTATGAGAACATGTTTTCATTTTGTTCTACTTCGTAAAAGACAGTTTTGCTGAATTATTGGCTTATGTTCCTTGTCTGATCTTTTTCATGATCATGCTGGCTCCCTCTTTTGTTGTGATATTTTTGCTTAGGTCTCATACTGATTACTTTCTTAGAACTGTGCATCTCTGAATAGCAGTGATTCTGAGACAGCTCCTTCTTGAAAGACTTCTGTGAAGGAAACCAGGAAAATTAGATCTGTGAGCAGACCGCCTGGATTCAGGTCTGTTGTTCCAGAACATTTTCTCATCAACACCCTACCTTTGGGGTAAACACTAAGATAGAAAGACATCTACCTAGCTCATAGTCAAGGCTGGAATGTACGGTCAGATAGTCCATGACAAGGTATTTGTCTTCAGCTAACTGAAGCCAGTGTCACCAAGTTTTTCTCCTCTACCTTTTGAGACTAATAGCCTGTTCTCTAAAAGCATGCATGGGATGTCTACACACTTGCCCACTCAGCAACCCTTTTCTTCAATTATTTGGAGAATTCTTTCTTACAGTCTTCATGATGATGTTTTTCTCCCACATACTGAAATAATTCTATAAGCATCAGATTGGTTACTTATTCATTATGTGTGTGTGTGTGCATGTGTGTGTGTCTATGTTTGCATGTACACATGCATGGCTATAAATTCAATCTTTAAGAAGAAAATGTTAATCCAGAGAAATTAGTGATATGTGTTTTTTTTAATCTGTACTCTGATCAATTAGACTATGGCTGAATCCCCTCAGATGTGCCCTATTTTCTAGTTTGCAATGAGCTTTTAATTTATCCCAGTCTAAGTAACTAAACATAATTCCACACATCCATACCTAGTTTCAAATTATCTGAATACATTATTACACACACATACGAGCATACACACATGCACACACACAAACTCAAACACATACATCCTCAGCAAAAACTGCTTTCAGGAGGTTTTTAATCTTTATTTCAAACTTACAGTGATTTTGTATAAGAACACTGTACCCTCTTTGATGTAATTCACTATGATTAGCCACCCCCTACTACTACTACTTTATAGCTCATTATTTTCACTTGGTTGGAGTCTCAAAATTAAAGAAGGAAAAAAACCCTCTTTTTGTAACATGCGTATAACATTCAAAATTACTTTCCTAGATTATTCTCAAGATTTTCAGCACCATAAAAGGAAGATCTCCACTCAAGGTCACATCTCCAGTGTCTGCCTCAGTGACTGACAGAATAGGTGTTCAATATACCCATACTTTCATTTTATGAATAAGAAGGCAAACACTGATTGCCTCAAAGAGCAGAACTCACACAACAGGTATAATTTTTTTCTGATCTCTGAGACAGAGAACAAGGTGGAGGCCTTCCCTATTCCATTCAAACTACTTACCTTAATTTTCCCTTTTACTAAGTGTTCACATATCTGGCCTTTTTGGTGGTAAAGCAATTCACTTTAGTAAACTGTCATGTCAGTATTTGTGTTAATTTTCATTAATTTGTATCAATTTCCAATTATTTTACCAACCAAATATCTTTGCTATTTCAAATTTTTTTAAATCTCTACTTGAGAGTTACCAAATGGTTTTCTATGATTAAACATAACAAATGAGGAATACATATACTATCCCTTAAAATCATAAAACCATAAGTAGTGTCCAAAATAAAAATCAAGGCTAAAAATCATCCTGATATATAAAGGTACGGTACTTGGCTTGCTAATCTTTATACAATGGAAAACCATTTGTTTTTGTTTTTGTTTTTTGCATTTCATGCTTTATGTTACTACCAATTAATATCTTTTTTAAAATTTTAATGTTTATTTATTTTTTGAGATAGAGACAGAATGCAAGCAGGGGAGGGGCAGAAAGAGAGGGAGACACAGAATCCGAAGCAGGCTCCAGGCTCTGAACTGTTAAACAGAGAGCCTGATGTGGGGCTCCAACTCACAGACCATGAGATCATGACCTGAGCTGAAGTAGGATGCTTAACTGACTGAGCCACTCAGGTGACTCCCAATTAATTTCTTAAAATACTAGTTTTTCAAAATACTATATCAAAATCATTGGCATCAAGAGGGGTTGTTGAGGTGATCTCTTAAAATAGAATAATCCTTTTTTCTAATTGTAAGAGTTGATTCCAACTCTTCCACTTCCTAGCTATATGAGCTCTTAAAGATGCTTAAATGTTTGCACATCAATTTCCTCTAAAATGAAGAAACTGATAATGCCTATTCAAAGGACCATCATAAGGCCATCATAAGTTTTGTATGAGGAATAAATAAGTTAAAAACAAAACTCTTAGAATAATGCTTTGCACATTCTAAGTTAGCACTCAATAAATGTTTGAAATTGTTGAAATTATTAAATTATAGCTTTTTCTACCTAATCAGTATTTACCAGAATATATTTATTTGGACAGTCTTCTAGAAAATATTAATGAGTTAATGAGTGTGGCTAGAAGGGGCTTAGGTCTCTGGGCTTTCATCCTCCTGTTAACAGAACATAGAATTAGACTCAAGGTCCATTCTGGCTAATCCTAGAACCTCATCCTCTCCCTACACTGGCCCCTGTGATTAACCCAAGAGATGTGCCTTTGATCCAAGCTAGATCAATTAGATTCCTGCTCTAAATTTTTAAACTGTCATCATTTGCTATGCAGAAAAACATGTTTCCTAAAAGTTTCTATCCGTATTACCCTCCTGGAGAAAAAAGTCCATTTTGCCTAGAAAATATAGAAACCAATGTATTTAGAGAGAAAGAACTTCAAGAGAGAAAGAGAGGGGTAGTTGTGACAGTGCTCATGATCCTAGTTCACATCATATTCCCTTTTGCATTCTCTGTCACTTGTGACCAAGAGTCCTGACCAATACAAAAGTGTTCTCAAAAGAGTATCTTGAGGAAACCACTTTTAAAGTACTGTAGGGGCGCCTGGGTTGCTCAGTTGGTTAAGCCTCCGACTTCAGCTCAGGTCATGATCTCATGGTTTGTAGGTTCAAGCCCCGCATCAGGCTGTGTGCTGACTGTTCAGAACCTGGAACCTCCTTCGGATTCTATGTCTCCCTCTCACTCTGCCCCACCTTGCTGGTTCTCTCTTTCCCTCTCTCTCTCTCAAAAAGTAAATAAAAACATTTAAAAAAATAAATAAAGGACTGCAAACTATAGTCCTTTCTTGTCATTTTACAAAGCATAATAAAATCTCTATGTATTTTTACATTAAAGCAAACCAAAAAAAGCATGCTTACCTTAGTGTAACTCCCCATCTCTCAAACGTATTTGGGCATTTTTCCTAACAACTTCCATAACAAATGACAAACTTGTGTTTCACAGAAGAGGCTTATGTTTCATAGTGGTTTGGGAACCACTGATAAAGGATTTTCATGATTCCACCTGTTAGATGTTTATTCCCTATAGAACTTACTTCACAATTGTAATCCATATTTAATGGTGTTTAGAGTTTTTATCCAGGTGATTAACTAAGTGTGTCTGTCCAGTTACATCTATTAAGCAACTTAATATGTCCTTCATGTCTAACTTAACCTAAAAATTGATATATGCTAGGGTTGATTAATGCATTCTCTTTTTAGTTTCTTTGACACATGTCTATAACTGCTCAGTTGGTACATTGTTTTAATTATTATGTTTTTAACATGTGTATTTTTGGGGGCACCTGGGTAGATCAGTTGGTTAAGCATCTGACTTCAGCTCAGGTCATAATCTCACAGTTTGTGAGTTCAAGCTCTGCATCGGGCTCTGTGCTGACAGCTCAGGGCCTGGAGCCTGCTTTAGGATACTGTGTCTCCCTCTCTGTCTGCCTCTCCCCTACTTGCACTCTGTCTCTCTCTCTCAAAAATAAACCAACATTAACAAAATTAAAAAAAATAAACATTAAAAATGTGTATTATTTTTTATATGCAAGTCCCTACTAATATTTTTCCATCATTTTCTTAACCAAAAGTGACTTAGAATTGGCTCATCAATTTCCCAAATAAGAGGATTGTCTTAAATGTATAAGTTCTTTGAAAATCCATTTAAATTTTTAAATTTGTTATCTTCTCATCTGGAAATAGCGTGTCTTTACATTTTTAAGGACTTAACACATTCTTCATACATAGGCATATCATTACAAATAATAATAATCTCCTTTCTAATGGTTATACCTTCATTTATCTTACTGGTTGGCTATATTTCTAAAATAATTTGACAGAAGAAATAATTATCCTATTCTTGATTTTAAGGAGAAAGTTCATAGTATTTCTTCATTAAATAAAATCTGGCTGTTAGCATGTGCAAATGTTTTTTATCTGTTTTGTTCATTTATAGTTAAACGTTTAAAAAATAAATGGTTAAAAATATCAAATCCAAAATTAATTTCTGCTATGATTTATTGATGTACTATTTATTCAATAATTCATCTTGGTCAAATTATGAAAGAAAAATTATAAAATATAAATATAAAATTTAACTTTAATAAATTGAGTTGGATACAAAATCCCAGAAGTGTCCATTAATTCATTTTTTAAGAAGTGCATACACATACACACACACACTTTTATTTATACATAAATGCCCACATTTATTAAAACTTTTTTAGAAATTGCAATAAGATGCTCTTGATGCTTTTTGTCCTATATTGATTTCTGATACTAGACACCAATATTTACTATCTTGTCTAATATTGTGCGTGCACGCAGGTGTGTGTTTGTGTGTGTGAATATGGTGTGTGTATGTTTGAGTAACATATTTGGCAACACTTTTAATTTTGCTTTGATGCTTTTTATGTTTTTGTTGTGGAAATTACATAATTGAGGATATATTTTTGAATGATGATTTTTAATCCAACTAGATGCTTATATTTACTGTCATTAGAGATGCAATTGATCCTACCTGACTCATTCTGTTTTCTGTTCTTAACACATAACTTTTAGTTTCCTATTTCCCTGATGATTATAATGTAAATGTCACCAAATTTTGACTCTTCCACAGTGTTCTAGAAATTATGCATGCCATTTGTTTTCAAGTAATAAGTCTCTATAATACATAACAATTATATATATTAAAATTTATATAGGAACTTATTTTTTAAATCATCAGTGAAAAGGGAACAGCATTATTTAATCCCCTTTCCTCTTGTAAAACAGAAAATTTAGCATGTGTTTCAGTTTCAGTTGAAATAGTCTATGATTTTTGATCTAGCTTATTAATACCAAATAATTTTTTAAATTATCATATTTAAAATTATGTTTGCAATAATTACTAAGACTAAGTCCATATTAACCAATTTTTTTAATGTTTATTTAATTTTGAGAGACAGAGACTGAGCGCAAGTAGGAGAGGGGCAGAGAGAGAGAGGGAGACAGAGAATCTGGAGCAGGCTGAGCTGTCAGCACAGAGCCCAACTCAGGCTCAAACTCACAAAGTGAGATCATTACCTGAGCTGAACTCGGAGGCTTACCTGACTGAGCCACCCGGCCACCCCATGAATAATGTTTTTAATGTGAGACTAAACTTTTAGTTTCTTACATTTCAATAGATCATTAAGCTCTTTTTTAAATCAACAAATCCCTTTCATCCAATTTCTTCTACATTTTTATTCTGCATTTTATTGTTATATTATTTTCTATTTTATTTTTATATCATATTTAACCAAACACATGATTTCTTCATTTTATAAAAAAAAAAGCTTAAGCTTTTTTTTAATGTTTATTTATTTTGGAAGGAGAGAGAGGCAGAGCGTGAACAAGGAAAGGGCAGAGATAAGAGGGAGACACAGAATCCAAAGCACACTCTAGGCTCTGAGGTGTCAGCACAGAGCCCTTGGGCCGGGCTCAAACTCAGGAACCACAAGATTATGACCTGAGCTGAAGTAACACGCTTAACCAACTAAGCCACCCAGGTGCCCCAAGCTCAAGTTTTTTTTTTTTTTTTTTTTTAAACTTTATAGTTTATTGTCAGGTTGGTTTCCATATAACACCCAGTGCTCTTCCCCACAAGTGACCTCCACCAAGACCATCACCCCGCTGTACCTTTTCCCCTTCCCCTTCCCCCCTCAGTTTGTTTTCAGGAATCAAGAGTCTCTCGTGTTTTTTTCTCCCTCCCTCTCCCAAGCTCAAGTTTTTATACAATTTACTTAGGTATACTATAGCATCTATTTTCGAAAGTAATTTTTCCTTTGTGTCTTGATTGTTAAAGTCATTTTATTTCTTGCAAAATATTTTCACATCTCCTGCGTTGATTTTTTTCCCTCAATTACTCGTCTTTTGGGAATGAAGGTTTTCTCCACTGATTACTCATAAATAGTGTCTGTAGCTTTTTCTGATTCCCCCTTTTTTTATCTGGTTGCTGTTAGAACACGACTTTTACATTTTCAGCTAGAGGAATAGTAAATGCGAACAGACTTAATTACTGGTCACTAAAAATCAGTTTCACTAAATTCTACACTATATCTATCTTGTTTTGTCGTCTGGTTGACCACTTGGAGAAGGTAAACATATTTCTAGGTAATTCTTATCAATATATAGACCTTTTGCCAAAAACTGTCTACTTTTGCACTTTCTCATAGGACTCTCTCATCTCCTATTCTTAGATGCAGTAAACCAAATGCTCAGCTGCTGTTGCTTATGGATATTTGCATTAATGCAAATTTTAGTTTTAGAAAGCATGCAAAAAGAGGGATGGTAGAGCAGCCCTAGCTACAGACATTCTTTTTTGGGTTGTGAGGAGAGCTGATCAGACCCTTGATCTGAGTCAGGAAGCAACAGGGAAATGAGTCATCTCCTTACCATTTTTCAGACTGGCAGACTTATTCTCCTTCAGATAACAAAACAAGTGTCAGCCATTTTTTTCCTTCTATTTCAGTTTGATCTACTTTGACTTCCATATGGTGAAAATCAGAGTGATCAAATGAATGGTTGTCAGTCCTTTCTGCTGGTAATGTCATACTATGAATAGATATTGTTTGTTTTTTTAAATTTTTTATATTAATCTTTGAAATCACATACTACCAGCCAGACCCCATTCTAAAGAACGTAACTGGGCTGATCTTAAAAACTCCAATTTATTTTATTATTATCATTATTCTAAGATTAGAGAACTGAACTCATTGACTAAACTCACAGTCTGTCAACCAACTATTATTGCTGTAATTTATAAGCTTTCCAGGATGTTTTAAAATGTTCTGATTTTGTCTTGCTGTTTATTTTTTTCATTTAACCTTTATATACACTGTTCAATAACAAAAATTCAACCAAGTAAATTTTAAAGATCTAATTGGCTGTATCAATTCATAAATCAGGCAGCATCCCATCTAGCAAATCGAGGGGTGCTCTGGCAAGTTGTACAAAATGGAAGGTTTTTATAAAAGGAGGGTGGGGCAAGAAAGTTATTAGCTAAATAAAACAATTGTTTCAAGTAAAGCTGCTTCCCTTGGGGGAAGGGCTAGGGGGTCTTATGCAGGTTACCTAATCTTCCTTTTGGGGTGGGAATGAATGGAGAGGGCTCTAAGCATTGGTATTGATGGAAAAATTCCTGACTGACCAATTAAGACCACATTTGTGGAAGAGACTGAAATTGCAATTATATTAGGTATTAAGCCCTGGTTTGGAAACTAGGTCAAAGTGACATCATTTTGGGCCTGTGGTTTTCTTTTTAACAATACTAATTCACTTAACTCTTATATTATGTTGATTTTTAAATGCATTCTTACTGTTGTAACTTCTAGGTAGTAAATAATATTATGTATGCCTTTCAGATGTATGTTTTAAAAGGAACACAGATATTTTAAAGAAATGCCTTGTGGTGTAGGAGTTGGTACAATAAACAGGTCCTTAGAAGCATTACAATTACCACCGTATTTATTTGTTATGGTTCTACTACACTTGGCTTTTTGAAAATTTCTAGGATCTCTCTTTAAACCATATTCAAATCGAATTTATCATAGCAATAACTCTCTCAAAGATTCAGTTGAAATTAGATTTTTTGAGAACTTATATCTTGCACTAATGGTAAAATATCATTAAGTAGACATTTCTCCAAACCCACAATGTTTTGAACATTTAATTCACCTCTAAGTCTGAATGTACTTGGTGAAAAACATGGACATTTCTAGCTACTAGAACAGTAATGGATACCATATGGCATGCCTCTGCTCTCCTCTGCATATAGGCAGACCTTGATAATAGGGCAATATCACCCCCTGAGGTCGCTCAGCCACACAATTCTTCTCAAACCATGTCCTGGAAAGCTACTACCATGTAATGAGATTTCATTTGTGAGATAAAAGTATTTACTAGTACTATTAGTTTCAGATCCACATTAGAGTTCCCCCAAAGAAGAAACTGTTTCTGACTTCCTTCTGCTACTTATTACAAATATTTACAGAAAGGGTAACCTTTTGCATGTTTGGAAAATTTTGCTAAGCTATGTTAGCTTTTAGCAATGAAGTTTAAACTAGATGGAAATATATATGACAATAAATAAATAAATAAATAAATAAATACATATTTTTATAGTTTTTTTAATGTTTTAGTTATTTATTTTGAGAAAGAGAGGGCATGCAAACAGCTAGCAGAGGAGGGGCAGAGAGAAAGGGAGAGAGATAATCCCAAGCAGGCTCCATTCTTAGCAAGGAACCCAAGGTGGGGGGCTCGATCCCATGACCAAGAGATCTTGACCAGAGCAAAAATCAAGAGTTGGGCATTTAACAACTAAGACACCCAGGTATCCCAATATATTTATATTTATTTAAAATGCCTAGACAGAGAGTTTTAAAAAGCCAAACAGATAAAAATTTATATATTGGAAGATATGGTAGAAAAGCAATTTGTTTTAGCTTCATAAAATTATGTTTAGCCCCTAGAATTTCCCCAAGAACTATTATTGTTTCCCAAGAAAATATTTAAGGGTTAAGATCCTGGGTCAGATAAAATAAAGTAGTCCAAATGGTTGTGGGCCAGGATACTACAAAGTTTAGCTTAGTTATATAACGATTCATGGTTTTATTCTAATTCTAGACAGTTTGAAATGACAAAGAACAATCTATTGTGGGTACTTTATAATGAAAATATATAATGTTTCACAAATATAAATCCTTTTAAAAAAGTGTCATATTCATTTTTTTAAGTTTATTTATTTTGAGAGCAACAGAGATAGTGCGAGTGGGGGAGAGCAGAGAGAGGGAGAATGAGAGAATCTCAAGCAGGCTTGGCACTGACAGTGCAGAGCCCAACGCGAGTCTCCAACTCACCAACAATGAGATCATGACCTCATGGCTGAAACTAAAAGTCAGATGTTTAAAGGACTGAGCCACCCAGGCACCCCAGAATAGTCTCATATTATAAAAATATAACTTTTAGGTGCCTGAAAATTGTTTACTATAAAATACTAATATATAGTTATCTAAGCAATATCAAGATACTTAAATTAACAGCTAATTTTAAGAACTAGATCAGGATTAACTAGTATTTTAGGGTTGCCTGGGTGGCTCAGTCAGTTAAGCATCTGACTTTGGCTCAGGTCATGATCTCACGGTCAGTGAGTTCGAGCCCTGCATCAGGCTCTGTGGTGAAAGCTCAGAGCCTGGAGCCTGCTTTGAATTCTGTGTCTCCCTTTCTCTGCTCCTCCCCCACTAGAACTCGCTCTCTCAAAAATAAATAAATCTTAAAAACTAAAAAAAAAGAATTAACTAGTGTTTTGTATTCTATATCCCCTCAATATAAGAAGAATGACAGAAATTCCAAGTCATAAAATATAGGGAAAGGTACTATTTTCCAGATGAGATTTAATTGATACAAGATGTGTTGTTGAGTTTGTTAGCCTTCCTTCACTTCTTTTTCCTAAAGGGAAAACCTGGTTCTCCTCAAGGATCTGCTCCGCCTTTGCAGCCCTCCTCTGGAAGCTGTTCATTCTCTCACATCCCACATACCAACGAACAGGAGGCAAGGTCAACATTCACCAGACTGCCACTGCCCTTTCAGGTCATTCATTTCTAATGCTTCATTCTTAAACAAAACAGTTCATACTTAAACTCTACTCTTCAGAATCCCATGACATCTTGTTCTACTACCTATGTCTCTCCTACTTACTGACATCCACTGACCAAGTTCCTCCATATCAATTAGGGTCTTTCACTCCTAGTGCACCTGGTTGAGTGTCTGCATTTCACATTCTAACTCCAGGCCCCCCAGAGAACTTGAAAACGATTTCATCATGAATGTTCTAAATAAGATGATTTCTTCCTCTTAATAATAAAAGTCTTTTTCTTTCTAGTCTCACAGCAACACAGTAAGGAACCACATTTCCCAGCCTTCCTAGCAGTTACATATTGAGGCCAAGGAATGTGAGAAGAAATATGTGCAACTACCCAATGAGATTCTTAGAAGGGAGCCACTTGCCTTTCACTTCTTTCCCTCTGTCTAGTACCAGAAGTAGAAAAAGTGAGGTGATAGTGGCTTATAGTTTTCTCCCTACTTCTCAGACTATTTTGTACTTTTACTTTTGGGGTCCATTAATTAAATACGGGTCGTCTCCCACCTCAGGATTCCATTTTCAGATTGATTATATCTCTTCTTAAACCCTCCTTAACCAAGGCTCATGGGTTCAACTGCAAAACTTACCACCTGAATTAAGGAACCATATGCACAAATATTCACTCAAAATCTTGTTAGATTTTATATAAATCCTCAAGTTCTACATACCTTTTTATGTTGTTGCTTTGTCTTTTTTTAAATTTTTTAATGTTTATTTATTTTTGAAAGAGAGATAGAGTGTGAGCCAGGGAAGGGCAGAGAGAGATGGAGACACAGAATCCAAAACAGGCTCCAGACTCTGAGCTGTTAGCACAGAGCCAGACTGGGGACTCAAACTCATGAACTGCGAGATCATGACCTGAGCTGAAGTCAGATGCCTCACCCACTGGGACATCCAGGCATTCCTCAAGTTCCACACATCTAAAAATTCAAGTTACTTATTTCTTTTTTTAAAAATTTATGATATTAGCAATGACATAAAGCAAATATACGGCTCAATGTTCTATTAAAAGTTCAAAAATCTTCTAACCACCCTCCACATCAAGAGATAAACCTTTCCCTCCATGCATCTCCCCATTACAATACCCTACCTCTCCCCAATATTAAACACTCTTCTGATATCACGTTATATTTTTCTATGTAGGCTCATCATCCAAATGTATACACATAAAGTATATGGCGTTGTTTTGCCTTTTTTCCTTTGGCAGGGCAAGTGGGTATGTTTTTACAGGTTTTTCTTTTTTTTTTTCCTTGTAATTGTTAAAGAAACTAGCTTATTTTTCCTGTATCAATTTCTATCCTGTGTTTAGTTTAACTTGTTCCTCTGTCTTCTGTGTTTATTGAGCATTAGTGATTGATTCCAGAAGTTTAACCAGATAAATTATGGTTATTTGGAAGACTTCTTTATTGTAGTTTTGGAGTCTATATCAGAAGGTATAAAATGCTTGACTGCTTTCTTTTTGTGATATTAGCACACACTGATGCTTGATGCCTAGATTTTGTAATTCATGACTTACTGTAAACTATTGATAACACAATTTTATCATTCATTCCTCATTTATGAATTGCAATACTTCTACAAAGAGAAATTTTCCTCATCTGTTACTTATGCAGTTATCATTTTGTATAAAGAAAGACAAATGTTTTATGCTGTACTCTATTAACCCTGTGTTGTTCAAAGGCAATGAGTTGTATGTGTGTATGTGTGTCATTATGAACGTATGCATTTAAGCATGTTTTGTATGTTTTCATCCATTTCAGTTATTACACTTATTGGCCAAAGGGAGTCTTTTCAAGTTGGCTCTCACTTCCTATTGGTATATCTTTGTATTCTCTGACATCTTCCTTACTAAATACAATAATAGGATCTCTGAAATCAGCTGGTCCTCCAAGTAGCCCTACTTTCTTTCAGTGGGTAATATTTCAATATCACATTCTGGATATTAGGGATGCTCACTGATATTGAAATGGACATTTTTTTCTATGCCTTTCCAAGGAAGAAAACTATAGATACATAAATAGAGAGAAAGATTTTAAAAACAAAATAAAAGAAAACTTCATAAGTTCATTCTGATGCCTTCCATTCGGATTCTATACCAGAGAAAACTGGTTCTCATGGGCACTGGGGTTGCTAGAATTACTCATTTGTTTTATCCAGCATTACATACTTCTCACTCTCTTTTCACTTTTAAGATACACTCAGAGGAATTGAATGAATTACTGCTTTAACTGCTTTAGCACATTAAGGACTAAAAATTTAACAATACTTAGAAATCAAAACATGCTTGAAACCAGGTCTCAACGACTTGCAAGAAATTATCTCTGATGTATCATACAATGTAAACAAAAACATACCCAATATATAAAACTTAAATATGTTATTCATGAATTTTACTTCTGTTTTTTCTAAGGCAAAATAAGCTTCACAGTATTCTACATAAAATTCCCCCAAACAAAATGAGGTCTGTGCCTATTAAAGTAATTCTCGTATTGTACCGTATTATAAAATTTGTCTATGAATTACTTGAGGGTAAGAGCTGTGTTTTATCGTTTTTGTATGCTAAGTGTTTTGCATAATGCCTGAGACACAATATACTTAAAAAGCAAGTACTGAATAATGAAATCTTCAAAGAGTAAATAAGGCTGATCTTTGAACAACACAAGTTTGAACTACATGGGTCCACTTATACACAGATTGTTTTCAATAAATATATTGGAAAAATTTTTGGAGATTTGTGACAATTTGGAAAAACTTATAGTTGACCTGCATAGCCTAAAAATGATGAAAAATAAGAAAAAATTAGCCATGTTATGATTGCATAAAATATATGTAGATATAGGCATTTTTATTATCTACTACCATAAAATATACACAATCTATTGTAAAAAGTTAAAATTTATCAAAATTTAGAGAAACGTAAACAAAGATAGACACAATATTAAATCATAAGTGCTTAAAATTAACTATACTACACACTATATTACTATATTAATTTCATAACCACTTTCTGTGCGATTTGGTGAGCTCAAGTATTGCAAATATCCACTTAAAATACTGTGATGCTAATCATTTCCAAGTAAACAACTGGTCTCTCTAGTAAACTGCATGTTGCAGTAAAAAGTGATCTCTTGAGGTTCTTACATATCTTTCATAGTGTTTAGTATAATACACTAAGCCTTAAATAACACCATGGGGCCCATACAGAGTGTCACCAGTGATGCTGGAAATTCTCCCAAGATGCAGAGAACAGTCATGACATTAAAAGAAAAATTTGAATTGCTTGATATGCATTGTAGGTGGAGGTCTACAGCAGCAGTTGCCCACCATTTCAAAATAAATGAATCCAGTATATGGACTATGGTAAAAAAAAAAAAAAGAAAAGAAAAGAAAAGAAAAGAAAATTTATGAATCCATGACTGCAGCTACACCAACAAGCACAAAAACTTGGCATGTTTTGTGAAGTATCTTTTTATCTCATATTGAAAATGCAGTGTTTATATGGGAGCAGGATTGCTAAAAGGAAGGCATACCTATATGCCTAACATAGGTAAAATATATAACTATGTCTAATATGACTCAAGACAAAGCAAAGTCATCATATGACAACTTAAGGCAAAAAAAAAAAAAAAGATGGAGGACATAAAGCTAGAAAATTCAATGCCAGCAAAGGATGATTTGATAATTTTAGAAATAAGTTTGTCTTTAAAAAAACAGCAGCTTCTCCTGATCAAGAAGGAACAGTTCCCAGATGACATTAAGAAAATCACTGAGGAAAAAAGATACCTGCCTGGGTAAAAAAACCTGGGCAGGTTTTTAATGTAGTGTCCTATTCTCAGGGAAAAAAATGCTACAAAGGATTTTTATTAGTAAGGAAGAGAAGCAAGTCCCAGAAAGGGATAGACTGACTCTACTATTTTGTGCAAATGCAGTTAGGTTTATGGTCAGAACTGCCTTTATCTGTAAAGCTGCTAACCCCTAAGCTTTGTAGAGAAAAAAAATAAATGCCAGCTACCAGTCTTTTCGTTGTATTACAAGAAGGCCAGGGCAAGAACCCTTTTTCTAGATTGTTTCTACTGATGTTTTGTCCCTCATGTCAGGAGGTACCTAGCCACTAAGGGACTGCCTTTTAAAGTTCTTTCGATATTGGACAATGCCCCTGGCCACGGAAAACTCCCTGAGCTCAGCACTGAGAGCATCAAAATAGCCTCCTTGTCCCCAAACACAAGGTCTCTCTAATCAGTCTCTAAATTAGCGGGTCCTAAGGGGTCATAGGACCTTTGAGGCTCATTAAATACAGTATGTATAGAAAGGATTAGCAACATTATGGAAGAGAACCGTAATAGAAAGAACATCATGAAAGTCTGGAAGGATTACAACATTGAAGATGCCATCATTGTTACAATAAAAGCCATGAAAATCACGAAGCCCAAAGCAGTAAATTCCTGCTTGAGAAAACGGTCTCCAGATGTTGTGCATGACTTCAGAAGATTTATGACAGAGCCAATCAAAGAAATCAGAAGATTGTGGATAGGGCAACAAAGGATTTCAAGATATAGATCTTGGAGAAAGTCAAGAGCTAACAGACACCAGAGCATAGGAATTAACAGAAGACAACTTGATGGAGATGAGTACTTTCAAACCAGTGCCAGATGATGAGGAAGAAGACACAGAAGAAGCAGTGCCAGAAAACAAATTATCATTAAACAGTCTAGCTAATGAAGGGCTCCAATTATTCAAGACTGCTTCTGACTTCTTTTATGACATGGACCCATCCATAATACATGTGCTGAAACCAAAGCAAATGGTGAAAGACTGATACTGTATAAAAATATTTTTAGAGAAATGAAAAAAAGTCAGATATTACTATGTGTTTCTGTAAAGTTACGCCAAATGCGCCTGCATTTCCTGCCGCCTCTTCCCATTCCTCCACCTGTTCCATCTCCACCACCCCTGAGACAGCAAGACTAACCCTTCCCTTTCCTCCTCCTTCTCCTCAGCCTACTCAACATGAAGACAATGAGGATGAAGACTTTCGTGATGATCCTCTTCCACTTAATGGATAGTAAATAATCATCATACTGTATAGTTAATAAACTTACTGTTGTGTGTGTCTTTGTGTGAAATTCTAATAACTATATGGCAAGAAATGTATGAAACATTTTAGTGTCATGAAGAATTCACTGTGTAAAATCTTGTGTGTATTAAGACTTGTATGGGAGTGGATAGTCCATCCTTACATAGGCATAGTGTGAGTGATATTTAACAAAAAATAGTCAAATGCTATTTTTCATACTGTTTTATAACTTTGCTTTCGAAAACTTACACTGCCATACAGTAAGTCTCTCATAATTGGAAAAACTCATCACAGGTGAATGTTTTTTTTAAAAATGTAGCAACAAAAAGGTAACAATGTTTCCTATACTTTATGATAAATATGAATGTAATGCTATATGCTATAAAGATTTTACAACTACTCATTCATCAGTGTATAGGCTGTAAGCAACTGTATTGATTACACTAGGCTATCATAAAGCAATCATATTGCTATCTTTGTTATCAATGTATGAATCATTGTACTTGTAAATATATATGAGTTTTTCACATTATCTTTTACTTTTGATATCTAGTGTTAGTAACATGTATAATAACATCTATAATGTGTTGTATTACATAAGACAATATTGATGTAGGTTCTGACAGATGATTCATTTTTTAAGCAAAGGACTTAAACTTTTTGTATAAGTATAGGACAGTACTGAAAATAAATTTTCTCTTCCTTATGATTTTCTTGGTAACATTTGCTTATCTCTAGCTTACTTTATTTTAAGAATATAGTTATAATACATGTAACCTACAAAATATATGCAAAGCTATCATTTACATTATTGGTAAGGCTTCTAGTCAACAATAGGAAGAGTCAGCATCCCTAACCCTTTCATTGTTCAAGGGTCATCTGTAGATGTATGAATAAATGAGTTCATTTATTCAAGTCAGTATCTCCCCAAAGCAAGAATAAATAACAGCTTCAAATTTTTCATATAAAAGAAGCTTTAGGCAGTCTAATGAGAAGTGGGGCTTCTATAGGATTATACATGATAAGAAAATGTCAATTGTTCATGTAAAAAGGCACCTAAGAGAGACTTTTGGAGATTAACGTTTTCCCCAAGCACCTCTTGTCTTCACTTAGGTGAAAACAATATCAGAGCTCATGATAATAATAAGAGGCTTACCTTGTCATCACTCAATTCCAAATTAGACATAATGTAAATTATATATATAATTCCTTGTGATCTTCTTTGTATTTATGCAGCAAACTCAGCTGAGAAAGTTCCAATTTATGTCTAGCTAAAATAGGAGTGTCTCTGTGTGTCTGCATGATGAGGAAGATGGGAATTTCAGATCATCCTTACAGCCAAGAGTTTTTTCAGGAACCAGGGTCACTCCATAGCTCTGTAGGCTTACCCTCCACCTTCCTGAAAATACAGATGGTTTCATTGAGTAGACCTTAACATGTCTTATGTTTGCACAATCTTGATCTTCCATGGCATATATACTTTAAAAACTGGTACATTTTCAATGGCTACAACTTGCTACCTGAAATAAAGATCATTTTCTTCAACCTCGTAATTTAATTCCCCTATCCTTGTCTCACGTCTCCTGTGTAGAGATCTTAATTCAATAGTGTTAGCCAGGACTTTTTGAATTAAGAACAGACACTTTCAGACATTTTTTTTGTTCTTTTGTCAAATACATACTTTTGTTCTCATTCTGAACACTGGGGTTATTTGGATGATTTTTGTGCCTTTGTAGATTTAGAAAATGGCAGGGGCTGTCCTTTTTCTGATAGGTGCTTAAATTCTGTCTGCACTTTCTCCTTGAGGCCAGTTGAGTAACTAACCCTCAATAAAAACTGATCTCTGAAAATGTGCACTGAATGGAAGGTTATAAGCAATTGCAGTAAACTAAGTTGTCATGATCAACATCTTTTAAATATCCTGTTTAAATAACTGAATGTAGCAACAAAGGATAGAGGATAGAGTTTTTGTGCTGTCTGCTGTACTTCCAGTCTCTGATTTTCCAATCAATTTAGGAAGAAGCTTCCACCTTGCATGTTGTATTGATTTTATATTGCTACTGTAACAAATTATTACAAACAGTGACTTAAAACAAAACAAATTTATCACACAATTCTGTAGGTCAGAAATATAACAGTCTCATTGTGCAAAAATCAACGTGTTTGAAGGACTGTGTTCTTTCTGGAAGCTTCTAGGGGAAAATCTGTTTCCTTGTTGTTTCTAGCTTCTTTCTTTTCTTTTTTTTTCTTAATTTTTTTAATGTTTTATTTATTTTTGAGAGAGAGAGAAAGAAACACAGCGTGAGCAGGGGAGTGTCAGAGAGAAAGGGAGACACAGAATCTGAAGACAGGCTCCAGGCTCTGAGCTAGCTGTCAGCACAGAGTCTAATGCGGGGCTTGAACCCAGGAACTGCGAGATCATGACCTGACCCGAAGCTGGATGCTCAAATGACTGAGCCACCCAAACGCCCCTCGAGCTTCTTTCTAAAAGCTATTTGAGGGGCACCTGGGCAGCTCAGTCTGTTAAGCATCTGACTCGGTTTTGGCTCAGATCATGATCTCATTCATGGTCCATGGGATTGAGTCCCCCATTGGGCTCTGCGCTGAAGGCCCAGAGCCTGCTTGGGATTCTCTCTCTCCCTCCCTCTCTGCACTTCCTCCACTCACATACACACTCTCTTGTTCTCAAAATAATTAAATAAACATTGACAAAAAATTCAAATTCCTTAACTTCTGGCCCCCCTTTTCCATCTTCAAAGCCAGCAAAAGTAGGTTGAATCCTTCTCAGATCACATCACTCTGACCTTCTTTTATTCCCCTGCTTCCACTTTTAAAGATCCTTGTGATTATACTGAACCCACTCAGGTCATCTCCCTATTTTTGGTCATCTGATTAAGAAATTTAATTCTATTTGCAAACTTAATTTCTCTGTCCCATATAATCTAACATATTCACAGGTTTCATGTATTAAGACATGGAAACATTAAGGAAGGCACTATTCTGCCTATTATACACATTTTTTATGGTTCTGAAGAGTCTTATTTGAATCAGGAACCAATAGCCATGTCCTCTCAATTATGTTGTAATTGCTTCTAATCTGTATGTACAGTTCTGCCTCAAAGTCGAGGTATATGAGTTTCAATTATTTTATTCATTACTTCATAATGCAGAGTGTACACATTTGCCAGCTGGTACTAAATAATGTTTCTCTTTGTTTATAAACTAAGAAATAATTTAGCTTTTGATTGTGATGGTAAAATGAGATTTAAAATTATTAGAAATTACTTAAAATCACCAAATTTAATATTGAAAAGTGAATCTAGAAGAAGTTTTGTTTTTATTACATTTTCAATACAGATAATTATTTCTCATTCTCCTTTGTCTCATGATAATGAGATTTTTCAGAGAAGCCTCTAACCCATTTTAAGTTTTAGTGCTGTGAGAAATGCTTGAAAAAATATTGTTATTAATAAAAATTTTAAAGTTATCAGCTCTTTTCATTAGAAATAGTTTGAGCTGAGTTAATGCTGTGTTGCAGTATCTAAATTCAGCCATGCTCTAGATGTGATATTAATATGACATGATCACCAATATTCTTCTATTTTTTTTGTTGTTGTTTATTTATTTTGAGAGAGAAAGAGCAAGCTGGGGAGGAGTGGAGAGAAAGGGAGAAAGAATCTCAAGCAGGCTCCACCCTGTCAACACAGATCCTGATTCAGGGCTCAAACCCACGGAACCGTGAGATCCTGACATAAGTCTAAACAAGACCTGAAAACTTAACCTACTGAGCTACCCAGGAACCCCATATATATCTCTTTAATCCTTGCTTATAACAAATCTGTAAACACAACTTGAAGACCTTTCTGTGCCTCAGTTTTCTAATTTTTAAGTGGTAATAATAATATCACAGGTTAATTGAGAAATAAATGTGTTAATACATGTAAACATGTGCATGTATATAGAGCAGTGGCACAGAGTTGGTCTCAAAAAATGTTAGGTATCACTATTATTATCAGCAACAACAAATGGCACAGCCTAAAGGAATCTTTAATTTAGGATCAGACCACTGATATCTTTAAAGACCTCTTTTAATGGCTCTACAAAATTAAAAATTAATTTAAAACAACTCTATCAGTTCTTTTGAAGCCACTAAAAATTATGTCACTTTATTTTTTTAATGTATAAAGCAAAAATCACATTTTTTCTTTTAAGTTTTATTAATTTATTTTGAGAGAGACAGAGACAGCATGAGAGGGGAAAGGGCTGAGAAAGAGAGAGAGAGAGAGTGAGAGAGAGAGAGAGAGAGAGAGAGAGAGAGTGTCCCAAGCAGGCTCTGTGCTGCCCGCACAGAGCCCAATGTGGGGCCGGAACCCACGAAACCATGAGATCATGACCTAAGCCAAAATCAAGAGTTGGACGCTTAACCGACTGAGCCACCCTGGTGCCCCATTTTTTTAACTTTTATATTTAAATTTTTTTATCATTTGATTTTTTTTTTCACCATGGTAAGTATACTCTTTAATCCCCATGCTCTATTTCCCCAAATTCTCCACCTGCCTCCCCTCTGGTAACCATCAGTTTGTTCTCTATAGTTAAGAATCTGTTTCTTGGCTCATTGTCTCTCTCTCTCTTTCTCTCTCTTCCTTTGCTTGTTTGTTCCATTTCTTAAATTCCACATATGAATGAAATAATGTGATATTTGTTTTTCTCTGACTTATTTTGTTTACCATTATGCTTTCTAGCACTACCTATGTTGTTATAAATGGCAGGATGTCACACTTTTAATGGCTGAAAAATATTCCAATCTGTGTGTGTGTGTGCATGCGTGTGCACGTGCCACTCCATTTCTCTATCGATGGACACGGGCTGCTTCCATAGTTTGGCTATTGTAAATAATTCCACAGTAAACATAGGGGTGCATAAATCCCTTTGAATTAGTGTTTTTGTATTTGGGGGGGTAAATACCCAGTAGTGCAACTACTGGATCATAGTGTAGTTCTATTTTTAGCTTTTTGAGAAATCTCCATATTGTTTTCCATGGTGGCTGCACCACTCTGCATTTCCACCAATACTGTAAGACGGTTTTTTTTTCCTCCACTTCTTCACCAATACTTATTTCTTGTAGTTTTGATTTCAGCCATTCTGACAGATGTAAGGTGATATCTCCTTGTTGTTTTGATTTGCATATCTCTGATGATGAGGGATGTTGAGGATCTTTTCATGTGTCTATTTATACATCTTTCTTTGGAGAAATGTCTGTTCATGTCTTCTCTCCATTTTTAATTGGATTATTTGTTTTTTGGCTGTTGTGTTTTATCAGTTCATTATATATTTTTAATACCAACCCTTCATTAGATATTTCATTTGCAAATATTTTCTCCCATTCAGTGGGTTGCCTTTTAGTTTTGTTGATTGTTCCCTTCACTCTGCAGAAGCTTTTTATTTTAGTGTAGTCCCAACAGTTTATTTTTGCTTTTGTTTCCCTTGCCTTAGGAGAAATATTTAGAAAAATGTTGCTACAGCTGATATCAGAGAGATTACTGCCTGTGTTTTCCTCAAGAATTTTTATGATTCAAGTCTCACATTTAGGTCTTTAATCCATTTTGAGTTTATTTTTATGTGTGGTAAAAGAAAGTAATCCGTTTTATTTCATTGAATGTGTCTGTCAGGTTTTCCCAACAAGGCAGTTGAAGAGACTGCCTTGTTCCCATTGAAAATTCATTCTTCCTTTGTCAGAGATTAATTGACCATATAATTGTGGGTTTATTTCTCTGTTTTCTATTCTATTCCAATGATCTATTTTTTTATGCCAGTACAATACTGTTTTAATTACTACTGCTTTGTAACATAACTTGAAATCTCTAATTGTGATACCTCCAGCTTTGTTTTTCTTTTTCAAAATTGCTTTTGGGTATTCAAGGTCTTTTGTGGCTCCATACAAATTTTAGGATTTTTTTTCTAGTTCTGTAAAAAATGCAGTTGGTATTTTGATAAGAATTGCTTTAAATGTATAGATTGCTTAGGGTAGCATAGACATATTAATAATATTCTCCCAACCCATGAGCATGGCATGTCTTTCCATTACTTTGTGCCATCTTGAATTTCTTTTATCAGTGTTTTATAGTTTTCAGAGTCCAGGTCTATCATCCCTTTAGTTAAATTTATTCCTAGATATATATTTTTTGGTTTTGATGCTATTGTAAGTGGATTGTTTTCCTTTTTTAAAAATTTTTTAATGTTTATTTATTTAGATGAGACAGAGAATGACAGAGCATGAGCAGGGGAGAGACAGAGAGAAGAGGGAGATACAGAATCCAAAGCAGGCTTCAGGCTCTGAGTTATAGGCACAAAGCCCAATGCAGGGCTCAAACCCACAAACTGTTAGATCATGACCTAAGCCAAAATTGGACACTTAACTGATTGAGCCACCCACATGCCCCAAATGGGACTATTCTCATAATTTCACTTTCTGCTGCTCCATTATTAGTGTATACAAATGCAATCAATTTCTGTACATTGATTTTGTATCCTGTGACTTTACTGAATTTATTTATCAGTTCTAGTAGTTTTTTGGTGAAGTCTTTAGGGTTTTCTATATATGGTATCATGTAATGTACAAATAGTGAGAGTTTTACCACCTCCTTATCAATTTGGATCTTTTATTCTTTATGTTGTCTAATTGCTGTGCCTATGACTTCCAGTACTATGTTGAATAAAAATGTTGAGAGTGGACATCCTTATTTTGTTCCTGACCTTAGGGAAAGAGCTCTCAGTTTTTCCCCATTGAGTACAATGTTGGCTGTGGTTTTCATAAAAGGCCTTTATGATGTTGAGGTATGGTCTCTCTAGACCTGCTTTGCAGAGGGTTTTTATCATGAATAGATTTTGTACTTTGTCAGATGCTTTTACTGCATCTATTGAAATGATTATATGTTTTTTCTTTCTCTTACTAATGTGACATATCATGTTGATTGTTTTGTGAGTATTAAAAATTTTTTTAAGTTTTATTTATTTATTCTGAGAGATAGAGGGCAAGCAGGGGTGGGACAGAAAGAGAGAGGGAAACAGAATACCAAGCAGGGTCCTCTGCTGTCAGCACAGAGCCCAATGCAAGGCTTGAATCCACAAACTGCAAGATCATGACCTAAGCCAAAATCAAGAGTCAGACACTTAACTGACTGAGGCACCCAACCACCCTGATTGTTTGTGAATATTGAACCACCCTTGTATCCCTGGAATAAATCCCACTTGATTATGGTGTGATTTTTTAAATATATTGTTGAATTTGGTTTGCTAATATTTTGTTAAGGATATTTGCATCTATACTCATAAGAGATATTGGCTTGTAGTTCTCTTTTTTGTGGTGTCTTTATCTGGTTTTGGTATAAAGATGATACTGGCTTCATAGAATAAGTTTAGAAGTTTTCTTTCGTCTTGTATTTCTTGGAATAGTTTGAGAAAACTAGGTGTTACTTTTCATTAAATGTTTGGTAGAATTCTCTATGAAGCCATCTGGTTCTGGACTTCTGTTTTTGGAGAGTTTTTTGTTTACTGATTCCATTTCATTTTTGGTAATTGGTCTGTAAAATTTTCTATTTCTTCCTTCTTTAGTTTTGGTACTTGGTTGTTTCTAGGAGTTTATCCATTTCTTCTAAGTTGTCTAATCTGTTGGCATATATGTTTTCATAACATTCTGTTACAACGGTATTTCTGTAGTGTTTGTTTTGTTTTTCTTCTTTCATTAGTGATTTTGTTTATTTGGGTTATCTCTATCTCCCTGTCTCTCTCTCTCTTCTTAATGAATCGTGCTGGAGGTTTATCAATTTTTCTGATCTTTTCAAAGAACTATCTCCTCATTTCATTAATCTGTTTTATTGCTTTCTTAGTTTGTGTATCATTTATTTCTGTTCTAATCTTTCTTCTTTCCTTCCTTTTGCTGGATTTGGGTTTTATTTGTTACATTATTAACGTCACTTTAATATAGCCACATTTACTGTATTTAAGCTAAGATAAATCAGGTTTGTCTAAGGAAGACTGCAACAGGATATTAACTCTGGTTGTCAGAGTTAAATTCACACCTGCTGACAATCTTGAGTTCCGTAACAGAGGCAGATGAAGGAGTCTCATTTGTTTTAATGAAACATAGTATTCACTACTAATGTGAAGATTAAAAAATGGCAATTCCTGAAAAAGAGACTGTGGCTAGATAATGTGACCCAGGAATTAGAATAGCTTGGGATAACAATGTATAGATTTTTTTTTTTTTTGGTTAACACTTCGTTCTATACACTTCTTACTTATATCTCTTAAAAGTCTTCCACAAACCTATCAGTTCAATTCTTGACTGGATTGAACTGAAATATTTTTTGCCATATCTATCAGCTCAATTTCTTGAACAAAGTAGTATAATAAATCTAATTCATTTATTTCTTAGGTGATTATGAGTTTTAAGTAAATCTTAGTGCTAACATAATAAAATTAAATTGCCATTGCAAAACACTGATAAAGAATCATATTTGATGGTGAGCCACTATCATAATTATCCTTTAAATTTTTATAGTTTTTAACATACATAAATAATTATTAAGGGAAGTAATAAACTCATAAAAGTGAAAGGAATCAATCAATTCATAACAGTGACACAAATACTTTTTAATTTCATTTTCTTATAACTCAATTATTTTTTAACTTATTAAATCATCCATTCAACAAATACAACAGAGCAAATACTCTGAATAAACCAAAGTGCTAGGTACTGAGCTATAAGTGGAAAGATTAACATGGTCTAATGATCTAACAGGAAAGAGAAATCTTACATATGTGACATCTATAGAGGTTATCCTAAGGCAGTACAAAAACCACTGAAAAGTTATATCCAGAGGAGATAACTTGGTGAGTGTATTAAACATATCACTATAATATAAAAAATGGAATAGAGGACACAAGAATGGATATAGAAAATGTAGAAGTAGTTTCAGAGACAATGCCACATTCCAGGTGAGAAGATAAAAGCTTTAGACCAAGATTGTAGCAGTGGTAGACAGAGAGAAGAAGGAAGATTTTTTTACAGGAACTGGCAGTTTATTTTATATTGAAGAATAAAAATGAGGGAAGAGTCAAAGATGAAACTCTGGTTTCTGGTCTGAGCAACCAACTGGATGGTCGAGTCATTTTCTATCACAGAGAACACTGGAATAAGAGCAGGTTTTTGGGTGAACTATGATACAAGTTTTAGACTTTCTTTTGGAGGTTAAAGAATTTCCAAGTGAAGATATTGAGAAAGTAATAATAAGAATAGTCAAGGCTGGAGTCATTGACATAGAAATGGTACTTTAAATCACAGGAAGTATGAAATAACTTAGAAGGATAGAATAATTGAGAAGTAAAGAAGCTCTGACAAGGGTCAGGTGGAAAGTGAGTAACAGGCAAAGGAGTCTTTGAAAAAGAATAAACAAAGAAGGACTCAGAGAGTGTAGTATTATAGAGAGTTAAAGTAAGAAAGCAAGAAATTTTAAAATGAGAAGTATGGTGAATGGAATCAAATATTGTAGAGAGATAAAGTAAAATAGAAATTGGCAAACGTCAACTAAATTTACTGAGATGAAGTTCATTGGTGAATTTAATGAAAAGTCATTTTGGAGAAGCTGAAAGAAGTTTGCAATTGTTTAAAGAGTTTTGGGAAGGGGAAGAAAGAGTCTAGCCAACCCACAAGATAACTAATTGTGGAAAGAGGAAGAAAGTTAAGACTACGTATAGGAATGGAGTAATTGCTGATCAAAGAGACTGTTTAGCTAATAAGAGACTTTAACATGCTAGCATGCTTATAGATAATTGAATACAGAGGGAGATAATGATCATCAGTAGGAAAAGGAGTTCAGTGGGCTTCCCCTTGACTTTTGACTGATTCATGAAATTCTTGTCATAACTCATGTGGAGTTATTTTTCGCTTATAGGAGTTTCACCAATCTAAAGTCAATACTCCCCCAACAGGCTTTAATGTTGTGAGATCTGTGGAGTTTTAGATTATTCATGAATCATTTAATTTACTAAGGAGAAGCTTCAAAACAATTGTTTATATTTGTTCATCATGTTTCTTTCTTGCGAGTTCTTTTATTTCTAATTAATCAAAGTTTTTTTTTTCTTTTTATGCTTCTTCTAGGAAAATTCCTATCTTTTTTTTATAATATCACCAAGTAGATATCTGGAGCAGAATCAATCCTCTCAGTTACATAAAATTAAAAATGGCATATTGTTGGAAAACAGATCTGAATACCAGTGAATCACATCAAGAGCAGCCTGAGCATCAAGAATTTCACTCTGTAAATCAGTCCTTTTTCCCTAGCCAAGTCAGTCTGGGTTTTGATCAGCTAGTAGATGAGATCAGTAATAAAATTCCATGCTATCAGAGTGAAATTGAAGAAAACACTGTTTTTGTACCCCGTGCAACAAACTGGGACTCAAGAAGGCATTCGTTAGATGAAACACATCAAATATCCTTGAATGAATTAACTTCTAAAAGTTCAGAACTCTCCTGTCACCAAGTGAGGAAAACACCAGTAATTGGTTTTCAGCGCTCTGTACTACCAAATCCTGAAAATACGAACAAAGGAAGCTCTTGGGGTAACCCCATAAAAGGATTTCATGTTGCTGATGATTACAGATTAAATATTTCAGCTTCATCATCCACTAGTTTGGATAAAATTAATTCACAGAGAGAAGTAGAAAATGAAAATCATAACTACCACATAGGATTTGAAAGTAGCATCTCTTCTACATATCCATCCTTCTCAACTGACTTCATGCCAAAAGAAGAGAATAAAAGAAGTAGAAATATGAACATTGTGGATTCTCCGATGCTTTCTGAAGGTTCTTTTCCACCCAGGACCTGGGAAAGTACATGGCCAGAGAATACAGAGGTATGTATGTATCACATACGTTGGCCTAAAAAAAAAAAAATCTGAAAGAATCATTCAATAATGTACTGGATTAATTTGGTAATGAGGGTCATTCACCTTAAATAGGAAAATGTATTGATATTATTTATAAAAAATTTGTTATTCACAAATTCTGTGTTCCTAAACTAATGATTTTTTTCTGAAGAAAGAAAAATAAAAATGTTATATTATTTTTAAAGTTCTAGTTTCATCAAAAATAAAATGTTATAGTCCTTACATTTTATTAGATAAAAATATAATTGGAAGTTTTGATGAAAGTACTTTTGATTCTTACTGTTATTATATACACAGAAAAAAACACATACATCTCATTAGATTAATATTTTTGAGTCATACTGTCATAAATTAAAACTTTATATCATTATGGTAGGAAAAATACCCTTTTACCCAGAGACTCTTAAATTATACTCTTGGCAGGCAACTTCTATTGGGAACATTCCAAGAGTAGGAAATTAAGCAATCATTGTGCAATTCATCCTAATGGTTTCATTAGTAGTTCTCCAATCAATTTAGTCACCACAGAGTTTCTTGTATAATATTTGAATATTTCTCTGCTTACACTGAGTCTAGACACAAGTGAAACTGCAAGTAAATAGTAACAAAAAGAAACATTATTGCAGCTACAATTTACAGGGTGAAGCAAAAGGACTCATTTATTCAACAACCATCATATTCTTAAAATATACATGATATACTAGGCATAATGAATGCAAAAGAAAAGACATGACATGATTTCAGAAACAGCATATTGCTCAAATTAACTTGCCAACAAATAATGGCAACAGAGTAAAATAACAGATAGAATGAGTCCACAGGAAAGGAAATACTTCATTCTGTCTGAAGGACTTGAGAGGAGGTAGCAACTCAACTGATCTGAAGTAAAAGTCAATGAATTTAGGGCACCTGGCTGGTTCAGTTAGCTAAGTGTCCAACTTCGGTTCAGGTCATGATCTCACAGCTCATGAGTTCGAGACCCGCTTCGGGCTCTGTGCTGACAGCTCAGAGCCTGGAGCCTGCTTCTGTGTCTTCCTCTCTCTCTGTACCTCCCCCACTTGTGCTCAGTCTCTCTCTGTCTCTCAAAAATAAATGATTAAAAAAATTAAAAATTTTTCAATTAATTTTAGGGGCATCTATTTCTGATCAAGGCAGAATATAACAACTAAACTTCTCCTGATTCCAGACACTGAACGAAAGGCAGTATAGGACATGGTCCTTGAGGTCAACTTAACCAAAGTGTATCATTTTGGTAAACACAGAAGTGTCGCACGATCATCCTCACTTCCACATGGGGACACTTTCTTGCTAGCAGAGCAGGCCAGTAGAGCCCAATGTGAGCAGCAATATCACTAAGCTTGAGCAATCAGAGCCTGCAGTTTAAGGACAGAGGGCCAGGGGAGGTAGGCAGTGGGTGGGAGTCAGAAATCTGTATGATATTTACTATAGATTTTTGGCCAAGTGATTGTGTTCAACACATACAAGTAGAAGTTATGTAGTGCAAAGAAGTTATGTAGCTATGTAGTAGAAGTTCTAACCTAGCAAGAGAAGGCACTGAGCTGAATAGTTTAGGCATTCAATTGAGATTACCCAAAGCTCTTAAGCATGTAAAATATATACTCTAGAGTGAATGCTGCACCTGCCAAAATAGATATGGCCTAACAAAAAATAAAATAAAGGCTAAAGAGACTAAAAGGATCTTGACTGCCTGCCAGGGAAAAATGGTACACTTTGTAAAAAAGACAACACAACTTACAGTGTGTCATCTATAATGCTGAACATATAATAATAGATGCACAGATATGTAAAGAAGCAGAGGATTTTGACCCACAATAAAGAAAATAACCCAGTCAATACAAAGAGATCCTGCCATAGTCCAGATGTTAAAATTAACAAATAAAGACTTTAAGGTGGTTATTAAAAGAATGTTGAATTAGATTAAGTAAAAGATGAACATAATGAGTAGACCAATGAAGAATTTAAAGAGGAGGTTAGAAACTATAAAAAAACAAAGACTATGGACTGTCTAGTACTGAAAATATAATATCTGAAATGAAAAAAATCACTGGGTGTACTTAAAAACATAGAGGATGACAGTAAACTTGAAAGAAAAACAAGAAAAATGATCCAAACTAAAGAGAAAATAAAACAATTATATAAAAATAAGCAAGGACTCAAACTTAATGGGACAATGAGGCTGATATATGGACAATTTTGGAATGATAGGAGGAGAGGAGAGGAAAAATAGGAAAAGTAACTTAAAGAAATAATGGTCTGACCATTTCTTAAATTTAGTGTAAAATGTCCAATTACAGATCTAAGGAGTTCAGTGTGTCCTAAACAGAGGGAATACCACATGTAAACAAATCATGCTCAAATATCTGAGAACAAAAGTAAAGGAAAATCATAAAAGAGGACAGCAAAGGAAAACAGATTTCACACAGTAGAACAATAATCTGAAGTAAAGCGAATTTCTATCAGAAACAATGGAACAATGGAAGCCAGACAACAAAGAAATAACATTTTAAAAATATTTTTTTTATATTTGAAAGAGAGAGAGAAAGCAAGAGTGAGCACATGCCTGCAAGTGGAAGAGGGTCAGAGAGAGACAGGGAGAGAGAGAATCCCAAGCACAAAGCCCATCACAGGCTCCATCTCTCCTGAGATCACGACCTGAGCTGAAATCAGGAGTCTGTCGCTTAACCAGCTGAGCCACCCGGGTGTCCCAATAATGGAATGATATTTTAAAAGATATATATCCATATGTACACACACACACACACACACACATATACATATATATACATATATGTCAATACTTCTGTATCCATTGAGTATACATTTCAAACCTTAAAGTGAAATAAAGATATTATATAAACAAATGTTGAGGGAAATTAGTCAGCTAACATGAACACAAAAATACTAAAGTAAATGCTCTGGGTATAAGGAAAATGACACCAGATGGAATCTAAAAATTAACAAAGAGCAGTACAAATGGTAAATATATTAGTAAATAAGAAAAACTACTTTTAAATTTTGATAGCTGTTTAAAGCAAACCATCAGCATTTTACTGAGAGTTATTTTATATATATAAGTGAACAATACTTGACAACAATAACATAAAGTATGAAAAAGATAAACATTATTTGCAATTATGAATTCTTACATTTTAACTGCAGTGGTACAGTATTAACTCTAAGTACACCATGATATGTTAAGGATGCATATAGTCACTTCTAAGTTAGTGTAGGCTGTTTAAAAATAATACTGAGAAGAAAAACTAAATATCCAACAGAAGAATTAAATGAGACAAAAAAATCAAGTAAACCAAAAAAAGCAGGGAAGGAAAAATAGAAGAATAAATTAGAAACAAATAGAAACAAAAATGAACATGGGAGTCTTAAATCCAATAATATCCATAAATACACTAAATAAATAGACTAAACATTCTAAGTAAAAGAAAAATTGACAAACTAGATAAAAAAGATTTAACTATTATCTACAACAGATAAGCTTAAGAAAGGCACAGTTACATTGAAAGTAAATGAAACAAATATTTAACATTTGATCAGCAAACAAAAAGCATATTATTAATACCAGAAAAAGTACAGTTCAAGGCAGAGCATTATTAGGGAAAGAAAAGGGCCATTTCTTAACGGCAACAGGGCTCATCAGGAAGATACAATAAATTTAAATGTGTTATGTACCTAATAATAGCCTCAATATGTAAAAACAAAAATTACTTCCTTTAAAGTTAATCATACACCCACATTCTGATTGAGCCACTTATGGATTTATTCATGAAAAATAAAACACAGGTCCTTATAAACACTTGTATCTAAAAATTACTAGTTTTCTTTATAATAACTATGAACATCCCAAATGCCCACCAACAGGAAGATGGATAAACAAATTATGAAACTGTGAAATATTCATCAATAGAATATTACTAATTGGCAATAAAAAATGAATGACTGATATGTGACAACATAGATAAACTTAAAAATATGTATCACTTAAATGAAAGAAACCAGAAAGAAAGGAGCACATACACTTAATCTATGACATTAGGAGTCTGAATAATCTGAACAACAGTAGTTACCAAATAAATGTAGTTTGATAGAAGGAGGTGTGGGGGAACTTTCTAAAGTGTTGGAAATGTTCTATATTTTTATTATGATATTGATAGCACAGTTGTAGACATTCCTCAAAACTCAAGCTATATATTTAAGTCTCATGCATTTTTTTGTATGCATTACCTCACTTCAAAAAAACCAAATAAATGAATAAATAAATAACAGAATGAATTGAAGGATGCAGGACGGGATACCCCAATATGTGCCAATTTGGCATAAAATTTACTTCAAGTTAAAAGTAATAAATATACAGCAGATGCAGAAAAAACTCTGCTTCCCTCATAACTGCCTGAATTTACATCGGAAAGAAGAGAAAAGAGCTATTAACAGAGACTCCCCTTTACCTAAGGAACTTACCTACAAAATAAGGCAAAGCTTTGTTTTCAAACATCTCTTTTCACCTTCTTATGAATGGCTTTCCTTCCTCCCCTTTGTGTTCTCAGACTCCTAACCGCTCCTTAGCTCAAATAAGCTTCAAGTTGCCTCATTGTCTTTGGAATCTCCTGTGTGGATTTCCCATACATGCACATACATGCCTGTTAAATTCGATTTTCTCTTGTTAATCAGTCTCATGTCAATCTAAGTCCAGCTCGAAGGACCATAGGACAGGGGAAGTTCTTTCTTCCCAACAGAATCTTTTTTTTTTTAAGTTTATTTATTTATTTTGAGAGAAACAGAGAGAGTACAGGTGGGGGAAGGGCAGAGGGAGAGAGAAGGAATCCCAAGGAGGCTCAGAGCTGTCAGCACCAAGCTGGATGTGGGGCTTGAACTGACAAATATGCCTGCTCCTGACCTGAGCTGAAACCAAGACTCGGACACTCAACCAACGGAGCCACTCAGGCTCTCCTGTGACAGAATCTTCAAAACAAAATTAAAATTGGAGAATTGTATTAATGTGTTCTCCACATTAAACTATATTAATTTAACAGTTTTTATTTTAAGCTGACAGGTTGTTCTATTCAGCTAGTTGAAGTACCTCAAGGCAGTAATAAGAGTCTGGCCTCCTTCTGCGACAAAGTAAAAAAGTGAGTCTTGTTATTTCATTAAACTTTGAAATTTCTGTGGCAGCATAAATTTGTCTATTTTATTGTATTTCTTTTTAAATTTGTCTATTTTATAACATCACTGAACTCATTAATTTTGAATATAAAATGTTAAAACTTTATAATTTTTTAACAATGAAAAATATAAATTCATGACAAATCAGTTCATTGATTCACTTCTGGTATTGTTTTTGTTGTTTTTAGTCAAATGATTTTATTTTCTTGAAAATTCAGTTAAAGTTAAATATTTTGTAATTTCAGACTGCTCTTGCTATTTGTTGACACTTTAGTTTGCAGTGAATTAATTTCTTATTTAATGGCATAATTGACTGACTTCTCTGGCTCTGTCCCAAATTAGCACAGATTTATCCTTCCTACCTGGGATATACTGTTTAGAATAATGGGCATGCCCTCCTTTTAATAACTCAATCTTACCTTGAATGAATTTCTAGAATAATGAACAAATGCATGGATGTTTGTTCATTAGAAGAAGTTACAAAAACATCACTGGTCTCCTTTCTACTTATTTAAAATGAACTTATAAAGCTAGCTTCCATTTTTTAAGACCAATTTCTTGTTAGCAGTTAAAATTTATATAATGCCATTTCTTCTGTTGCTAGGGTTCCCAAAAGTTTTAAAAAATTCATGCATTTACATTTTTCTTCAATTGATTTTTATGTATTTATAGCTGTTATAAAAAGAATAAATATACATATAAATAAACTTTAACTTATTTATTAGCTATAGCAGCTTCCTGCTAAATGATCATTTGTGACTACAGACTGGAATCATTTATTTAATAATTAATTTAAAGGCTATTTGAATGCCTAATAACAAGTCCATGCATGAGAAAGATTCAAATGTAGAACAAACAAACAGAAAAGCAAGGTCTCTACCCTAAAAAGCTTGTAACCCTATTGGAAGAACTGAAAGGCATACAGACAAAAAACAAAAAACAAAAAACAAAACAAAACACAAAACATAGAAGCTCATATCCATGAAAATATTTAATAATTAATGTCTCACTCTTGTCCACAGAAAAAAATTAAAATGACTCTTTGGATTGCTAAATTAGGATCTTTAAAGATATCAATATTGATTCTTTTAAGAAAAAACTACTCACTGTCACAAACTGACAAGCATTGCCAGGAACTTGACACTTTAAATCTAAGATATCATTTCTACCCACTAAGCATGAGAAATAGCTCTCTTAATATCACAAGATATCACTCGGTATAAATCCACTGACAAAACACTTATTACTAGTCCTTCCCATCACTTCTTTTTTGAACATAATGTAATATTGTTTGATGAAGTCTTCTTGTGGATGTAATAGTGACACAAAACATTTTATGTGATGGTTTGTCAGTAGCTCATGGTGCATTTTCTGAATTCTTAAATGTAATTTTTCTCAATGGTTCCTTTCAAAGTAACCATGAAAGCTAAAACAGACAACCAAATAATAATAAGCTTTTGAGTAGTGAAAGGAAGATATAGGTTATATTTACACACACTTATCTTGGTTTTCAATAATGCTTTTTGATGTACACTCATATACAAAATGATTAAATTTATAGATGCAAAACTATTTTGTACACAAACACACCATTCATCCAACAACATTTCTGAAGATCTACTATGTACTGGGCACTGTCAAAGGCTCTTAATTCAAAATAAGGCCAAACTGAGTTTGAAAGCCAGGTTTCCTAAGAGGGTCATAATAGAATGGATTTATGTATCCAATTTAATCTGTTTTTGTCTTATATTGAAATAACCATACCTAAAAATGTTATTAATATTCCTGTTATACACCCTTTAAAAAGAGTCTCTAATTTGTTGGATTTGGTTTCTTTTTTTTTGACATGCTTTTAAGCCACATCTTTCAAGGAATGTGTCATATTTTTGTAAAAAAATACAATAAAATGGCGTAGCATATGTAAAGTTTGGGCCACAGTAGATGCTCTGCAAAGTTTGATGACAGAATAGGACATACATTTACATTTTAAATTTAATTCTTGAAAAACAGGAGAAACTTAAGTCATGGATGCATGGAATAGTATCCTATCATATGGTGAATGCTAAATCATAAAGCCCCTCCATCAGAAGTTGGAGTCTAGACCTTTATCCCCAGGTATAACAGAGGAGAGAGGCCCAAATATTTATCCTGAACAATGGGTTTTCAAACTGTAGCTCTGAAACAGTGGCAGTAATGGCTTACTTGGGAAATTGTTAGTAGGGGAAATGAAGATTCCTCCACAGATCTATTGAATCAGCAAGTATGAGGATCGGACTCAGAAAATAGGTGATTCTGATACATGCCAGCCCACGCACTTTTGCATTTATCAGGCCCCTCAAGAAGGGGATGTTTCTGTGGAATTTAACGGCATAGAGATTAAGCCATCTCAGTGAGCATGGCACTACTGTAATGCTGCACAAAGAGAATGAATGCTAAGGATGTAATTCATATTGATACATTACATAGAATGTATGATGTACATTCTATACACAGAACGTATAACTTTCTCCTCAGGAATAGAACTACAAAATTTAGATGTCTGCACAATTAACAAAAAAACATAATTTCATATTCATTATCAAAGGCATTTTAAATATCTAAGTTGCAAATAATTTTATGTTATATTCTACATGTAGGCAACAACATGAATCAATAGGGATTCAGCTCTAATAATAAATAATGGTAATTATGATATAACACATGAGTATATAGTTATCTTCTACAAAACTCTTTCGCATGCCTTTTCACTTTTAATCCTTGCAATAAATCTTTGAAGTAGACATAAATATCCTCAATTGTACAATCAAAGGAACTGATCAAATGACTTGCCTCTGACCATAAAACTACTAAATTGAAGTGTCAGCATTCAAACTCAAGGCTTTTGGCTCCAAGGATAAACTATTTTGCAATTCTCTGACTCATTTGAGTCAATTGTTCAATTTGTGCAAATGACTTCTGAGCTAAATTACTTATGTAAAATCCAGAGATTTGTGTAAAAACCAAAAATTTAGAGCCAGAATGATATTTACCAATGGGACACAAACAAGATAATTTATTTACCAAAATCCTTAAATCAAAATGAGTGACTTCCAGCTTGAGAAAGTTAGCAAAACACAAGAGGAGGCATTCAGCTTCAAAAGTAATGTCAGTGAAGGAATTCTTCATGGTTCAGAGTCAATTTTAATGTCTGATAAATGACAATATAGTTTTAATAGCTTCAAATGAGATGCTCCTGGGAAATCTAAAGAACAGTCTTTTATGGTTGTTTTGGTATAACTGTATCTTTACCAGTCTGGCCTAATTAACAGCACTGGTACACAAATCACCTGCTGATTGGTTCCACATTTTAAATCTATAGCAAAACGGAGCATTAAGTTTCCTATAATCTTCTCCTAAGTATTTATCCCATATATTTTTCAGAATAAGAGAAACATATCATGCAGCGGACATTAATTCAAATTCAGGGAAGATCTGGAGCACTACTACAGCATTTCCTTGTCAGCTTTTCTCTAACACTAAGTTTAATATAAATATTTGTATTGATAACTCAACACAGCTACTTCGTTTTAAGCCATACGGTAAGCAACCTTGCAAAATATATATAAAAATCTACATAACGCTGGTATAGGCTGCATAGCCTTGAGTTCACAGACTGAAAGCATTAAAAGAAGCATTATTAAATGCTAGTATTTTGCCCTGAAGTGGAGTTAAGAGGACAACAGCTGGAAACCTTTTGTTAACATTCGTTTAGCTATTGTTTTTAAGAACTCTCTTCACATAGCTCACCCCAGGACACTTTACTTTCCTGCTATATAATACCTGATGGCAAGTATAACAAATTTTCTGCATATTGAAAACAAAACTAGGGGCACCTGGGTGGCTCAGTCGGTTTAAACACCTGACTTCAGCTCAGGTCATGATCTCACGGTTCTTAGGTTTGAGCCCCACATCGGGCTCTGTGCTGACAGCTTGGAACCTGGAGCCTGCTTCAGATTCTGTGTCTCCTTCTCTTTCTGTGCTCCCCCGTTTACGTTCTGTCTCTCTCTCTCTCTTTCTCTCTCTCAAAAATAAATAAACACTAAAAAATTAAAAAAACTAAATTTCAAAAATATTATAGATAAAGCATATGAATGAATGAATGAATACGTATATGAAAAAATTGACATTTGACAACTACATCATTCAAATGTAAATAATAGACATTGATACATAGTCTTATTCTCACTATAGGAAGTGAGAATGGATATGCATAATGAGCAGATCCATTGACTCAGTCTCTGGGGATGGATCTTGGAACCTGGAATCTGCATCTTATCAAACTATCAGATGATTCTTTTTTTTCTAGAGTTTTAGAATCTCTTTAAAGTTGTTTAATGTTTTATATATATATATATATATTTATATATATCTATAAAAATATATATATATATTTATATATCTCTAAAGAGAGAGAGAGAGATATATATATATATCTTTAGAGAAAGAGAAGGAGAGAGAGCATGAGCTGGGGAGAGAGAAAGATGGAGAGAGAGCAAGAATCTCAAGCAGGCTCCACACTTAAAACAAAGCCCAATGTGGGGCTTGATCCCATGACCCTGGTATCATGACCTGAGCAGAAAACTAGAGTCTGACTCTCAACCAACTGAGCCACCCGGGCACCCCAAAGTTTAATATTTCACTATTATAGTCAACTATTTTCCAAAACAATAATAGTTCTTTAAACATTAGTAGCTACTAAATGAGGTTCTACATATGAACTGTTTTTCCTTGACAAATAGTGATACAACAGATATTTTCTTTCATGGTTATTAATATTATTATTACTCTGGGGTTTTTTTCTTACTCTAGTCAAGATTCTAATTTAGTGCAGATGACTACAAACATAGCAATGTTATGTTGGAATATTTAGTTAGAACCATCTGGTTTGAAACTAACAAAAACCAACTTCTGCTTCCTTAAGAACAAAGAAGAATTCTGAAAGAATATAGGGATTTCTTACAGAATTTAAGAGTAAGAACTCAGCAGATTCAGGAATGTATTAAAGGCTCAAATGAACAAGCAGTCCAAAATTCCTGTATGCATCTCACCTCATCTCTTCTATATCATTGCTTCTCATGTTTCCCTTGTTTTCTGCTGACTCATTTCCCTTGCTTTTCCAGAACACGTGGAAAGCCAAGTTCTCAAGCTTAAATGCTATTTGGCCAGCTATCTACAGAAAATTCAATCTCTTTACTAGATCCCATTCCAAATTTCCAAAAGCAAGGCTCTGATTGCCCAGCCAAAATCAGTGGTGTTGAACACTGAGCCAATCACAATCTGTATCATCTTGGCCTCAGTTGCTGGAGAAGAGGGAGTAACTGTGAAGTAGGGAGACCACTTCTCTTCTAATTTACAATATTTAATTTCCAACATTTCTCTCTCTCTGCATGTTCTCTTGTTGAATTTGGCCAGTTGGAGGCCATTTCTGACTTTAAGAGAAGTTTCAGGAAAGTGATTAGGTCATTGTGTTTAGTGTTAGAGATGTATAGTAGTAAAGAGTAGTCTGTGCTCTCAAGGATATTAAAAGTGTTTATAAGAAGGAGGAAGAGGAGGAGGAGGAAGGGGTGAAGTACAGGAGAAAAAGGAGAAAGAAGCAGAGAAGGACAAAGGACACCTTCATGAAAACACACAGAGCATATACCACTGTTGGAAGGAAAACTTTTCCCCTATCCACTTATATTTAAAGGGGATAAGGGTGGTGGCTGTGACTGAACTGACAATAGACAGATTAAAAGGAGAAAAAACAAGGTGATTTACATATGCATGCAGGGGTTACTCAATAATGAGTAACCTGCTGAATACCCAGATGTAAAGGTTTATATGCCAATTTAATGTAAAAGCGTGTACGTGTGTGTAGAGGTGTCAGTTAGAGCTTCAGTAGGAAAGTAGGAACCATCTAGTAGATGGGCAGTCTGTCTCCTTCCTGAAATTTATAGGAAATTCCCTCAGAAGGAAGGTAATGAAAGCTGTATTTTAGCCAGTCTCTGCTTTAGTCAAATAATAAAAGTTCAGATAAGATTTCAAATGTCTTCACTTTGAAATAATCTTTATGCCAAAACTGTGATCCTCTCACCACTTTATATAAGTGTTTTACTAGTAAATACAGATGTGCTCTAAAGAACAAAATAGTGTATCTGAAGAGTATATCAAGAATGACTTTGAAAAAAGACATTGTTGCAAAAATTTAGAGAATAATCAAATTTAGATAAATAAAGAGGACAAGATGGATGAGGATAAGGCATTTTCATCCATAAAGAATACTGTTCCCCAAGAGTGAAGAAATAGAATCCTTCTAGAGAAGTATGTGTTTTGAGCAAAGAATCAGTCTGTGTTTCACAATCTTCAGCTATCACTTCAATGAAGATGATCCCTGTGTCCTTATTTCCAAGTACAAAGTTTCTCTAGAGTGTCTTTACTTTCAGATTTAGACGATGTATGGTCAGAACTGTATTAGGATGCCATTTGTGACATGCAAAGTGTTGGAAGTAGAAGCCAGTTTGCAAAGATTAAAGAATGATTGAAAAATGTAGAAGTTATCTACAGAAGTTTGGCAGTATTGAGAAGGTTAAAAAATACTATCTTAATGGAATGAAATGCATGAGGGGAAATTTTATTGGAAGATTAGGCAGAAACAAAAATTATAAGAAAAAATCATCTTTACAATGTAGAATTTGAATATATAAAAGAAAGGGTAGGGGTGCCTGGGTGGCTCAGTTGGTTCAGCATCTGACTTTGTTTCAAGTCATGAGCTGTTGTTCAGAAGTTTGAGCCCCATATAAGGCTCTGGGCTGACAGCTCAGAGCCTGGAGCCTATTTCAGAATCTGTGTCTCCCCTTCTCTGCCCCTCCCCCATTCTCTCTCTCTCTCTCTCTCTCTCTCTCTCTCTCTCAAAAATAAATAAACATTAATTTTTTTAATAAAAAATGATAGGGGATTAACTGATGGAAATGGAACCAAGGGTAGGAAAAATCAGGGATTAAGATGTAAGGTATAGTAAAAAAGTCATAATACTTATATCTCACAAAATGTGTAAAGAGGTAGAGGATGATGTGTAAAAGACTAGATTTAATGCACAGGGTAGTTAATTAGAGAATCTCAAATGGATCTTAGCCTCTTCAATATGGTAGGCAGTATAGTCAACAGATTGAGAAGGACTGCATAAAGTGAAAGAGTACAAGAAATCGGGAAAAATGTATTAGCTGCCAAACTGAAGGTACAAGTATAAAATCTACTTAAAAGAGGCCATAGTACTTGTTCACTTGCAATATGGATGAAAAGTTTAATTCACAGACACTTAATGGTTGACTTCAAGGAGAAAGATGATAATTTCAGGTTTAAATATGCCTAATTTGAAGTAATAATGAAACATTGAAAGAGTAACATGAAACAGATAGTAGGAGATAATTAGACTGAAGCACAGGGGAGAAGTAATAGTAGAAATTGGATTATGGAGTCTTCCATGCAGAGTGGGAAGATGTAGTGAAATAATGATTTCATGCATGCCCCCTACAGCACAGGGGATGCAGCCTGGAAATGGGAGAGTCAAATTAATTAAAATGAACTGGTATCTCTGGAGATATTTTCCTGCCATTATATACTGGCAATATCCTCCCCTCCTTGTCAATGCTCTCACAGTCATAATTTTGCTGTTGCCATATTTTCTTCTAGTTGCAATGATACTATTACAGTCATTATTTTCAAGCAACAGTGTGTTTAAGATACTCTCTCCAATCTCAAAGCATTGCCACAGTCCTTAATTCCATGATGATCTTTACCATTTGTTTCTCCAGCCATTTCTTAGAAAATACCTTGATCTATCATAAACCCCACATTTTTAGGGGCAGCTGGGTGGCTCAGTCAGTTAAACATCTGACTCTTGATTTCAGCTCAGGTCATGATCTTGCGGTTGTAAGATTGAGCCCCACGTTGGGCTCTGCACTGAGCAGGTGCCTGCTTGGAATTCTCTCTCTCCCTCTCTCTCTCTCTGCTCCTTTCTCTCTCTGCTCCTTCCTCTCTCTCTCGCTCTCTCAAAATAAACAAATAAGCTTAAAAATTTGTTAAAGACCCACATTTTTAAATCCAGTATTATTCTCTCCCCTCCCCCTTTTTTGTGTCAGGTTCAGCAATATCAATTGCACTACATTTTGTTAGCCAGTTTGTGCCAAAAACATTTTTCTCCTAACAAGAAGGTATGGCAGAAAAAGAAGCCACAGCAAAGTACATATAATTGCAAACTAAATACAACTCAGATGAATACAATTGAGTGTTAGCAGTATGCTGTTCAAATTCTGATTAATGGTCATCAGTACAGTCCGTTTTCACTTTAATCATTGATTGCAACCATGAGTTCACATTAAAAGCATGGAGATATATATATACAATTTTCAGCTATTATCATTTATAATAATAAATGAGCCCTGTAGTATTTCATAGACAACTATTACTGTAACAAGTTAGTACCGTGCTGACCACTATTAAATGGTGTATGTATGTAAGAGCTTAGTGGGGAGATTATGGAATGTAAAGACAAAGGATTTGCATCCCCTACAGTATGCTTACACATTGAGCTCCAGAGGTGTAGAAAAAAGGCACTTGCTCATTAAAGTTGTTATAATGCTGTCCAAGATGAAAACTTGAGTGACTCCTACATGGGAAAGGAAGAACAATAAACTGTGGAGACTTAGAATCATCAAGGGCACAAGCTTTGGAATCTGACAGATTTAGGATGGACTCTTCGCTTGCCACTATCACTCACTATATAATGTCCTTGGCAACTCCGAAGTCCCTGTGAGCACCCAGAGTAGACTACTTTTTCTGCAGAGCCACAGTATATTCAGGTTTTAATATGAGGAATATAATACCTGGCTCTGTCAGTAATATGAAGACAGACTGATAAAGAAAATGCAAACAATATTTTTCAAAAGTATCTCCAAATTTAAAGAGACTAATAAATGAGATGCATCTCATTTTAATTCCTCTTGATGGAGCTAGACAGTTACAATAGTTCATAATGTGTATGTCTTTTTTTTGTGCTCAAAACCTTTTCCCCAGCCAATATATGAGAAGCTCTTATTAACTTTTTATTATTCACCTTTGTTTTAGCTAATTATCTTGTCAAAGACCTAATTGCAGAGATTCTACATTTTTGTACAAATGACCAGTTATTCCCCAAAGATCATCTTCTAAGTGTATGTGGCTATGAAGAATTTTTACAGAAGTAAGTATCTTATTAAGGTAAATTTTGATCATTGTTATAACCTATGTTAAGGCACACTTCATTTTTTTTCTTTTAAACATACTTTGTACAAACACTATACTCTGATAACCAGCATAATTAATTTTTCCCTTTTTAATGTGAATTCAAAATTTTATGACTCATATCAACAGTCTCATTCTTAGTTTTATTTTGTATTCTGTGTAACATGTTTTAAATGACCTGTGACCAGGGTGACATTCTCAGGACATGGAACTTTCAGTTTTGAAACAAAGAAAATTCTGGGCAACACAAGTTACTGTAATAAAGCTTATTAAGACTAATCACGGGGCACTTGGGTGGCTCAGTCAGTTAAGCGGTTAAGCCTCCAACTTCCGCTCGGGTCGTGATCTGGCCATTCATGAGTTCGAGCCCTGCTTCCAGTTCTGTGTTAACAATTCAGAGCCTAGAGCCTGCGGATTCTGTGTCTCCCTCTCTTTCTGCCCATTCCCAGCTCGTGATGTCTCCGTCTCCCTCAAAGATAAATAAACATCAAAAAATAAATAAAATGTAGTTTGATACATCTGACACACACACACACACACACACACAATTTAAAAAAAAAGACTGTTCACATTTTTTAAAAAAATTAATGTTTATTTATCTTTGAGAGAGAGAGAGACAGAGCATGAACAGGGGAGGGTCAGAGAGAGACAGGGAGGCACAGAATCCACAGCAGGCTCCAGGCTCTGAGATGTCAGCACAGGGCCCGGTGCAGGGCTCAAACTCGTGCATAGCGAGATCATGACCTGAGCCGAAGTTGGAGGCTTAACCTCTTAACCGACTGAGTCACCCAGGTGCCTTTGGTCACATTTTTTTAAAAACAAAAAATTATATTGTAATAACTAATTTTTGGTTTTGAATTGTATTAGTATGCTGATTAAATACTGATTTTTAAAAATCACTGAGGATTTGAGTATAAGCATTATAACATTTTCATAAAAGAGTAACTTTCTTCATTTCTGTAGTCAGGCAGCTCTTAAAACAATTAGAAAATTCTGTTCTCGTGTAGGTCAACTGCAAGTACTTATTTGATAGAAAATTCACCTTCTCTTATTTGTATCACAATTATGCCTATTGTGAAATTCCTTAAAGACCTTGAAAATATAATACAGCTTTAAGAACGGAGATATTTCTCGGCTGTTATTGCACATTCTAAATAGTAAAGTAAACTGAAGCAGTCAATAAAGTGGTTTGTCACTTACATTTTTCCCTTGTGTTTCCACAAGTGTCTAAAGATTACCAACAGTCTCATCAAAGTGTATTTCTTTTTAGATACCCATTGTCACTATCATTATTATTCTACCATAATGTAGAATAATAGCAAATGTGTTTGAAAATAACTTGTCAGTACCTTGGTGAATTTAACAATATTATCAGCATATCCAGTCTTTTATTGTGCAATATTAACTGTGAGTGACTATTTAAGACTATCTACCTTTCTGTATTCTAGTTATAACAAAATAATAATAAATATTTATATGTCACAGATATTTGGTTGCACTAACTCACAGATATCTCCCTTCTCCCTTATCTATTTGCACTTAACCATTTACATACCTAATGACTAGGCTGCTACCTTCTTCCAATATATGGTTTTGACATTGTATCCAAAGAGCAAGGAGAAATATTTGAGAAATGTAATCTTACACTTAATATTCATTAAAATTCATCTTCTGGATGTTTAAGTCTCCAAATATACATCTGGTCTTTGGCTAATGTCAAACATTAGATGCAAAGAATAAGAAACATTATCAAGGGGCGCCTGGGTGGCTCAGTGGGTTAAGCATCTGACTCTTGATTTCAGCTCAGGTCGTGATATATCATGGTTCATGAGACTGAGCCCTGCATCAAATTCTGCACTTACAGTGCCAAGCCTGGTCGGGATTCTCTCCCTCTCTTTCTGTCCCTCCTGTGCGCGAGCCCATGAATGTGCTCGCTCTCTTTCTCTCAAAAATAAGTAAGTAAACATGAAAACAATTTAAAAAAGAAACATTATCAAATTTACGTATTTAGTATTATCAGTAGGAAATAACAACCCACAAGTAAAAGTATTGAAGAGACAGAAATTTGGAAAAGTATGATGTGAACAAACTTATAATGGATTTTGGCTTAATTACTGTTTCAAATGTGTAAATTATCCATAATTAGCTCAACTGTGACTTTTAAAAATGTATATAACATTTTTCTTTTTCTTGTTACTATAAACATACAGATTTACTAAATGTTTTTATAGTCATTTATTTCTATCAAAATTTCATTTAATTAGGCTTTTATTAAGTTAGGAAAGTTACAAATATTATATATTAATTATAATCATTTTTCCCTACTGGAATTTGGAAGATACGTGTATATCAGGGATTTACTTACTATTTAAGATTAACATACTGCCTCTTTGGAATGATTTTTTTAAAATAAGCATAATATTCATTATTGTTCTTTATAATATTTAAATCACTCAGATTTTTTTTGTTGTTTATGCCTATGAAACTTGTCAAAAAATATGCCCTTAAATACTTGGATATCTATTCATAATGTTTTTGTCTAGAGGGAACACAGGTAACACAAAATAAAGTTAATAATACAATAGGTAATAATTTAGACTGTAACAGTTATAGTACTATACTTCATCTGGAGTATTTGACTAGCTTTGATTAATAACAATAATAATAATAGCCATTTGTCAAGTGCCTACTACTTAGTTTCCTCATATTGAGTAGACTTCTAAGTCTTATGACACTATCAGCGCAATAGATACTGTAATAACCCCTAGTTTACAGATGGGAAGTCCGAAGATTTGTTTAAGATCACATGACTAAGAAGTTGGTAGAATGAAGCCTGAATTCAAACCCAGGTTTGGCTGCTTGCTCTGGGTCTGAACTATAAAACAATAGTGCAGAAGCTCTTGAAGAATATATAAGAAATAGCAAATAGGTTCTTCACGCTAGAGCACATGGTCGAAAATATATGCAGTTCTGTGGGTGTCTGCAAGAATGGGGTACAGATTGCATTACTCTACTTCAATTCCTATTGAGAACTACACACATACAAGACATTTGGTTAATCCCTGAGAATACGAAGATGAGTTATACACAATCTTGCCCTCTCCCTTGTCTAAAAATTCATAAAGCCCTGTAATCAGTTCTTACAATGCCCTATCATGAGGACAGTATTAGCCTCTTGCTTGTAGATTGTAGATCACAGAAAGAGGGATTAATGGGAAGAATATGGAAACAGTGTAAAGAAAAATCAATGTTAAACTTCTATTTAGAGAATAAATACTGAAGAAAGAAATCAGTACCATGTGATAAAATGTTAATAGCCTTTGATTATATAAAATACACTTAATTTGTTTTTAAAAAATAATTATTAAGAAAAAACAGGCTAAAAATGTGAAAAGCCTGAATATAAATTCAATGGACAAGAAATTATTCAGAAGCACCTGGGTGGCTCAGTTGGTTACACGTTGGACTCTTGGTTTCAGCTCAGGTCATGATCTCACCATTTGTGAGACTGAGCCTCAGGTGGGGCTCTGCACTGACAGTGTGGAGCCTGCTTGGGATTTTCTCTCACCCTCTCTCTCTGCTCTGTCCCTGCTCCTGCTCTTTCTCACTCTCACTCTCTCTCTCAAAATAAATAAAGATTAAAGTAGAAATTATTTAGAGTTTAACTAAGAACAAACATCCAATTAAAACAATAAAATACCATTTTTACCCATCAAATTCTTAAAATATGACATTCATTTGGAAATGGACAATATGTAAACGACTGCTAGGAATACACATTGATATAGTACTTGCTGAAGAGAATTTTGTTAAAAATGTGTTAAAAGTCTGTAGAAATGTGTCTTAAACTGATGGATCATCATCTGTTTCAGCAATTCTGCCTTTATGAATACCTCTAAGTAATGACTGTAATTATACAAAATGACTTAGTTATAAAGCATATTTACCATAAATAATTTCTAATATTAGCAACAATGACAACAAAAACTGAGAAAAAAATGAAATCTCCAATAGACTCCAAAATAGTGGTAAAATAGGTCATGAACATAATTTTATTATAATATGGCATAGAATTTATAAATTAATAAAATTATAGCATCGTATGTCTTGAAAGAAAAACATGTATCATACCTTTAAAAGGTGAAAAGATATTTTTTCAAATCACATTTAAATATATTAATATTAAATATATTAAGTTTATTTCTATTTGGAAAAGAAGAAATCTTATACACTAAAATGTTAAAATAGTTACTTACACCTTGAAAAAGGACTACAATACAAATGATATTTATCCATTTCTTTTCTAATTTACAAAAGTTTTATGATAAATCTGTCTTTTTACTATCAGGAGATTAAAGAAATAGGGGCATCTGGGTGGCTCAGTCAGTTAAGTGTCTGACTTCGGATCAGGTCATGATCTCACGGTTCATGGGTTTGAGCCCCGCGTTGGGCTGTGTGTTGACAGCTCAGAGCCTGAAGCCTACTTCAAATTTTGTGTCACCTCTCTCTCTGACCCTCCACCACTTGCACTCTGTCTCTCTATCTCTCAAAAGTAAATAAACATTAAAAAGAATTTAAAAAAATAAATTATTCCTCATGGAGAAGAAGATAATAACAACAGTAAAAATAACAACAGTAAAATCTACTTCATTTATTAAAAGTCTATTATGGACTAGAATTTTAACATGTAGTGCCATTCACTTTCATATAAGAAAAGCATGATTATATCCATTTTACAGATGGGAATATTGAGGCAAAGAGAAATTACATGACTTCCTAAAGGTAATGAAATTTGGAAGTAGCAAAGTCAGGATAGCACAGGTCTACCTGGCTCTGAACCCCAAATCTTTCTGTGTATAACAAAGTCTCCTTCATAATGAAGGGCCATTTGAAAATAAAAAGTATGGGGATAATGTTTCATTAGAGATAATGAACATATATTTGGGCTGTAAACATGGGTTTATAATGCAACATACAGCATTTGGGTCAAACACAAGGAAAAGAAACCATAACTTACAGAACACTCATGCTCTGACATATTTAAATTTTTAAAAATCTTTAATCAGAAGCATTTTGAAGTGATTAGACTAAAATAAAGGCAAATCATAATCACTAAAGGTGGGCTTGTTAAATTTCACTTTTTAAAAGTTTAAATCCAAGTTAGTTAATATATAGTGTAATAATAGTTTCAGGGATAGAATTTAGTGATTCATCACTTACATACAACATCCAGTGTTCGGCCCAACAAGGGCCCTCCTTATGCCCATCATCCATTTAGCCCACCCCTACACCGAACCTTCCTCCAGCAGCCCTCAGTTTGTTCTCTGTATTTAAGAGTCTCTTATGTATGGTTTGCCTCCCTCTCTGTTTTTATCTTATTTTTCTTTCCTTTCCCCATGTTCATCTGTTGTGCTTCTTAAATCCACATATGACTGAAAGATATTTGTCTTTCTCTGATGGACTTATTTTGCTTAGCATAATACATTCTAGTTCTATCTGTGTTTCTGCAAATGGTAAGATTTCATTCTTTTTGATCATTAAGTAATATTCCATTGTATATAAATACTACATCTTCTTTATCCATTAGTCAGTCATTGGACATTTGAACTCTTTCCATAATTTAGCTATTGTTGATAGTGCTGCTATAAACACTGGGATGCATGTGCCCCTTCAAATCAGTACTTTTGTATCCTTTGGATAAATACCTGGTAGTGGAGTTGCTAGATCTTACTGTAGCTCTATTTTTGATTTTTTGAGGAACCTCTAGACTGTTTTCTAGAGTGGCTACACCTGTTTGGATTCCCACCAGCAGTACACATCCTAGCCAACATCTATTGTTGCCTGAGTTGTTAATTTTAGCCATTCTGACAGGTGAGAGGTTGGTATCTCATTGTGGTTTTGATTTGTATTTCCCCGATCATGAGTGATGCTGAGCATCTTTTCATTTGTCTGCTAGCCATCTGATATCTTATTTGGAAAAATGTCTATTCATGTCTGGTTCCCATTTCTTCACTGGATTCATTGTTTTTTGGGTGTTGAGGGTGATAAGTTTCTAATAGATTTTGGATACTAACCCTTTATCGGACATGTCATTTGAAAATCTCTTCTTTCATTCCATAGGTTGCCTTTTAGTTTTACTGATTGTTTCCTTCACTGTGAGGAAGCTTTTTCTATTGATGAGTTCTCAATAGTTCATTTTAGCTTTTGATTCCCTAGCCTCCAGAGACAAGTCAGAAGTTATTCCAGAGATATCTAGTAAGAAGTTGCTGTGGCCAAGGTCAAAGAGATTGTTACCTATTTTCTCCTCTAGGATTTTGACGGTTTCCTGTCTTACATTTACGTCTTTCATCCATTTTGAGTTTATTTTTGTGTATGGTGTAAGAAAGTGGTCCAGGTTCATTCCTTTCCATGTAGCTGTCCAGTCTTCCCAGCTCCATTTGCTGATGAGACTGTCTTTTTTCCATTCGATATTCTTTCTGGCTTTGTCAAAAACTACTGGCCATACATTTGTGTGTCCATTTCTGGGTTTTCTCTTCTGTTCCATTGATCTATGTGTCTATTTTTGTGCCAGTACCATACTATCTTGATGATTACAGCTTTGTAGCTTTGGGTACTATTGACATTTTAACATTTATTCTTCCAATCCTTAAGCATTGAATGTTTTTCCATTTCTTTGTGTCTTTTTCAATTTCTTTCATCAGCTTTCTATAGTTTTCAGCATACAGATCTTTTACCTCTTTGGTTAGGTTTATTCCTAGGGATTTTATGATTTTTTGGTGCAGTTGTAAATGGGATCGATTCCTTGATTTCTCTTTCTGCTGCTTCATTATTGGTTTATAGAAACACAATCAATTTCTTTACATTGATTTTATATCCTGTGACTTTGCTGATTCATGTGTCAGCTCTAGCAGTTTTTTTATGGAGTCTTTTGGGTTTTCCACATAGAGTATCGTGTCATCCAAGAAGAGTGAAAGTTTGACTTCTTTCTTGCTGATTTGGATGTCTTGTATTTCTTTTTGTTGTCTGACTGCTAAGGCTAGGACTTTTATCACGATGTTGAACAACAGTGGTGAGAGTGGCCATCCTTGTTGTGTTCCTGACCTTAGGGGGAAAGCTCTCAGTTTTCCCCATTGAGGATGATATTAGCTGTGGGTCTTTTATATATGACCTTTTTGACCTTGAGGTATGATCTTTCTACCCCTACTTTATTGAGCATTATTATCAAGGAAAAATGCTGTATTTTTTCAGATGCTTTTTCTGTATCTATTGAGAGGATCATGTGATTCTTATCCTTTCTTTTATTAATGTGATTTATCATGACTGCTGTGCAGATATTGAACCTCCCCTGCAGCTCAGAAATAATTCCCACTTGATCGTGGCAAATTACTCTTTTTATGTATTGTTGGATTTGGTTTGCTAGTATTAAATTTCTGATTAGACAAAAATATTTTTTTTGGAATTTTGAGCCTGTTTAAGCAAATAAATATTTTCAAAACTAATGCTGCCCACTATTGATAATGCTACTCTATCACTGTTGCTTTGGCAAAATGAGTTTAACTTCCTTTAACTTCAACTTATCTTTTAAAAAAATTATTTTTAATGTGTTTGTTCTATTTTACAAATGAGCTGTAGGATTACATTTTGATAATCTTTAATTTCAAATTTAAAATTCTACTAAGCCTCTACTAATATTTTCAGGGTGTATAGATTGCCTTGAGTTCCTGTGAAGCGTAGGTCTAAATACATTAAAAATGTTATGTGGTTGTCAGAGAGCCTGAGTGGCTCAGTCAGTTAATCAAGTTAAGTCTTGATTTCAGCTCAGGCCATGATCTCACGCTCATGGGATTGATTCCCTGAGTCGGCCTCCTCCATGGATGCAGCGCCTGCTTAAGATTCTCTCCCTCTCCCTCTCTCTGTCTCTTTTACTCTGTCTCCCTCTGTCCATCTCCCAGTTGTGCACTCTCTCTCTTTCTCAAAATAAATAAATAAATAAATTAATTAAAAAAAAATAAATGTAAGTTGTTGCTAAGATATAGTGAACTAAGAAGTAGAGAAGTATTCTCTCTCCCCTTACCCCAGAAAAAAACAAAACAAAAAAACCCTATTATTTTTGTGGGATAATGTAGAAATAATATTTTGTCATATTAACATAACATATTAATATAACATATCAAGTTATGTTATCAGAAATATGCAATTTTAATCTGTTCTGTATCATAAAGACAGAGATAAATTATATTTACTTGCCATTTTTGCAATTTCTCATCTATGTTAGAACAGATAAAGACAAACACTTAAAATTTAAACTCCTTTGTTTCTTTTAGTGGGTATATTTGTTTGTCAAAATAGTCCCAATAAGTAACTACCTCATGTACTAACCATGTTATGAGGAAGTAGCTAGGACTTTTTGTTATCACAATTCAAATGTTAATGATCAGGATACTTTCACAACTTTGCTAATAAGTATATTCATGATGCTCTATTTGTATTTCCTCCTTCGGTTATACTTTGCTATTTTATTGAACTCACCTGTCTTTAGACGCCCAAAGATATTAATAACCTAATAATTTAGACTCTATGAAAAAAATTTACATACTTTTCCAAAACAGTAGATTTTTGTACATTGAACAAAAGTGAATTTAATCAACAAAACAAAATAAGATGTTATTTATATTTTTAGGGCACCTGGGTGGCTCAGTCAGTTAAGCTTCCAACTTTGGCTCAGGTCATGATCTCATGGTTCCTGAGTTCAAGCCCTGTGTCGGGCTCTGTGCTGACAGCTCAGAGCCTGGAGCCTGCTTCGGATTCTGTGTCTTCCTCTCTATGTCCCTTCTCTGCCCGTGCTCTCTCACTCGCTCTCTCAAAAATAAATATTTAAAAAAATTTTTTAAGTATTAAAAATTTTTAATTAGAAAAAGATGTTATTTAGTTTTTGTAACATATTGCAAAATTAAGAAAGATAACTTTCCTAGGAAGTCCATATTCCCTTAAAAAATATTTTTAATGTTTATTTATTTTTGAGAGAGAAAAAGAGACAGAACATGAGTCGGGCAGGGGCAAATAGAGAGGGAGACACAGAATCTGAAGCAGGCTCCAGGCTCTGAGATGTTAGCACAGGGCCTGATGCAGGGCTCTAACTCACAAACTGTGAGATCATGTCATGAGCCGAAGTTGGAGGCTTAACCGACTGAGCTACCCAGGTGCCCCACATATTCCCTATTATAGCAACTCATTCAACATTCATCCTAAGTTAGTATTACAAACTTTTTCCATAAATTAAAATATTCCATCTTCTCTCTCTCTCCCTCTCCCCCCTCTCAGTCCCCCGTCCCCGCCTCCTTCTCTCTGTATTGCTCTTGCTCTTGCTCCAGCTCTCTCTCTCTCCTTGTTAAATGTTTCTATAAATACAGGAACTCACTTTAATAGCATGTCCCCATAACTATTCTCAAAAATGAGAATGTTCCTGACCTCTTACTCCTGGATATCATGTATTTACCAGATACTTTAACTATATCAAATAGTTTCATTAGCTACAGTATTCTCCTCAAAAATTGCTTTATACACAGTTTTAAAGAATATATTATGAACAAAGAAAAAATTAAAGAATTAAGACAGAAACTACCCATTTTCTCATAGGGCTCAAGTTAGCTTAATACAAAATTGTCAGCAATATAAAGTATGAAATATTAAAACTGCATATTAGAGTCAGAATAAATTAAATAGAGAAATAATAGAAGAATAAAAGTAATCTTGTACATTCAAAAAACGTTAACATCTTCCATCATGTTCCTGGTCTGCAGACCCCAAATTAATTACAATGGCAGGAATGTCCTTGGTAATTTCATTTCCCCATTTCTCATGATCTTATCCAGTAGACAGACTCCATCAGGCAAATACAATGGCAGGTTGAGGACAGGAACAACTACTTTTTTTCTTTCCTGTTAGATGCAGTACAGATTAAAATCCAGTGTGCCTGGTTCTTGTTTCCTTCCAGGGAGCAACAATACTTGTATCTTCACCTGTATTTGTAACCACCTCATGTGACCTTTTTCTTCATAAATATATTTATAATATATGAAGTATAATTTTACCTTGTAATTGTACCCCTTGGTATGTAGCCCAACATTTAGTAGGAGTACAGGTTTTTCATGTTATTTAAGTAATTTCCTCTCTCACAAATCATGCTATATGTTTTATTTTCTAATTCAACTTAAAAACAATGTTTCTTAGGTGTTGTGTGAAACAATAAAATTTACTACGCTTAAAAGCTTTTGTTGAATAAATCATGACTGTACTGTCAGTAGTAAACCACAAGTGCTGCATAAGAAAAAAACTGAATAATCTTTCTGGAAAATTCTGCTTGAGCCTATTGCTTACAGTTTAGACCAGGTGTTATATCCATGATTTAAACAAAACAAAACAAAACAAAACAAAACTGTTCTTTATTATTTAATTGACTTTTGTCAAGGAATACTAGAACCCAGAGTGCTAAAAAATGTAAAAGAAAAAAAAACAAAACTATGATAATTAAAAATCTTACTTTGAAATTGTCATATATATTATTTTTGTCATATATATTTTTATTAAAAATTTTTTTATTGTTTATTTATTTTTGAGAGAGGGAGACAGAGTGCAAGCAGGGAAGGAAGAGAGAGAGAGGGAGACACAGAATCCAAAATAGGCTCCAGGTTCTGAGCTGTCAGCACAGAGCCTGATGCAGGGCTTGAACTCACAAACCACGAGACCATGACCTGAGCTGAAGTCAGACGCTCAGCACACTGAGCCACCTAGACGCCACTATCAAATATATTCTTAAATTTAAATTTAAAAAGCAGTGTCTACCTCTTTATTCATCAGCAGCACTGATTAGTTTGATCTGGCTATCTATTTAGGAATCCCTTTTCTCTCTTCTGACCTTTCCTAGTAGAGAAAATCTTAACTAAACTTTGATTAGAGTGAGAAAGTCCTCTTCAAAAATTAAATCTAATTAGAATTTTAAAATAATCTTGTTAAAAAACCCTTCTATTACGAAAAAAAATAGCTAATCAAATGACAATCTGTATTAATTTATTCTTTAAATATTTGGTTATAAATTGGAATTGCTTTATTCAAAGTAATCAGACTACTAATTACCAGTAAGGAAAGGCTAAGTTTTATAAAGTTTAAGCTATACAAAGTTTAAACATTATCTATAATGAGTATACTCACTGGCAGTAAAAACTTGGCTGTATACATTCTTGGCGGGGGTGCAGAAGGAGGGGAGAGAATGAGTCCCTTTCTTCTTAATAAAATTAAGGATTTCTTTTAGTGACTTAAACAAATTGATTATTTTCAGCACATTTAAAACAGCCTAAGATTACCAATATTATAATTGATTCTTTTTAGACTTAATTTGGTCAGATAAATAGCTTAAGATGTTTTTCCCTTTTATATAACTTTGCTCTTCCACTTATAAATCATAAAACCATGTGAGAGCATTGGAAAAAACATGTCAGAACTTTGAGAACTCTCACATGTCATAATAAAAGTTGTGTTCCATTAATAAATCATTCATTAAGAGTATCTTGAGCTTCTTCAATTTAGTTTTTAGATCTCTGTCAAAGTATTTTTCCTAATATTTAAATATTAATTTTGCTTTCTATCTTTAACAAACAGCTAACTAAAGTAACGATAATAGTAATATACCATATAAATTTGCATCCGGTTTTAACCAGTAATTCTATACTAGAACAAATGTCTTAATATGTGAATACTTTCTATATAACTTCATTTGAAAGTGATTCCCCAAAGAAAGAGCTTGCATTGAATAAAGGTTGTTTGTTATTAAAAGCTATATGTAAGAATTATAGCGTATTTCAAACCCAAATTTTCCAAAAGCTTTGTGATGACTGTATATGCATCATCAGCCAACAGACTTGATAAAAAGAATCACTTGATAAAAATAAAAACAGTTGCGTGATTTTTCCAAGAAGACAAGGTAAATCAGAACTAAACATAGGTATGAAATTTAATATCATTATACCTAAAACTATAATAATCAATAAGCAGCTATCAAGTTATTTTTGTTACTCAAAAGCGTTTACTTATAAAGGCTGAGAATTAAAAATCTCTCTCCCACTCTTCACCAATTTCGAATTAATTGAAGTTTAAATAATCTAATGGTCTATTTTTCTTATATAAAGGAATGAGATAGAAAATACGTGAATTGCATAGTATTTCAAATTAGCCAATATCACCTTAATGAGGCTTAAATGTGCTATTTTAATCTTAGTTCTTAAATGTCTTCTATTCATAAAGTCTGCGGAATGTTTCTCCTCCGGAGGTTTGTGGGAAAAATAATCAAACCTTGAAATGGGATAAGATCTGTACTTTTGATCTCTTCAATTGGTGACTGTATTACAAATTTTGCACACCATACCTCAAAAATAATTCCCAGGAGTTCAGTATCTACTGAACAGGACACAAAGCTCCACATTCACTGATGTGTTTCTTTCTTATTTACTTCCTATGTTCTTTAACTTCATTTATTTAAATTGTTGCGCTATTACTTTTGTGAATGCGTAGTTTAAGAGAGGGCATTGTAAACTTGAAACTTGTTATACAACACTTCCTCTAGATTAAAAAAATTGAATTAAAATATATGTGTATTATATATGTATAGAAATGCAACCATACAGAAGTGAAGAAGCCTAAAGGAGAGTTGCCTTTTTACAAACTAGAAGGAATTCTTAAGGAAAAATGGGGCATCTGGAAAAAAAAGTTCAGATTTCACAGGTGTGATTCTCTCTTGAGTAGTAGCTGTTGGTAAAATTTATGCCTTATAGAGGGTCTCTATTCAAAACCATGACCCTTTCCTATTAGCCACCCCATGGCTGTAAGCCCTAGTTTTAGAATTTAACCTATGCTTGCCTCTCTAAATCATGACCTTTAACTTTTCCTGTTCATGGTTCTCCTGAAAGCAAAATAACAGTAAAATTGAGGAGCACTGGTTGAGGAAAACAAGATACCACTGATATTTATCTATGCTGAGTAGAAGCAATTAACACTTTAAGCATAAAATCCAGGGTGTTTTTATTGGTTACAAAATGTACTAGAATTAAGGGTTATTATATAAGTAACATCATGAACATTTTTAAGTGGCAAATATGGAAGGAATATGTGTGTGCTTATATGTGCACAGAACACACATAAGTATTTGAAAAATATTCTCCGGAGTGCTATAGTATTATTAATACTTTAATATTTTGTTATATTCACCTTACATTTCTTAGTCAGCCTAAGTATTAAAAATCAGCTTAATTGCTGAATTTCCTTAACAAAATGTATTTAATAGCTCTAGAAATCCTGGATATCAATATTTATAAGATCAAATGGACATAATTTTGTTCTATATATGACTATAATATTTCACAATACATCTGTGTGACAACTTCTTACACAAGAGGATGAAGAATATTTAAACCTAACTCGGTTATCCTATAAAATAAGGATATGTATGTACTTATTCCAATAAAACAATAATGTTTGTAAATGTGAGTTTACAAGGAGTGCCTAAGCTGATGGGAATCAATATTCGTAGGTTGGACATTATTTAGGATGTCTTCTTTTGCCCATAAGACACATTTGAGGTTATCTGCATATCATTTTTTGGTGTTAAGGTCATTAAACTCTCTTTAAATAAACATTCTGCTATAGAAATATTTTAAAATAACACGAGCTACTTATGAATAGGAAATAGGAGTAATTATGTGCAAGGATTTGGCTTTTTGGTGCTCATCTTAAATGACAGATATACTCATAACAGTTCTGAGGATAGTAACTAACACATAGCTGGGATCAAATATTTGTTGAGAGAACAAATAAGTGGATGTGCAGAACTCTGACTTACTAGTATATATGAAGAACAAACTAAACTTTCATTGTACCATAAAGACTCATTTCATTTAACCAAGTTTTTTACACGAATGTTCAATAAAACTACTAAGCAGCCATGTTTAAAATATTACCAGATTGAGAAAAACATCGCTGGTATAATGTGAAGTGGATAATTCCTGTTTTCACATTAGAGGCATAGTGATACCTAATGTGGCATTTCTCTTATGTGCTCAAACCATGGTCTCCAATATTACCCATCTTAGTGGCAATGTTTTTCGTTTCTGTTTCTCTTGGGATGGTAGGCTTTCTTCCTATCTTTTCCGATACCTAGAGTCATCAAACACAAATCAGTTTTTCCTTATTCCATTTACTCATTAAATTCTGTATACCAACCTTCTTTCTATTCTTGAATGCTTTGTTTTCTTTTTCTCTCTTCTCTTTTATTTCTTCTAGATCAGCTCTGTCCAATGGACATGCAATGTGAGCCACATAATTATTTTAAGTTTTCTACTAGCCACTTTAAAAACATATAAAAAGATGGGGTGGCTGGGTGGCTCAGTCAGTTAAGTGTCCAACTTCGGCTCAGGTCATGATCTCATGGTTCGTGGGTTTGAGCCCTGCATTGGGTTCTGTACTGACAGCTCAGTGCCTGGAGCCTGTTTCAGATTCTGTGTCACTCTCTCTCTCTGCCCCTCTCCCACTCGTGCTCTGTCTCAAAAATAAACAAAAAATTATTTAAAAAATTAAAAAAACATATAAAAGAAACTTGTAGAAATAAATTTTAATACATATTTTATTTATTTAACTCAAATATTTTATTCAACCAAAATAATTTCAATATGTAATAAAAATTTTAAAACTATTAAAATGTTTTATATTCCTTTTTCGTGCTAAGCTTTCAAAATTCAAAATGTATTTTATGCTTAGGGCACATCTTAATTCAGACTAGTGACATTTTAAGTGTTCAACAGCCACATGTGTCTAATGGTTACAAACAAATTGATTGAAATGGTGGTGTTGCCAAGTTGAGTGATGGCAAAGTGATGAATAGTAGTTTATAGCTCTTAGAAAGTGCTATGGTTAATGGAGACTCTAAGATCAGAGACTTAATCTTAAGTGACAATTCTAGCACAATAATAGTTTTTGTTATTGCTAACATACCTAAAAAGGACTATTAGTATTTTAAGCATGATATCTGAAAAAGTGAGGTACTGAATACAATCTGTTCTGCAATATAACATGTTACTATAACATAAATTAACTTATTCATAGAAGTCACCTTACTACATGTAAAACATTCTGGCATATTAATGTATCGTTCTGCTAAATAACAGTGGCTGAATGCAAAGCACACAGGAAACTACTGAGGGTGACAGTATTATACACGGTGACCACTGACCATTAACCAAATATGCATTTTTTTTCCCTCAGCCTGGTCTCAGGCTCTGTAATGAAAATTCTTGTTGCAGAATTCTCCACAACTTTTGGACATTTTGCTCTTGCTTCTGTATTTAGAAGCATCAAACCTTTCTTACATCCTCTCCCAACCAAACTAAAGACATTGTTAAAGTCAACTCTTTTATTTACTATATTTTTTTATATTTTTAAAATTAGTGTATCTTTTTAAAACTGTCCTGATGTTTTTAGTAAGGTTTGTGTATGTAGGGGTGCCTGGGTAGCTCAGCCGGTTAAGCGTTCAACTTTGGCTCAGGTCATGATATTGCGGTTCGTGAGTTCGAGCCCCGCATCGAGTTCTGTGCCGACAGCTCAGAGCCTGGAGCCTGCTTCAGATTATGTATCCTTCTCCCTCCCTCCCTCTCTCTCTCTCTCTCTCTCTCTCTCTCTCTGTCCCTGCCCCACACATGCATGCTCTCCATCAAGAATAAACATTAACAAAAAAATTTTTTTTTAAGATTTGTGTATGTATGTGCATATGCCCTCTTGTTAGATACCTGTATTGATTTGAGTGGTCTCTTCCAATCCTTTTTTCCCAAGAGACCTGTTATTTTTAGCCCACAATTTGCAAAACACCTCACTGCACCCTTATATGAAAAGAAACACATGAAAAAAAAAAAAAAGAAACACGTGTATCACATTATACCAGGAATGCTTGAATCTATAAATAGGTTTTATGTGTGCTATTTTTACTTCAAATATTTATGTTCTAATCTCTGATCTTATTTTGTCAAACCCAGTGTCCTTATTTGCAAAATGAGAGCTTTGGACTGGAACTGTACTTCCTTTGGTTTTTGAGATCTTTCTTCATGCAAAATCGTACATGATACTCCCATAATTAGAATGATAATACAGATCTTCAGGACTGAATTAATATATTAAAATGCAAGTCTACACACAAGCCCACCAAAATTCTCATGAAACGACAGGAAAAAATATTACTAAAAAACCTCCTGGTAAAACAAGAAGAGGGATAGCATGGAAAGGAGGAAACAATTGCAAGGGGATTGTGGAGCTCCTAGATAAAATGTGAAAAGGTACCTGAAATAGGAGGGACTTGGGACATGCATTTGACAGATTTATAAAAAAAAAAAAAAAAAGACAATTTCTTAGGGAATGATGAATTTTCAAAATTAGCTCAATGAGAGAAATACAAAAGTGAAAATAATGATCAGTGGGAAGTGAAAAATTAGTTTTTGGTAAACTGCACCAAACCTACAAGTTTCAATTATAGAAACTGTTCCAGGACAGAGAAAAAGGCATATGCAGTTTACAAGGCTGGCCTAATTGTGATGCCTAAAACAAATAAAGATTAAAAAATGTTAAAATTATAGGCCTCTCTAAGTTTTGATATATACGAAAAACCTTTAAAACTTTCAAATTAAGGGGTGTCTGAGTTCTTCAGTCGGTTAAGCATCAGACTTCGGCTCAGGTCATGATCTCATGTTCGTGGGTTCAAGTCCCACGTTGGGCTCTGTGCTTACAGCTCAGAGGAGTCTGCTTCGGATTCTGTGTCTCTCTCTCTCTCTCTCTGTCTCTTTCTCCTGATCATGCTCTGTCTCTCTCTGTCTCTCAAAAATAAATAAACTTTAAAAAATTGTTCAAAAAATAAAAAAAATAAAACTTTCAAATTAAATCTACTACTGGGACAAGTCTACATAAAAATGTAAAGATAATTATAAATTAGGAAAATCTATCAATGTAATTAATATATTAACACATTCAAGAAAAAATGATCTTATCACTGTGATGCACCTAACAGATACAGAAAACCCATCTGATAATTTTGAAACTTATTTATATATTTTTTAAATCATTAATAAAATAGAACAAGAAAAGTATATATCAGGAATACAGAGCAAATATATCCCATGGTTAATCATTTGAGGCATTTTCTATAAAAGCAAGAAAAAGAGAAGGATGTCTACTATCATTGCTACTATTCAACAGTGTGCCAGATTTCCTATACATCACCATAAGACAAGAAAACAAAAGGAAGAAAAAATATTGGAAAGCAATAGATAAAACTATAATTGTTTTTAAAGAATATAATTATCTATTTAGAAAATTCAAAACAATCAACTGAAAAACCATTAGGTATTACAACAGGATTCTACCAGATAAATCAACATATAAATCAACTAATAAACACTGTGAAAAAAACACTTTGACTTATAATAGAACAGAATACATAAAATATCTTGCAAAAAGCATGATATGTGTAAGAACAACCTGAAAGAAAATCAACACTTTACTCAAGGGCATAAAAGAGAATTAGAGTGTATGTTGAAATATACTTATCCTTGAAGAGAAGATTCAATATTATAAAAATACCAGTTCTTTTTACATAATTTCATAAATTAAATATAAGTCAGCACTATATTAGCATTTTCTCTTTAGCTTTGGCACACTAATTCTAAAATTGTTCTGGAAGAGGAACTGTGCAAAAATAGATAATATAATTTTTTTAAATGGTGACTTTCATTTCCACACTTCAAAATATACTAGAATCAATCTGTTATTGGCACAGGAATAGATATATAGATTAATGGAATACTTAGAGTCCAGAAACAGATCAGATATTTATGAAAATTGGTCGTGTGATAAATATAACAGGTTACAGATGAAAAGGTGTCCCCATTACAGGTGTTCAGGAAAATTGCCATTATGTCTAAAATTGTCTAAAATTTTCTAAAATTGGAGCTATACATCACTCTTTAGTCCACAAATGCATTCCAGATGGAATTTATATATGGACATAAGTATAAAGAACAAAAAGATAGTGTTCCTCTGAAAAAAATTAAGCTGATTTCTTTTTTTTTTTAATGTTTATTTATTTATTTTGAGAAAGACAGAAAGTGTGTGTGTGTGTGTGCAGGGGCGGAGCAGAGAGAGAGGGAGAGAGAGAATCCCAAGCAGGCTCTGAGCTGTCAAATGACAGGTTCAATTCTACAAACTGTGAGATCATGAACTGAGCCAAAATCATGAAAGTCGGACACTTAATGGACTGAGCCACCCAGGCACCCCTAAATTGAATTCTTTATAGATAATTGATAAAAAGGAATTATTAAAAACTATTACTGCTGAATTAAATATGGAAGAAACAGCTTTAAAAGATTAAAGCAATAATTATAAAATCTAAGCCAATTCTTTATTCAGGTTGTTCCTCAAGTCCAAGTACATGCTTTTTATAAAGAAGGTGAAACTAGAAGTTAGAGATAATTACTTATAGGATTTGGTTTATGCCAGAAAGAAGACAAAAAATTGTAATCAGTAGACCCTTTGTTCTATATTAAACCTATATTTTACTCTGATATCAGAGTTAGACAATCTAGAGTCTATTTAGATATTTTTAGTTAAAAATAAGATGTTTTCAGACATCTGTCTTTTTTACAATTCCCATCTCTAACTTT
>CM053571.1:84558181-84612710 GCA_028646485.1 Cryptoprocta ferox | reverse complement strand
AAAAAAAAGTTAGTTCAAGAAAGCAGCAACCATATCTGAGACTAAAGTCTCTAGACTGGGGTCCAGGGTCCAGACTGTAACACACTGAGGAATTCTGATAGCAAGATGGGTCACTACGCTTACACTGTTTCCCAGAATAGGAATAGAAAACAGGACTTTGCATGGAAAGAGGAGTTGGAGGTGGGAGATGAAAGGAGAGGAACTTGAGTCCATGTGATCGAATATGGAGAATGCCCTTGCTGAAGAACTTGGGCAATATGTAAAGTATTCTCTATTATAATTTATCTCCATTCTAAAGGTATCTAATCATTTTCTAACTTGATGCACTTGAAGAATAATTGCAATATCTTATCATTTAAAATGAATGTAATGAAGTTATATTTTTAAATAAATATATAAGACTAGGATATATATAAAAAATTTTACCAGACTAAGTTAAAAAAAATTAAAAAGGAAACAAAGCAGAGAGGAAAATAATACATTTGGAAGTATTATGGGAGGAAATGACTGTATTCATTTCTTTTCTCCTTCAGTGATTACTCTTTAGGGAGCCACAAAATATTTCAGAAAGATAAATCTGTTATTCAACTTAATCTTCAGAAAAACGAAAAAGTTCCAGGAAAGTTATCTCGAAAGGTAAGATCTTTTTGGCATTAGTTTGAATTTGCAAGCTGATCATTTTAATGACAATATTCTTATCTTTATGGATTGTTGCCAATTTAGAATTACATAGCTTAATGAATACATGTTCATTTGAGTATGTTTACTGACACATAATGAAATATTTATCTAAATGCCTGTTAACAATTCAAACTGAAGCAATTACATGAACACATTACTGCAACCCTAGTATAATAGTAAATCAATTGGTCTCTTGGAAAAATCATTTATGAGAAACTTATTAAGGCTATTATATTCATGCTGTCCATGAAGCCACTAGGAAGTGAACAGAATAAAAAATGTGAGGGGGAAACCACTGAAGGAAGAAAAATAAGTCTTGTTCAAAGAAAAATAACCCTTGTTCTATTTGAAGGCTCTTTATGATGGTATCAACACAATTTAAATCAAGACAGATTAATATTCATAATATATATAATAAAACTACCTAGAAAGGGATTACTGTGACTTAATGACACAATTTCATGCTGTTAGATATGAATTTTATTCCCTATGTGGTGTCTTAAGTTATTTCAAACCCAAATTGCACAGTATGCAACGAACTTTGATATTTTGGCAGCTTTATCTGTAGAATCTTCCAATTACCTGCTTTAAGCAAAAATCCCATCACCCTGTCATTTACATCAGATAACATATTTCCAGTACATGACTTTTTTTTTTCTAGTCTGAGGTGTTTCATCATAAAAAGTGTCAGGTGGTGCATTAGGTTGCAATATATCTATGTGGAATATAACATAATGAGGCCAAAAGAGAGTTGTTTAGAAAAATCTTTTGGAATTGGTACTCAACTCAGCCAGTGTTGACAGCTCCAGGGCTATGCATCTGAAATCTCCACAGAGAAACATAAAGTACAACGAATACTCTCAATATTAATAAACCTAAGAGTCTTCAAATTGTCTTCAATGTTTTGAAAAAGCTAAAATCATCATGTTTCATTTCGACAAGGGGGAAGAAGAGAAAATATATGATTAGAATTTCTACTCTCCTTGAGAACTTTCATGTTGCTGAAAAATAACTTATTTCGTTGGTAGCAATTCACAAATCACTAACATTTCAATTTCATGTAAATTAAGGTTTATATTTAGATCCATTTAACACCACTACTTGGATACAATGTATGCTGGCATATATTTTAAGTCTGAGACTTTATTTAAGCTTCACAATAATTCTATGTGGCAAATACTCTTAAAAATAAGGAAACTGAATCATAAGGAGATCCATGGCTATCCCCAGTTCATATTCATGGAACTGGTAGGCAGAGGAGGTTGGATTTGAGCCCAGTCTCCATAGCCCATACTTTATGCTATCAACTTATATGACAAGTATACTTAGGATCTATATCTATATCTATCGATCAATCTATCTATCTACCTAGGATCTATATCTGTATCTATATATAGTTTGTTTTCCATGGCTATATTAATTTACCTCAAATCTTGGACATGATAGGTATTCCATGATGATTAACCATATTAAGTGTATATTAGATGCCAAGTACTGTTATCAGTGCTTTACATGTATTAATTCACAATAGATCAAGAGCAAAAAAAAAAAAAAAAGGTGGTAAGTACTATTATTTTCCTTTTTTAAATAAAAGTACTGAAAATTCAAAAGAGTAACTGAACAGCCTGAAGTCTCACAGCTAGTAGAGGAGATGAGATTTGAGCACAGCCAGTCTGGTCACAGAGCTCACTCTATCATAATATCAGCCAATATAGTATCTATGGGTTGTTGTCATCATCATTACCATCATATCCAGGGACATCATTTCTGGGTGTAAAGTGTATAATTATCACTAGAAATTCATGCTTTCCAATGTGTCATTTGAATGATAGCAGGAATTAAGTTACATGGCTGCTTTTTTTATGCTTCAACTCACAAACTTTACTTCCTATAATGAATATCACCATCTCTTGGCTAATTCAACAATTTACAGGTAAAAAGTATAAATGCTTTTTCTCATCTCATCCACAACTTTTCCTAGACTAACACTGTTATTTAAAAATAGATGGGGTGCCTGGGTGGCTCAGTTGGTTGAGCCCCTGACTCTTAATTTTGTCTCAGGTCATGATTTTAAGGTCCATGAGATGGAGCCCTGCATGGGGTTCTAAGCTAGAAGGACAGAGGCTGCTTGGGATTCTCTCTCTCTCTCTCTCTGTCTCTCTGCCCCTCCCTCTTTGTCTCAAAATAAATAAACATTTAAAATAGATAATATGCTTGATGACACAAAAGTTTATAGATTCTCCATTCACTCACAAATTAACTGTAACACTGCAGTGTAGTAAGCCCAATACTAATGAGTAGTTAGAGTACTGAACAAAATCAACAACATCCCAGCCTTCAAAGGGCTTAGTGCCCAGGGGATTCAACTGGCTCTGACTCTAAATTAAAGAGCACTGGTGGCCTTCACACAGACTAAGAGAAAGGTATCCCATGTCTCTATCCCCCTCTAAATCCTGGTTCTTGAAGGATTTTTTAACATCATATTTCAAAGAGAAGATACTACATTTTATTAAAATCTATAAAGGTTAAGATACTATACTAAGTACATTATATATATATAATCTAAAAACAATTAATTCAACAAATATTTATTAAAAAATAATGTTTATTTACTTTGAGAGAGAGAGAGAGAGAGAGCGTGAGCAGGGGAGAGGCAGAAAGAGAGGGAGATACAGAAGCTGAAGCATCCTCCAAGCTCTAAGCTGTCAGCACTTATTCCAACACAGGGCCTGAACTCATGAACTGTGAGATCATGACCTGAGCCAAAGTCTGATACTCAACCAACTGAGCCACCTAGGCACCCCAATTCAACAAATATTTATTGAATACTTTTTACATGTGATATTTAGTACTTGACTTTGAGGATCTTATATAGTGAATGAATAGGTTAGTAAGCCTACTTAAAATTCAGAATTATGTCTTAGAAAACATATATGCACAGACTGATACTCATTTGTTCAGAACCTACCTTATAGGCACTCTTCTAAATATGGAGATACAAAGAAAAACAAGATGTTTAAATACTTATTCTAGAATGCAGAGTTCTGGTAAAGAAGACATACAATAAACAAATATACATTTAAAAGTTTGATAGAGATATGTGCTTTGAAAGCAAAGATAACTATGCTTCTAAAGCCTGGAGTAGGAACACCTGATACAGATGAATCAGGGGTGGTAATCATTTTTATGTATAAATCCTAGAACATATAGACCTAGCTCTCACCATAAATACAAATAGTGTTAAATTTGCTAATTTGGTATCTTGTTTAAAAACAGATTCTGGATTCAACTGCCAAATTCAAATGTCTGCTCTTGGATAATTATATTCACCCTAGTTTCCTTGTTAAAAAACGTGAATAATGATATTTACCTAATATGATTATTATTGGAACTTAATTGAGATATGTAAATGAAAAGCTTAAATCAGTACCTGTGCCTAATCAAGACTACATACGTATCAATTATTGATGTCATAAAATTAGGGATGGCATTTTAGCCTTTTGCTATTAAAAACTATTTGGTAAGGAGATACTGAATGTTCCCCCCTCTTGATCGTATTGTTTAAAGTGGTTTCAGCGCACCTGGGTGGCTCAGTCGGTTGAGCGTCCGACTTCAGCTCAGGTCATGATCTTATGGTTCGTGGGCTCTGCCCTGCACCGGGGATCTGTGCTGACAGCTTGCTTAGAGCCTGGAGGCTGCTTCGGATTCTGTGTCTCCTTTCTCTCTGCCCCTCCCCCGTACCTGCTCTGTCTCTCAATAATAAATAAATGTAAAAAAAATATATATATATATATGTATAAAATAAAGTGGTTTCAAAATTCTCTATGGTTTTTATAATTTTAGCTATAAAAACATTTATAAACAATTACATTTTCTTTCCAGTAAAACAACATACGATGGCTTATTTCTTCTATACAGTATTAGAAGTGTAATGATAATTATCATTCCATTAAATTTATTGACACCATTTCCTTTCAGTAGATACTTTAGAGTTCTCTAATTGTACAAAGCACATTGTAATAGTCAGTTCATCTCAGATGCCTTTTTTATTTTAAATTTGTTTGTGTTATACTGAAATATGGTAATTCAATTCTTGTTCCATGAGATTATTCATAAAATAGTTTGACAGTCCATATAAATATTTCTAGATTTCAAAATTTTACAATCTCCATCTTGAATAGATGTGTATAATTAAGTCTTTAAAAACTGGTTCTCTCTTTATCTCTCTAAAATTTGATAAGAATTTTCAACATTGTTGACATTAATCATAAATTCAAGAATTCATTTTAGCTTAAGGAAACTCACAGAACACAGACAGATTTTTTATGAAAAAGGAAAAAAAGACACCTTAACTTTTTCCTTAAGATGAAGGTGTGACCTTCAGCTTTGGAGAAAAGTAAAGTGTATGATATATTTCATGGACAACTGCTCAAAACTGTTCTCCAGATTTTTGAGCTCCGTTAAATAAAAACAAACAAACAAAAAAAACTTTTCTTGTAAGCGACAATATGACAAAGGCCAGTTTCTCCCCCAAAGGCATCTCTGGAAGCCAAGTAAAGTGGTTTTAAAAAGAGTATGATTATGCTATACAGGAAGATGCAAATAAGTCATTATTTATATGCTTGCTTTGGTTTTAACTTCTGAAAGAAGTTTCTTTTCTTCTTCTGAAAGTGTTTCTCTTTATTTTTTTAGCATGCATTCAAGGCATTCTATTACAGTGATGACCATATTCTCTCCACGTAACAGCTTCAACAGCTTCCTTCTTCCTCACAAAAGAGTCCAATAATATACCTTTGACCTTAGACCATATAAAGGTTTTCCTTCTGATGTTTTCTGTCAGAAGGTCTAATAGGCAGTTTTACAAATAGATTGTATATTAACATACAAGATTACATGCACTCCAGGCATTGAGGGAGTCACTCAGCTCTCAAACTTAACAGCTGTGTGTAGTGAAAATGGTGCAATTATGGGGGAGTATATTGCATTCTCCTTTGCAGACTTGCATAGGATTTTCATGAATGCCTGTTTCAGAAGAGCTAATCAAGGAGTTATGGTGTGAAAATGTGTGTGTGGGGGGATGCTTGCCCGCACGTGTGTGTGTGTGTGTATTTATGCATATGGACCACAGGACTGATAGTTTATGATGAGTAGTTTCTGTTCATCTTGGGAAAAAACACATGCCTCCTGATAACTCCTGGAATTTATAGTTGTCACTCTTCAATGTTCATGAAATGGAAAGTTCTGTTACACTCACATTTGGGAGGCAAGATGTGGTGAAGTTGAAAAATGGAGTTCATTCTAGGTCTGCCAACTGATCTGGCAAGCTGTCAGGTCTCACACTGCCCCAGCATCCATAGCCTAAATGTAAAGAAAATGTGCATGTATGGGAGAGAACCTGTGTCTGTAAAACTGCCCTCCTGCTAGGAGAACTTAATGTTTGACCTTAGTGATGCCAGAATGTTTTTCCGCCGTCCTTGAGGTTTATCCTCTCTCAAGCTGTTTTCTGATTTATTTTTGAAAAGAATGCTTATAGAGTTAAGAAGAGTCTTGTAAAGTCTTTAAAACAAAGTATTAAAATGATGAATGAGGGTTATCAAAAGAGGTGAATAAAATGACAGCAGGAAGCTACAGACCTATTTTTATCTGGTACTCATTCCTATTCACTCTATAAATATTAATATATTCTGTTGTCTACAGCATGAAGATGACCACAGTCAGTTTTATCTGAACCAACTTCTAGAATTTATGCATATTTGGAAAGTATCCAGGTAAGACATTTAATTTTCTTCCAAGACTACTTTCTGACCGAGTTCTCAAGTGCCAAATCACAATATTTTTCAGTTGATTGTAAAAACTGTCCTTTCATTAGTGCCGTGGAAGTTACTGTGCTTTTAATAGATATCTCCCTTTGGCAAATTCTGTTAATAATTATCTATTCTTCACAGCTATTCAAATACATTTGAAGAGCTTCTAACACCTTCCATAACAATCTAACATTCATTTTAAAATATCTCTGCTACCAGTTATTAAGTTTTCAAGGATTTTTTTCTCATTCATTTTGTGAATTTGAGTGTACATGTGTCACTAAGCTCTTTGTATAACTGAATTTCCACACTTTGAAAGTCACCACATCCTGTTTTAAATTTTTCTTGAATTCCCTGAAAATAATTGGTATATCATAAACAGAGGAGCATGAATTCAAGTTGGAAAACTCAAATGACAGTAAATGAACATATCCTAATTGATTCTCATATCTAAATGTATGCATGTATTATTTGAAAGAATAGACCCACCAGGAAGCTAACCTGGGAGAAGATATCAGTGCTACAGTATGGGTTTATCTGAAATTAATGTTGTCCTGAGCTGAATGAGCAAAAAATGGGGCATGGAAGGTTATATCATAATATCCAAAGCCAAGCCTGATATAAAAAATATGAGTTAAAATCATTTTTAGTGATTATTTATAATAGCTATCAATCGCTTAGTGGAGTTATTGTACATTTTACATACATTATCTCATCTAATTCTCCCTACAACCCTCTGATAAGACACAAAATTTACTTCAGAATCAAAGAAACCAAAGCTCTGGAAGGTTAAATAGCTTCCCTAAGGCCACTTAGTTCATTAGTGGTAGGACAGAAATTAGGGCTGTTTGAAATTTGTAAAGACCCTATTCTTTTATTAAACTATTCTGTCTTTCCCTGTATGCCTCTCTTTATTTCCCCCGAAATATTCATCCTCACACAACAAAATCACAGAATGGGTAGGACTAAAGAGGACTTTGAATGTATCCTAACCTAAATTTTTATTTTATAGCTCATTACATGGATCAGGTTAGGTTCCTATTAAAATAGCATATTAACAAAGGTTGTAGTTTCCTTATTCCAAAAAAAAAAAAAAATTACCCCCCCCAAAAAAAAAAACCTTAGAGAAAGGCATAAAATTTGACAAATTTTTTGAAAAGTGGGAAATCCTTGGGAGATAAAGGACTGTTCTGAACTGGTTTGGTGGAGGACTGTGACTTAGTGGCTGAACCAATATAAATTCCCAACAGTACACCAGGGTTCCCTTTTCTGAATAGCCTTGACCAAAGTCTTTCTGATAATAGCCATTCTAACTGGTGTGAGGTGATATCTTTGTGATTTTGATTTGCATTTCCCCATCGCTTCTCAGCTTTTTGGCTAAGATCAAGTGTAGCATTTCCCTGATGATGAGTGATACTGTTCACATACTTGTTATTCATGTGCTTGTTGGTCATTTGTATATATTTTTAAGGGAAATGTCTACACAAGTCCTCTGCCCATTTTTTTTAAAATTGGATTGACTTTTCTCTATTGAGTTGTATGAGTTCCTTACACATTTTGGATATTAACCCTTTATCAGATATGTGATTTGCAAATATTTTCTCCCATAACGTAGGTTGCCTTTTCATTTTATTTATTCTTTCCTTTGCTGTTTAAGGTTTAAGATAAGGTGACATTTCATTCTTTTGCATGAGAATATGCAGTTATCCCAAACTATTTATTGAAGAAACTATCCTTTCCCCATGATTATTCTTGGCTCCATGTCAAATATTACTTGACTATATATGTATAATTTCTGGGCTCTCAAGACTATTCATTTCGTCTATGTGTCTGTTTTTATATCAACATCATAATACTTTTGATTCCCAAAGCTTTGTAATATAGTTTGAAAGCAGGAAGTGTGATGCCTCCAGATTTGTTCTTTCTCAGGATTGCTTTGGCTATTTGGAGTATTTTGTGGTTATATATTAATTTTAAGATTGTTTTTCTTATTTCTATAAAAAATGGCATATAAATTTTGGTAAAATTATATTGAATAGGGATGTCTGGCTGGCTCAGTTGATAGAGGATCTCTTGATCTCAGGATCGTGAGTTCAAGCCTCATGTTGGGCATAGAGCTTACTTAAAAAAAAGCAATTGAATCTATAGATGGCTGTGGGTAGTATGGAAATTTTAACAATAGTACATTTTCTGATCTAAAAACTTGGGTGCCTTTTATTTATATGTTGTCTTTAATTTCTTTCATCAATGTCTCATAGTTTTCAGTGTATAGATTTTTCACTTCCTTGGTTAAATTTATTCCTAAGGTTTTTTTGGTTTTGTTCTTTTTGATGCTATTGTAAGTAAAATCTTTTTATATTTCAAAACTTTCATTGTTAGTGTATAGAAACCCAAATAATGTATATATTTATCTTGCTTCCTGAAACTTTGCAGAATTCATTTATTAGTTCTAACAGTATTTTGGTAGAGTCTTCAGGATTTTCTATATACAGAGTGTACCATCATCAAACAGACAGAATTTTACTTTTCCCTTTCAGTTTGAATGCCTTTTATTTCATTTTCTTGCCTAATGACTCTAAGACTTCTAGTACTATGTTGAATAGGTGGAGTGAGAGTGGGAACCCTTATCTTATTCCTGATCTTAAACAAAGTGTTTTCTACAATTTTTTTAATGTTTAATTTTTGAGAGAGAGACAGAGCATGAGTGGAGGAGGGGCAGAGAAAGAGGGAGACACAGAATTCGAAGCAGGCTCCAGACTGAGCTGTCAGCACAGAACCCGACACGGGGCTTGAACTCACTAACTGTGAGATCATGACCTGAGCCAAAGTTGAACGCTTAACTGATTAAGCCAGCCAGGTGCCCCTGAGAGGAAGTACTTTCAAGATCTCACCATTGATTATGATGATAGCTGTGGGTTGTCATACATGAACTTTAATTATGTTGAGATATGTTCCTTGTATACCTAATTTGTTCAAAGTTTCTATAATGAGAGGATGTTAACATTTTTTTTCAAATGCTTTTTCTGCTTCTATTGAGATGATCAATGATTTCTATCTTTCATTATATTAATGTGCCTTATTACATTTATTGATTTGTGTAGTTGAATCATCCTTGCATCCCAAGGACAAATTTTATGTTGTCTTGGGGTATATAATCCTTTTAATATGTTGTTTAATTTGGTGTGCAAGTATTTTGCTGGGAATTTTTGCATCTATAATCTTCAGGGATATTGGCCCATAGTTTTCTTTTTATGTAGTGTCTTTATCTGGCTTTGGCATCAGGGTAATTATAGCTACATATAATGAGTTTGGGAGTGTCCCTACCATTTCATGTTTTTGGAAGAGTTTGAGAATAATTGGCATTGATTTGTCTTGAAATATTTGGTAGGATTTACCCAAGAAGCTATCTGCTCCTGAATTCTTCTTTGTTGGGTGGGTTTTGATTACTGATTTAATCTTCTTATTATTGATCTTTTGGATTTTCTATTTCTTCCTGATTCAGTCTTGGTAGGTAGTATTTTTTTAGGAATCTATTTATTTCTTCTAGATCATCCAATTTTTTGGCATATAATTGTTCATAATGGTTTATTTTGATACTCCTTTGTTTCTTGTAACAGTTTTTTAAATTAAAGTCTATTTTGTGTAATAGAAGTATAGCTACCTCTACTATCTTTTGGTCTCTATTATACATGAAGTACCTTTATCCATCCTTTCACTATGAACATATGTATGTCCTTGAAGCTGAAGGGAATCTCTTGCAGGCAGTATATACTTGTGTCCTTTTTTTTTTTTTTTAACCATTCAGCTACTATCTGCCTTTTGACTGAAAAACGTTACATTTAAAATAATTATTGATAGTTAATGACTTACTATTGTCATCTTGTTAATTGTTTTCTGGCTGTTTTGTAGTTCCTTTATTCTTTCTTTCTTTCTTTCTTTCTTTCTTTCTTTCTTTCTCTCTTTCTTTCTCTTTCTCTTTCTCTTTCTCTTTCTCTTTCTCTTTCTCTTTCTCTTTCTCTCTTTCTGAATTGATGACTGGCCATAGTAGTATTTTTTAATCCCCTTCTCTTTACATTTTGAGTATCTGTGAGAGGTTTTTTTTTGTGGTTACTCTGAGGTTACTTGAAATATCTCATAACAGTCTTTTAAGCTGATAGCAGTTTAACCTTATTTGCATAAAAACTCTACCTTTTGCTCTGCCACAACATTTTATGTTTTTGATGTCAGAATTTATACCTCTTTATATTATATATCCATTGACAATTATTGAAGCTTTAGGTATTTTTAATACTTTTTTTTTCACTAGCCTCTATACTGGAGTTAATGGATTGACACATCACTATTACTATATTAGATTATATACTTATCTTTTTGATAAAATGTGCTGTATATTTTCATGTTTTCCTGTTACTAATTAGCATCTTTTCATTTCAGCTTGAAGAACTAGCATTTCTTCTAAGGCAGGCCTTGTGCTGAAGAACTCCTTTGCCTTTGTGAAAGTCTTTATTTCACCTTCATTACTGAAGGACAATTTTGCTGGATAAAGTATTCTTAGTTGGCAGAGTTTTTTTTTTTCTTTCAGCAACTTACACTTATCATCCCACTCTCCTAGTTTGTAAGATTTCTGCTGAGAAATCTATTGATAGCTTTATGTGGTTTTGTTTTATGAGGAAAAATTCTTCTCCCTTGCTGCTTTTGAAATTTTCTCTTCGTATTTGATGTTAGACAGTTTTATTTTGTTATGTGTCTTGGAGAAGATCATTTTGGATTGAAATTATGAGGTGATCCATTACTTCATAATGTCCAAATCTCTCCCCAGGTTTGGGAAGTTCAAAAGCCATTATTTCTTTAAATTAGCTTTCTGCTCCTTTCTCTTATCTTCTTTCAGGACTCCAATGACATGTACATTGTTTCTCTTTATGGGGTCCCATGAATCCCATAGGCTTTTTTAATTCCTTTTTTTCATCTTTTTTTTTTTTTCTTCTTCTGGTTAGGTAATTTCAAATAATTTGTCTTTGAGCTTACTGTTTTTTTTCCTTCTGCTTGGTCCCTTCTTCTGCTGAAGCTCTATATTGAATCCTTCAGTTCAGCTATTGTATTCTTTATCTCCAAAACTCTGGTTCTTTTTTTATGTTTTCTATACCTTTCTTGAACTTCTCATTGTGTTCTTACATTGTTTTGATGAGTTCATCAAATTGTCTTTCTGTGTTCTCTTATATTTCTCTGAGCATTTTTAGAACAATTATTTTGAATTTTTTTGTCAGGCAATTCAAATATCTCCATTTTTTGGAGTCAGTTGCTTTAGGTTGTGTTCCTTTGGTGGTGTCATATTTCCCTGACTCTATGATCCCTGGAGCCTTATGTAGATGTCTGTGCATGGGAAGAAGCAGTCACATCTTCCAGACATTTTTTTTCTTTTTTTTAACAAGAGTATTACTAATGTTTTCTTTCTTTTAAGGTTTTATTTATTTTTGAGAGAGAGAGAGAGAGAGAGACTATGTGAGCAGGGGAGGGTCAGAGAGAGAGGGAGACACAGAATCGGAAGACAGGCTCCAGGCTCTGGGCTAGCTGTCAGCACAGAGCCCGACGCGGGGCCCGAACCACGAACCGCAAGATTGTGACCTGAGCCGAAATCAGACGCTAACGGACTGAGCCACCCAGGTGCCCCACATCTTCCAGACTTTATAAGCTGACCTCAGGACAGGATCTTCACCTGCAGGTGGGGCACACTGGAGCATGCTATGTCTGAGTCTAGTGGTGCAGGGCCCAAGTGTACGGTCATCTGGAAGACCCAGGTCTGGTGAATGTGATGTCTCCTCAGCTCAGGTCACTGGGGCCTTCAACATCTTTAGCGAGTGCTTTTGTCATCCTCAGTGGTGTTTCCCGGTCCAGCAGCTAGGGACCAGGGCAGACAATGGTTGTTGCTAGTTGGTGGCAGGCAGACATAGAGTTTGTGGGTCAGCTGCAAGTGCCTGTGCAGTGGCAGGGACTGGTTGCAGACATACATATAGTAAAGGGGAAGGCAGGGCTGGCAGCAAGGACTACGACTAACTATAGGTGCACTGGCCCTGTAGGGCCCCTGGCTGTTGGTATGCACTCCTGTGGCTGCAGTCTCACCTTGGTGATGTGCACAGCAATGGAGGCTACTATGGCTTTCAGGCTGGCTAGATACAGGTACATAGCTGGAGGGGCTGGTTGCAAGCAAGCCCAACAAAGTAGGTCAGTCACAAGTCAGAACCAGGCCCAAAGGCAGCTGTGGGGGTCCCGGCAATTAGTGTGCGTTCCTGTGCCTGCAGTGTCTCCCTAAAACATGGCATGACAGTGAAGGCCAGTACATAAATCAGGCCAAGGGCTTGCAGGTGCACAGCTTGGAAACAAGCTGCAGGTGAGCCCTATGGTGGCAGTGGGTGGGGAAGGGAATTGGGAGGGACTCAAGCAGCTGCTGTTTGTGAATATGAATACCTGTGTGTGATGGGGGGAGGGAAACTGTGAAATCTGGAGGCGAGTCTGCAGCTGCTGTGTTGGTTGTTGGTTTCTTCAGTGGTGAAAGGTACTGGGGCCCTCTGCAGTGCAGGTCATTGGGAACCATAGTAACTCCCACTACATGGCCAATAGTGGCAGCCCCAACCCTTCTCCCTTATTCCTAGCCATCGTTATGTATCTCAGCTTTGCTGGTCTCTCGGTGCGGTAAAACCAATGCAGGTCCCTCTTGTAGTGTCCTAAAAGGCTAGGGGAAGCTGCTGGCTCACCTACTGTCCCTTTCCCAGCAAGAGGATTTCCCTATTGGCAGTGAGCAGTGCTGGGTGCAGGATGAGATGATGCAGGTAAAATGAAATTGCCCTCCCCTTTTTGTGTGGTTATTCTCAGAGTTTTTTTTGTTCTACAGTATCGTGAAAGTTTCTTAGAAGGATTCTTAAGCTCTCCCAGAGTTGTTTTTCTTTATAGATATTTGTCTAATTGAGAATACAGAGGCTGATCTCCTACTTTGCCATCTTGAAGACAGTTCTAAGACTGCTTTCTGTAATACAATGCTATTCTGCCTTCCCTCCTTAGACTACTTTATGGTGTCATTAAAAGATCAAACACTAGATGGCAGGAGTTTTTTTCAGTTTCCCTCCTCCCTGACTTGACTTCCTCTTAGAAGTTGGGCAACATACCTTCATTAGTTTCCAGAATTTTTTCTATAAAACAAATATAATACTTAATAGCAAGGTGCTGAAGGTATATATTCTTGAGGGTCTTTTAAATTTTAGGGTCAGGTTTTATATAAAAACCCTCCTTCCAATAGCCAAATTTTTTCATTATTCTTTTCCTATACCTCCCCTGACTTTTATATGGTCATTTTACGTTTTGTCTTTGAAATGTCAGATTTAATTCAACTAAAGTAATGATTTAATAAAGGCTGAGAAGGCAGCTATTGTAAAATATATTGGTGTGTCTTTAACATTGTTTTTATGTTGTCTGATTTGTTCAATTCAGCAGTTTTCAGGACAAATAGGAAGAGAAAGTCATGATGTTTGGAAAATAATTTTGATTAGTGAAGTCAGAAGAACCTCTGCTCATCTCACATCTATTCTACCTAAGCATAGATAAAGTTGGAGCAATAAGAGAAGCTTAGGTTTGATGTCAAAGACAACCTTATCTATTATATATATGTCATTAATTCTGAAAGCAATTCTCTACAAGTGTTTGCATATTTAACAATTCTTGATGTCAGTGTTTGTCATTATCTGCTCATAAATCCTTTCATAACTTACATTTTGAAGTAAGAATAGTTTGATAGAATGAACAGTCTTTGAGAGGTTTGGTTAATTTGGTATGGATTTCTTTGGAGTTCCAAAGTTTTCAAATATGTCTGTAGTCTATCAAGTTACACAAAATTTATAAACATCCATCTGAAATGGTTTTTAAAACTGTGTCAACAGCAATCCTTTTTAAGCCATGTCTGCTATAGAATCATGAACAAAACAGAACTTACGATAAATATGCTAAAGTTAATGTGAGTTTTCTTACCCACTTTTAGACAAAGTTGTTTTTTTTCTTTCCAGACAGTGCCTTTCAACAGTAATAAAAAAATATGACTTCCACCTGAAATGCCTATTGAAAACCCAGGTATTAACTTTTATTACTTTATCTATCAATTCAATAAGCATTTATTAACCATATCTCTTTTTTCTTAAACTTTACAATTTTCTGAAGATACAAAATAAAGTAAAATGTCTATACTTCAGCAGCTTTCATTCTATCATGGCAAAACACACAAGTAAATAGATGTATATTAATAAAGTGCCATAGGTACTGTAAGCATGAAAGATCTATGTGTATATAGGACACAAAAGAAAATTATCAATTTTACCTATTTGATCCTAATGTTGAAAAATGAGTATGCCAACTAAGTAAGGCACATGGTGAAAGAAGGTGGGGAGTGCGGATAACTTTTAGCAAAGAACACAATGAAGAGAAGTAGTTAGGGAAAGCCTAGTGTGATTAGAAAACTGTGTGAAATTTGGAATGGCTACAATTAGGGTTCAAGGTGAGAGACTGGAAAGAGACCAGATGAAAGGGGCAAACGGGGGCCAACTTATGTAGGAGCTTAAGGACATGTTATGGACAATTTAATGGTTTTCTAATTTATCAGCTGATGACCTACAGCAATTATGCAAGGCAGTATAATGACAGATGGGTGATTAGAGGAGCATTCCATTACATTAGCCCAAAGAGATGATAAGGGTATTGACAAAAAGTCTACAGTAGGTGTGGCTAGGAGGGGATATATTCATAATATGTGAAAATGTGCAATTTATGTGATTTGGTGAAAGACTATGAGTAAAACAAAAGAAGAAGGTGTCTAGAATACCTCCACATTTCTGGCTGCTGACTACATGAAGACATCAGTTCACTAAAATAGTAAAGAGAGGAGAAGCTAGCTTGGCAGGGAAAATGATGTATTTAGCCCAAGATTATTGGGATTTATTTGCTAACTGGGCATCAAAGTTGTGGTCACCATTAGGCAGATCATATCTTATAGCTTATTCTTTCAGAGAAGGGTTAATCTTCTACAGATAAAACATGCTGTGATTATAGAAAATTGTGTAAACACAGTGTTTAAAACAAATGAGGATTTATTTTTCCATTAAATAATTGACTCTTGATATATATGAAAAGATAAAGAGCCTAAGTAACTATTCTTAACATTAATTAACAGTAGAAGATTCTGAAAATAATAAATATTTCTGGATAGATACCAAACTTATGTGAATTTCTCATAGATATTTATTTCCCTACTCATAGTGATGTTTTGGACTCTCCACCATGTGGGCTTTGGTTTGTTCCTTGAAGTAGGCCTATGGGGCTGTCTTCCTAGTAGACTCCATCTCCTTTTCTCCTAGACTCTTGAGGTTCAGAGTCCTTTGGCTTCAGCCCTTCTTTGTTTGAAGGATGCGGGTGGGAAGTACAGATCCCCCTATTTCTCCACCATCTTCTCACCAAGTCCTCCACATAAATACTTAAAGACATGATGATGACAAATACACAACTCATATTCCCTCCCAAAGTGTAATCCTATCACTCTAATTCCATTTTTATTTCTTGAGCTTGGCTTATATCTGGAAGTTTAAAATGTGAAATGTGTAAGAAATTCACAGAAGTTTAGTTTAAGTCTCACAAAAGTGTCATAACTGGTACTTCTTTCAGCTTGATTCTTCACCTTTGTGATAGTCGTTCTTTCTAATGTAGGCTTGAAATTTACCAGGTACCCAAGGCAGACAAAGACTTCATTCCTAGATCATTTATGTCTTTTGACTATATATAGATATACTTTTGAGGTTATGATAGCCTACTTATGAATGACGGGTAATTATCTAAATGTCTCAGTACTGCTCATGCATCACAGATGTCTTTTAATACATACACACATGCACACGAATTGTTGAGAATCTGTAAAGTTCTTAATTTCCAAGAAGTTTGATCATCTTACTCTTATATAAAGCTTCTAATATTTCCACTTTGAAAGAATCCGTTGATTACTGTAAATTTTTTCAGTATGACTTGAAAGTTGGCAAAACATCAAATAATTACTGTCTTTACATTAACACAAGCAAATAGTCATCATCACCCACATCTGACTTATCTTATAAATAGGCCACAGTGTCTATGATTTTCCAGATGAGATCCTTCCAAAACAATGAGCTTTTTAACTGTGATTCTTCCAATGAGGCATCACTAGCAAATATCTGAGAAATGAGGACAGACTGTGATAATTCTATTTGACAACTACATTAAATAATATTTCATCAACATCAAAAACAGTACCAACACGAACAATTTTTTTTATATTTCCCAAACTTGGATTATTAAATGTAACTTTTTAAAAAAATTTTTTTAAATGTTTATTTATTTGAGAGACAGAGAGATACCACAAGCGGGGGAGGGGTAGAGTGAGAGGGAGACACAGAATTTGAAGCAGGCTCCAGGCTCCGAGCTGTCAGCACACAGCCCAACGCAGGGCTCGAACCCACAAACTGTGAGATCATGACCTGAGCTGAAGTCAGACCCTTAACTGACTGAGCCCCCCAGGCATCCCCAAACATAATTTTTTTAAAGATGGAAAACATGCAGGCTGAATAAACATGACATAGATATTATTCAATAATATGGATAATTTAAATTTTCAAATATTTTCTTTCCCCAGCCATGGCCATTTAACATATTTTAGAGTTGATTTATTTCATTTTGGGTGTCCTGACTATTATGTTTGCTAAGTAGCTAGTTTTGTAAGTAATTTATACGAACTTTTCTTTTGGACATTTTCTTCCTCTCTTCTATTCCACTAATATCCAGAAAGGTAAGGAACATTTTCTATATTCATTCTATATTCTGTATTGATCTCTAATATTTCAAGGAAATTAAGATTAAAAGAAAAATAATTTCTCCCATAGGGTATTACTTAATGCTTACTTAATGCTAATTAGTGAACTATTTACTCACTAGAATCAAGAGAAATAGAAATCTGGGGGGTCTGGGGGGCTCAGTTGGTTAAGCATCCGACTCGATTTCTGCTCAGGTCATGACTCACAGTTTGTGGGTTCGAGCCCCATGTCAGACTCTGCTTGGGATTCCTTCTCCCTCTCTTTCTGCCTCTCCCCTGCTCTCTCTCACTCTCTCTCTCTCTCTCTCTCAAAAAAAAAGGGGGGGGAGGAGAGAGAGAGAAATAGAAATCAGAACCATACTCTGAAGTTGTTGATGATCTAGTTGTAGAGACAGCATATTATATAGATAATGGTCATAGAATGGTATATACACAAAGCAAAGCAGTGTGAAACATGATGCAAGAATCAACTTCTGATTCAAAGTTGTTTCTTCTTAGTAGCCTCCAATGCACTGTCTCCAAATTTTTTTATTACAGTGCCAAATAAGACCTTTAAACAAAGTTAGCAATCCCTACCACTGATGACCAACTTATACTAGAATCTAACAACTGGTGAACTAATTACAAACTGATGGATTTGGACTGGGAAAAATCTACTCATGCTGTAAAAGATGGTTTGGCTTCATGAAACATCTATTTGGTCTAAAAAGAGCTAAAAACCTCCAAACACTTTATCATCTAGCTCATGACTCAGAAAGTGCACAAACTAGATAACTGAATGGCACCTCCGTTTTTCAGGTTTAAGTAACTAAATGAGTAAGATAGAATAATAATTTTCTCACACTTTCCCCTCCCTAAGACCCCAATCCAACTGAATTCAGCCTCTAGACAGAAGCTAAAAATTCCACATATAAGCAGAAATAAAGGGGACACATAGGGATCTTCTATATTTGGCTTTATTAGAACTGAAGCTCTTTTAGTAACAATCAGACCTACTGTTACATTTTATAAGTACAAAATTCAAATATAATTTATTTTTTAAATGTTTATTTTTGAGAGAGAGGAAAAAGAGAGAATGAAAGAACATAAGCGGGGAAGGACAGAGAGCGAAAGACAGAGGATCCCAAGCGGGCTCCACAATGTCAGTGCAGAGCCCAACATGGGGCTTGAACTCACAAACCATGAGATTATACCCTGAGCTGAAATCAAGAGTAAGATGTTTAAAGAACTGAGCCACCCAGACAGCCCTCAAACATAATTCAAACAGAGTGGCAATAAGGACAGAATTTAGGAACAGAGACTCCAGTCAGATATTAGTATATGCCAACCCTCCACTAAAGAAAGTTTTTATTCAACTTTCCTAGAGTTCATATTATACATCACTAGAGTGAATTAATAATATACAACAATGATATTTTTAAAAATTAATAAAAAGTGTATTAATATGTTTAATATAATATAGTGATTGGAAGATAAAACATGTTCAGGTAAAGATAAGTACAAGTGTTATTTTAGTGCTATTAGAGTTACTATTTTTAGAGTTATATATTTTGGGTGCTGATTGTCATAAGTTTTTATTGCTACAGTAGAGGACTGTACAGGGTCCAGAAGAAAGAAGAAAAATGTCACAAAACTGATTTGCATTCAACATAGAATATAAGAAGTGGGAAAAGAACAAAAAATCCTAAGAAGAAAATAGGACAAAATGAATAGGTAACAATGACCTGGTTAAAGGTTACAAAAGACAAAGTCAAGGAGATAAAGGAGATATAGTCAGGTTACAAGAAAAATAAAACACAATTGCAGAATTGGAAACTACCTTTGCAGAAGTAAAGGGCATACTGAAACTACTAAAAGTCAAACATATAATGTATAAAACATTTTCAGACTTAAGGAAGCAAAAAACGAAAAACTGAAAGTAGATCTCCAATAAGGAAAATAATCACTAGCCAACATAATTTGTATTCCAAGTGAGATCTAAAGCATTGAAGGGTTTTGCCAAAGGAATAACATGATCTGACATTTTATTTGGGATTTGTGCAGTGAATTATATAATACATGAAGAACATTTAATAATATATATACAGACAAAAGAACAATTCTAGAGCAGGCATTCTTATTAAACAGTAAGTTAGGAACAAAATATTGCTGGTATCATAGGATCTGCCTCTGTGCCACTTTATATCTCTTTTTCTCTACATGAGAGTATCCTTTGGTGAAAAGTATTTTGTAGGTTTTCTTTTCACCATTTTGCCTTTTCACATTAACATCAAAGGATATCTATGCCTTTATTAGAAATATAAATTTTAGGTTTCCTTCTTAATGTCTCCATAAATGGAATCAAACTATGTACTTTCTGAGCCATATGTCTTTTGCTCATTGTTTTTCAGATTTATCCACCTTGTTCCATGTGGTTTTGATTTGTTTTCATTGATGCATAGTACTCAATCAACTCAAGGAACCTCAATTTATTTATCTACCCACTGTTGATGTACACTTGATCTAATATCAGCAATTTTTCTAGCGTATATACCTAGGGTCATAGACACTTTTTTAGTAGGGTCACACATATTTCATAACAGATGAGAGTTCTCTTTGTCCCATATTCTCACCAACGTGTGGTACATTTCAACTTTTTAAATTTTTGCCTAAGTGGGGAAGAGTGTTAAGATGGCAGAGTAGTAGGAGGACTCTATGCTTGCCATGTGTCTTGAACACAGCTAGGTAACTATCAAATCATTCTGAACACACAGGAAACTGATCTGAGGACTGAGAGAACAAACTGCACAACTAGAAGGAAAAAAGTGGTCACACTGTGGAATGTAGAAGATGTGGAGACATTATTTGGGGGAGAAAAGAATCACAGGTGCTGCACAGGAAAGAGAGCCCTGATCATGGAGTGAGGGGAGAGAGGATATGAGAGAGGGAAATAAAGCAACATGCAGGATATTGCACAAGAAAAACACTTCCCCAAAACAACACTGACTGGGAAAACTAGAGGGACTGATTACTGCAAATTTTTACAAGCAGCAGAGCTACAAGTCTGAAGTTTTAGAAGTCTGTGCCATCGCCAGAGTCAAATCTGGTAGGCATAGTGGGCTCCTGTGGAGAAGAAGGGCAGAGGCCCAGGAGTGGACAGCATGCTCTGAGGATCTCCTGGATCATGCTGGGAGAGACAGTTCCCCGTCTTGCAGTACATTTGGGAGAGGCAGTATTGCCTCTCAGGGCAAAAGAGCTGGTAGGCTCCATGGAGCTGCCCTATTCACTAGCGTATGAGCAGAGACGCCTGCTGAGGGCAGCTAACTTGGATGCTGGCTTTTTGCTATGCTTTACCATAAAAATCCAAGTCCCTGGATTGGTCGTACAACTGCTTTTCTGGGAGTAACCATTATCAGGCACAGCGGAGTGAGACCCTACCACAGAGTATCAGCACAAGTCTGCCCTACACTAGGTCCCTAAAATCTGGAGTTTTGAAACTCAGCCATGCGTCTGAGTTAAAACAGAGGAACACTGCACCAATAGGCCTGCAGACAGATCAAACATAGACAGGGTGAAGGCAAGGATCTGAGGGAAGCCTGGGTCACAAGGTGGGGGAGATTGTTCCCCCTTCTGTGAAGGCCTCTTCAACAATGGTGGGCATGAAATACCCTCAATGGGGAAGAGAGTGGGTTGATGGCATTTTTTACCTCTCCTATCATCACAGCAAACTTTAGGAAGCAGTATAGCATGCACAGTGGAGGTTTGAGCCACTTACAGCGAGACCTACTCCCTGGCACTCTGCAGGAACCTTTTTTACTAGGACAAGACTGATTGAGAGACAGAACAGCAGTGGGCCCCTCCCCAGAAGACCAGCACAAACCTACACATGCACCAGATTTACTGATCATAGAGTGCTGCAAAGCTTCAGCTCTAGTGGAAACAGGACCAGGCACAGACTTTCCTGATACACAAAAGATAAAAGTCCTAGACAAAATTCCAAGATGGAGGAATTCATCCCAAAAGAAAGAACAAGAACATATCATAGCCAGGGAGTTAATCAAAACAGATATAAGTATTATGTTGGAAACAGAATTTAAAGCAATGATCATAAAATACTAGCTGGTCTTGAAAACAGAAGAAAAACTATTTACTGCAGTGATAAAAGACCTAAAATCTAGCCAGGCCAAAATAAAAAGTACTATAACTGGGATGCAAAACCGACTGGCTTAGTGACTACAAGGATGGAAGAAGCAGAGGAACAAATAAGTGATATAGAAGATAAGATTATGGAAAATAATGATGCTGAAAAGAAGAGATTACAAAAAATTATGGATTATGAATGTATATTTAGAGAACTCAGTAACACCATAAAGCATAATAACATTCATATCATAGGAGCCCCAGAATAAGAAGAGGGAAAAAGGGGCAGAAGGTTTATTTGAGCAAATTATAACTGAAAGCTTCCCTAATCTGGGGAAAGAAACAGACACCCAAATCCAGGAGGCACAGAAAACTCCCACCAAAATCAACAAAATCCAGCCAACACCAAAACATATTGTGGTAAAATTTGCAAAATACTTAGATAAGGAAAAACACCTGAGAGCAGCAAGGGAAAAGAAATCCCTAACCTACAAGGGAAGACAAATCATGTGAACAGCAGATCTCTCCACAGAAACTTGCCAGGCCAGATGGAGTGGCATGATATATTCAGCATACTAAATGGAAAAATATACAGCCAAAAAGATTTTATCCAGCAAGACTGTCATTCAAAATAGAAGGAGCGATAAAGAGTTTCCCAGAAAAACAAAAACTAAAGGAGTTCATGAACACTAAACAGCCCTGAAAGAAATATGAAAGGAGACATTTTGAGTGGGAATGAAAGATCAAATGCAACACAGACTAGAAAGGAACAGAGAAAATCTCTAGAAACAACTTTACAGGATATACAATGGCACTAAATTCATATCTATCAATAATCACTCTGACTATAAATGGACTAAATGCTCCAATCAAAAGACAAAGGGTATCAAAATGGCTAAAAAAAAAACCCAAGACCGATTTATATGCTGAATACAAAAGACTCACTTTAGACATAAAGACACCTATAGATTGAAAGTGAGGGCATCAAGGAACATTTATCATACTAATATGTCAAAAGAAGGCTGGAGTAGCAACACTCATTTATAATAATACAATAATAGTAGGAGACTTTAACACCCCACTTACAGCAATGGACAGATCATCTAAACAGAAAATCAATAAGGAAGCAATTGCTTTGAATCATACACTGGACCAGATAGACTTAACAGATACATTCAGAACATTTCAACCTAAAGCAGCAGAATACATACCTTCTCATGTGCACAAAGGACACTTTCCAGAATAGATCACATACTAGATCATAAATTAGGCCTCACCAAATACAAAGAGACTGAGATCATACCATGCATATTTTCTGAACACAACACTATGAAACTTGAAGTCAACCACAAAAAAAAATTTGGAGGTTAAACAACATGCTACTAAAGAATTAATAGGTCAGCCAGAAAATTAAAGAACTTAAAAAATACATGGAAACAAATGAAAATGAAAACATGACAGCCCAGAATCTTTGGGATGCTGCAAAGGCCGTCATAACAGGGAAGTGTATAGCAATACAGGTCTACCTTAAGAAGCAAGAAAAGTGTCAAATGCAAAACCTAACATTACACCTAAAGGAGCTATAAAAGACACAGTAAATAAAGCCTAAAGCCAGCAGAAAAAAATGGAAATAATAGAGATTAGAGCAGAAATAAATGATATAGAAACAAACAACAAACAACAAAAACAACAAAAAAACCAGTAGAATAAATCAAGGAAACTAGGAAATGGTTCTTTGAGAGGATTAATAAAATTGATAACCCCCTGGCCAGACTTTTCAAAAAGAAAATGGACCCAAATAAATAAAATCATGAATGAGAGAAAAGAGATCACAACCAACACACAGAAATACAAACAATAATAAGAGAACATTATGAAAAATTATATGCCAATAAACTGAGCAAACCAGAAGAAACAGATAAATTCCTAGAAATATACAAATTACCAAAACTGAAACGAGAAGAAATGAAAAATTTGAAAAGACTCATAACCAGCAAAGAAATTAAATCAGTAATAAAAAAATCACCCAACAAAAAAAATGTCCAGGGCCAAATGGCTTTACAGGGGATTTAAATTTTTTAAATGTTTATTTATTTTTGAAGGACAGAGAGACAGAGTGTGAGCAGGGGAGGGGCAGAGGGCGAGGGAGACACAAAATTTGAAGCAGGCTCCAGGCTCTGAGCTGTCAGCACAGAGCCTGACACAGGGCTTGAACCCACAAACTGCAAGATCATGACCTGAGCTGAAGTCGGCCGCTTAACCAACTGAGCCACCCAGGCGCCCCTACAAGGGATTTAAAGAAGAGTAAATACATACTTTTTTTCAAACTATTCCAAAAAACAGAAATGTAAAGGAAACTTCCAAATTCATTCCACAAAACCAGTATGACCTTGATTCCAAAATCGACAAAGACCCAACTAAAAAGGAAAATTACAGGCCAACATCCCTGTTGAATGTGGATGCAAAATTCCCAAGAAGATACTAGCAAATCGAATCCAACATTACATTAAAAGTGTTATTTTCCACAATCAAGTAGGATTTACTCCTGGGCTCTGTGGGTATTTTAATATTTGCAAACCAAGTAATGTGATACACCACATTAATAAAAGATAAGAAACATGATCTTCTCAATAGATGTAGAAAAAAGCATTTGACAAAATACAGCATCCATCTTTAAAAAAAAACCTTAACAAATCAGAAATAGAAGGAACATACTTCAACATCATAAGGCCATATATGAAGATCCACAGCTAATATCATCCTCAGTGGGGAAAAACTGAGAGCTTTTACTCTGCAGTCAGGAGCAAGACACGGATGTCTACTCTCACTGTTGTTATTTAACATACTACTGGAAGTCCTAGCCTCAGCAATCAGACAATAAAAAGAAGTAAAAGTTGTCCAAATTGGCAAGGAAGAAGTAAAACTTTTCACTGTTTGCAGAAGACATATACTCCAGGTAGAAAATCTGAAAGACTCCACCAAAAAATTGCTAGAATTGATAAACTAATTCAGCATAGTCACAGGATACAAAATCAATGCACAGAAATCTGTTCCATTTCTACACACCAATAATGAAAAAGCAGAAAGAGAAATCAAGGAATCAATCCCATTTACAACTGCACCAAAAACCATAAGATATCTAGGAATGATCTATACTCTGTAAACTATAAAACGCTGATGAAAGATATTGAAGATGATACACAGAAATAGAAAAATATTCCACGCTCATGGATTGGAAGAATATTGTTAAAATAACTTTAATACCCAAAGCAATCTACATATTTGTATATTAGCAATCCCTATCCAAATACTACCAGCATTTTTCACAGAACTAGAACAAACAATCCTAAAATTTGTATGGAACCCCAAAAGGCCCCAAATAGACAAAGTAATGTTGAAAAAGAAAACCAAAGCTGGAGACATCATGGTTCCAGACTTCATGCTGTATTACAAAGCTGTAATCAAGACAGTATGGTTGGTACTGGCACAAAAAACAGACACATAGATCGATGGAACAGAATATAGAGCCCACAAATGGACCCACAAACATATGGTCAATTAATCTTTGACAAAGCAGGAAAAAATATCCAATGGAAAAAGACAGTCTCTTCAACAAACGGTGTTGGGAAAACTGAAGAGCAACATGCAGAAGAATGAACCTGGACCACATTTCTTATACTATGCACAAAAATAAATTCAAAATTGATGAAAGATCTAAATGTAAAGACAGGAAACCATAAAAATCCTAGAGGAGAAAACAGGCAGCAACCTCTTTGACCTCAGCTGGAGCAACTTCTGATTAGACACATCTCTGGAGGCAAGGGAAACAAAAGCAAAAATGAACTACTGGGACTTAATCAAGATAAAAACCTCTACAGTGTAGGAAACAATCAACAAAACTAAAAGGCAGCCTAAGGAAAGGGGAAAGATATTTGCAAATGATATATCTGCTAAAGAGTTAGTATCTAAAATCTATAAAGAACTTATCAAATTCAAGCATCCAGAAAAGCAAATAATCCAGTTATGAAATGGGCAGAAGACATGAATAGATATTTTTCCAAAGAAGACATACAAATGGCCAATAGACACATGAAAAGATGCTCAACATTTCTCATCATCAGGAAAATATAAATCAAAACCACAATGAGGTACAACCTCACACCTGTCGGAAGGGCTAAAATTAACAACACAGGAACATTGGGTGTTGGTGAGGAGAGGGACTAAGGGGAACCCTCTTACACTCTTGGTGGAAATGCAAACTGGTGCAGGACGATGGAAAACAATGGGAGGTGCCTCAAAAAGTTATAAATAGAACTACCCTACGACCCAACAATTTCACTACTAGGTGTTTACCCAAAGGATACAAAAATATTGATTCAAATGGGCACATGCACCCTGACATTTACAGCAGCATTAACAATATCAGCCAAATTATGGAAAGATCCCAAATGCCCATCAACTGATGAATGGATAAAAAAGATGTGGTACTATATACAGTGGAATATTACTTAGCCATCAAAAATAATGGAATCTTGCCATTTACAATGTTGGGGATGAAGCTACAGTGTATTATGCTAAGCAAAATAAGTCAGCCAGAGAAAGACAAATACCATATGACTTCATGCATATGTGGAACTTAAGAAACAAAACATATGAACATAGGGGAAAAGAGAGAATTAAAAGAGGGAAGCAAACCATAAAAGACCCTTAATTATGATGAACAAACCGAGAGTTGATGGAGGGGCAGTGGGTGGCGGATAAGCTAAAGAGGTGATAAGTATTAAGAAGGGCATTTGTTGTAAGTAGCACTGGGTGTTGTATGTAAGTGAGGAATCATTAAATTCTACTCCTGAAACCAATATTATACTATATGTTAACTAACTACAATTTAAATAAAAATTTGAAAGAAAAAATAAAATAAAAATAAATAAATAAATTTACTTTTGCCTAAGTGAGATATATGTTGCGATCTCACTTCTGTTTTAATTTTCATTTCCCTGAAAACAATAAATTCATGATTCTTTACTTTTTAAATATAACATCAAACTCTCATCTTTTCTGATATACACAGCCAACTTTACATCCATTTTCTACATTAACTTATCTTTTTCAAATAGATTTATGGGAACTATCTATATATTTGCTCTCCATTTGATTATGTGTATTGTAAATATCTCCTTTTAGTTAGTGGCTTGTCTTTTCACTTTCACTATGATTTGTATTTATTAAATCAACTATCTAGAAGTTTAATCTACATATGATAAAACACACTCATGTTAATTATATAGTGTGACTAGTTTTGAATATGCAGATACCTATGTAACTACCACAGAAATCAAGACATAAAATATTTCCATTACACCAAAAAGTGCCCAAGTGCTTCTTTGTAATAAATACCTTCCACCCTAGACACCATGTAACCAACAATTTGCTGTCTCTGTATATAGATTTTGATCTCCAGTAGAATTTTACTAGAACTGATAAGAATAGGACTCTTGCTTTGTCGTTAATCTTAAAGAGAAAGTTACAGTCCTTTACCATTGAGTATGAAGTTATCTGGAATTTATGTTGTTATGGCCTGAAGTTAGCTGTCCTTCACTAGATTGAAGAAGTTTCCTTCTATTCCTACTTTGCTAAGAGTTTATATCATAAATGGGTGATAAATTTATAGAGTTTAGCCATTATTACCTGTATTTACAGTGGGGCTTGTGGTGTCAGAATTCTTTCCTCAGTATTCTTGCTTCACTTTCAGCTTACAACAGCCCCTACTTGCCTATACCACAGAGATGGTCCCTCTCCATACTTTTCTCTCTGTCCTGGCACTACTCTGCTCTCGTTTATTACTCAAAATGGATTGATCTTTTGTAGTAACGTAAAGGGAGATCTGTGATGTAATGACCAATCATAGCCTGAGGCAGACTGTGTCCCATAGCTTCAAGATTGGAACTTTTTGAGAAACCCTGCCCCTCCACATGGTGGCTGAACTGTGCCTTATGCCTCTAGTTAGTCCTGTACAGAACATGATTTTCTGCCCTTTCTGCCACTGGCACCTGGCCTCTGATTGGTATCCATATCGGATCCTGGACTCAAGACAGGGTATCCTCCCCTTCCCCAGGAGCCAAAGGTTTTTGCTTTTTCTGCGTGACAGAAATTTAAAGAGGCAACTTAAAACACCAACATTGGTCCTACAATGGCCCAAGGGAAATATCAGATTGGATTTAGGTCCTCAGGCTTAGAGACTAGTGTTATAGGATCGGACAAGTGCTAAGATTTTAGACCTAAACCAGTTGATGGAAGTAGAGAAATGATAGATATGGAGCTGAAATCTCTGAATAAACCCCTGACATTGGATAGACTGTCACCTGTAAAAAGTGAGAGAAGAAAAACAATGCCTACAGACCAGGAGAGCTTTTAAGAAAGCCTCTCTCTACCCAGGAGCTTTGAGTGTGGAAAATAATTACCTGAAAAAGTGTCTGGGTAGCTCTGAAGTATATTCCAAAAAATTGTGCCAGAATATAGTGACTATTTTGGACCCAGGCAAAAGCAAATGCAAAACTGCTATAAGGGAACAGTTTTCTAAACTTTAAAAAGTTTCCCCTAATATATACACACACATACACAAACGCTGGTAAAAGGGGAATAATCAGCTTAAAATTTACAAATCCTATGATGGGTGATCCGCCATATGAGAGATTCTTCAGATATGAAACATATATTTGCACTTGATTTCATGTGACATTAAGGTTATATTTGAGTATATTTTTCATAGAGGTGACACCTGGCCAAGAATTGGATATGACTGTCCAAAGAAAATATAGAAGGAAAAATGGAAAGCTGGGTATGTTAACATTTCAGAACACCTAATATTTAGATGGAAAAGGGAGTTTGGATCACAAATGGAGTACACAAAGTGCTGAGACCTAAGCCATAAGAATGTAGCTTAATGGACATAAAGTAAAGGTAGTTGATGGTACTAGAAAATTTTAGCTTGGAAAAAAAAAGAGAAGAGAAGAAAAAGGAAACTTAATAATTATTTTCAAGTATTTAATGGCTGTTCAAGTGAAAAGGTAATTAGCTTTACTGTAAGTAGCTCTGGAATGACAAATTAGAATAAATGGTTGCAAATTTAGAGACATTCATGTTGACTCAATATGAGAAAAATCTTTGTAAAATTATTTGTTCAAACACTGAGAGACTGTCCTGTCAGTAGAGAATTCTTCCACATTACAGGTATGCAAGCAGTCAGGAATGTTGTATTACATAGGAGTTTGAACTGGACTACCTCTAAATTCTTTCCATCTCTGAGATTCTTTGAGTTAGTGAATACTGACAATAATGCAGCTTTGTTATTTTATGTGCTATATTCCAAGCTTGTCTCAGGAAATATTTGATGCATCATAGACTCTGAAGGGGCAGCATTCTAGTACTTCAGATATTAATCATATCTTAAAATATTTTGAACATTGGAGAAGATTGATGACAAATTTTTCTCCTCTGTATCGTTCTGGAAGACAAAACAAAACAAAAGAACATATCATTCCCTCCCACTATCGTTTACTGTTCTGGAGACTCATATTGAGTTCATATAAATAAAATAACTGGCTTTTTCCACATGAACTACTCAAATTTTTCTTTTCCATGTTATAATTGAGTAGTTGTGTTTTCTTAATCTGGAAAAGACAAAATGTATCCGAATTAAACTGCATTTTCTTATTTTTCATCCATAGCAAAATGTAGATAATATTATTGAAGAAGTAAAAAATATATGCAGCGTTCTGGGGTGTGTGGAGACCAAACAAATTACAGATGCTATAAATGAACTAAATCTAACTCTTCAGAGAAAAGCAGAGGTAAATCTATTCATTTATTAGACAGTAATTGTAATTATTTTAAACCTGAGTTCAATAATTAAGAAGAGTGAAAGAATTTTGACTACTGTGTGTGTGTGTGTCTGTGTGTGTGCACATATATATTTCAATTATTTGGGTGTAATGGAAACTTGATTCTATTATACCAAAAAGATTTCATTAAATTAAAAGGAAATTTCTTACACCTTTGAAGTTTTTAACTGTCATGTATCTTCCAAGTGAGACTGAAATCTATCCTACCATTCTACGTATAGGAATATACTTATATAACATTCACAGGCAAGTGTTTGCACCAGTATATTCAGGTGTAAGTATCCATTCTCATGTAGACAAGCACATGTATAGGAAAGAAAAGACCAGTTTTTTTGTGGTATCTTTTCCTGAATTTTCAATGCATATTGCTTATATCATGCATTAATACCCTGGTTTTTTTCAGTTAAAAAATAAGTATTATGTGTTTTTTTTAAATCTCAGAAATCTGATCTAGAATTACAGCTGTGATTATTGCCCAAGAAAAAGATTAGGAAATCTGGTACAATAAATCCATTCAATCTTGTTATTAGTTTAGCAAATGATGAAGCAGAAATATATGATGATGATAATAACTAATACTTGATAGTACAATGCAATAATAAAATAGTTTCACTTACTTATTACTTCATTTCATTTCACTTTTATTTCAGTTCATCCTCACAGCAATATACCATGAAGTTGGTGTTTTACTGTTAATTTTATTATTAAAATAAGATGCTTAGAATGCTCCTGGACAGAGGATTAATAAGTGGCCAAATAGAGATTTGAAACGAGGCCTTTTCCTCAATATATGTGAAACTTCGTAAGACAGTGATTACATGCATTCTTTACCTGAATGGAAAGGAACAGAACAGATTATATTACCTTGAATATGTCAATCTTGAAATTTCAAAAAGACTGATTTAGAAAGTGGACAATTATATTAATATATATAAATCATCCTCATTGTTTCAGATGTTGGATTTTCTATGTCTTATTTTAATTAGAACTTATTTTTGTAATTATAGAGTAATAATGAATATAGAAATGTGAATACCTTATTTGTATTACATAAATAGTGACAGTGATCACCCAGGAACAGTAGAATCATCCTATCAAAAGATTTTCCAGATAAACACTCATTAAAAGCTAAAATTCCAAAGCATGTAGAAATAAAAATTTAAACAATATAATCAATAAATATCAAAATTCAATGTTTGAAATTATAAGTGTTCATTTCCTTACATTTTTCTTAATGGGAAAATATCTACTCTATACCTTCCAATTATAGAAGAAATGAAATAACTATGTAGTCTCCAAAGCTGTTTTTGTATATACATATTAATATCCATTGTATTAAGAAAAGACAAGGTAAAAAATTTGAAGTGATCACATGTAGTCTGACCATATTTTTCTATTCTGTGTCAGAGTGGGAAAATTCTACATAGTCTTCAAAAGCCTATCATCAGTATGTTGTGAAAATTAATATTTTTATGAACTCAAATATAAGAATTATATGATGCTAAGAAGGACTTTCCAATAGCTGAAGGTAAGTCAGGATAACAAGGTAGTGAGAGTTAACTTTCAACAAGCAACTAATTTCTCTTAGCTTATCACATTTGGAAGACATTATAAGCACCTAGAGCTCACAATAAAATACAAAGAGCTTAGGGTCATGCAAATATGATTTGAACTCAATACCAGTTTTTAGCTGAACATCCTTCAGAAAATTAATTCATATCTCTGAGTTTCAGCTTTCCTCACTGCATGAATGAATGAATGAATAAATAAATAAATAAATAAATAAATAAATAATAGAATCTGAAGGGTTCCTATGAGTATTACAAAAAATGTTAATAAAGGTCCAAATGATAATGTTTCTTGCATAAGTCATTATTATTGAAGGTAGTAGGGATGGTGCTGGTGGTAGTTTTTGAGATTCCTCACCATGTAGCCAACATGAAGGTTTTAATTCACACAAGCACCATATAGGTCATTTTCTCATGACTACTGATTATAGTCAGCATCATGACAAAGGTGAGGAGACCACATGCATGAATGTAAACACATGTCTTTCCATCTGTTAAGACCACTTGATTGTGCTTCAGTTTTTATGTCCGGGTCTCAGTGAATCAATACAAACAACTGATCCCCGAATGAGGGAAATCTAATCTTAGGATAAAGCACTTCAAATGTATCTTGTAAGATACAAAAAGCTTTATCTTAAAACATTCATTTTCTGAAACTCCCTAAAAGAACAAAAATGACAATTTTCTCAGAAATACCAAACTTTCAATATAGCTGAAGCCAAAAGAATACTTCAAAGAGAAAGTATTTCCCAGAAAAACTGAACAATTATATTTCTTAAGAAAAGCTAATAATCACATTTCACATATCTTACATACTTATGAGCACTAACTTATATGTGATTACTCACACATAGAAATAAAGAGTTGATAATTACCAGTTTTATTTCATATATGTCAATGGGAAAAATAGACAATTTAAAACCCTTAAAAAACAGATTCTAGGGGCGCCTGCATGGCTCAGTCAGTTAAGCATCCAACTCTTGATCTCAGCTCAGGTCTTGATCTCCAGGTCGTGAGTTCAAGCCCTGCACTGGGCTCCATCCTGGGCATGGAACCTACTTAAAAAATAAATAAAAGTAAAATATACAGATTCTACTTATTTTGGGCACACTTTAAAAGTTCACTTATTCTACATCACCTTCATTCAAACACGTTCATCTCTCTCCATCCTAATCCATGAGCCCACCTACATAAGAACGTTGGCACAAATAGTAAGTATGTATTTTCAGAATTTGTGCAGTAACCAACTGCAGTTAACAATGTCAAAGGACCTCAGTCTGTCTACCCACCACGAGCCTAAGATTAAAGAAATACTGAGAAAAATGAATCTTCTGCCAACAAACTCAAATTTGAAAAGCATTCCTTTCCCTTGGCTGCCTTTTTTGGTCAACTTGCAAGAGACTATTTCCTGCCATACAGAGAAATAATTAGGTATTTATTAAATGTAAGTTTTGGCAAGATGATGAATTATATCACAAATGCAGTTATACTCTTGTTCATGCTCTCACTCAGCACTGGAAACAATTTTCCATCCTTCAAAATTATATTCTAGAATCTCACATAATATATTTCCATTACATGTTTATACAATAAATGAAACACAAAGTGAAAAATACGGTCTTACACATTGTGCTGTAGGTGGATGTCATGGTGATTTTAAAATACAAGTTTATATTTCTGAATAAATTGAATTCTAGTTATGTCAGACTAACAGTCTTAATGGTCTCATCCACATGGATGAGGTGAAGATCTTATGTGTAGTTGTTAAACCTAGTGGTTGAAACTACACTCAGATGAAATATTATAATTAAGAGAAATACTTCTGAAGAGGTTCACGTGAACAATGCTTTTAAGTGAAAAGCTATATATAAATTTAATTACATTTTAAACATGATAGAAGTGTTTTCTTTCAAAAGGAATATTGTAGCAAGTTCTTGATTACAAAAGAACCCATAATTATCCTTAGTTTGTTTCAGAAACTGGGGTTTAAAAGCAAACTTAAAACAAAATTTTAAAAAAATGTAGTGCCAATTAAATTGGATTTAACATACTAGAAAATCATGTTTGCTTTTGGACTAAAACCTCATTTTTGTGAATCTGTATATCACCACATATAGTTTTCATGATAACCAGCAAATCCTAAACCACTAAAGTAATTCTAGGTCTCAAACAAATATAAACACAAATAAACAAACAAGCAAATAAATAAATAAAACCATTCTAATGAATATGAACTAAAATGACAAAAAATAAAATTTCAGATGGTACTTTTTTATTTAGAATATGGTCACAAGTGTTTTACTATCAGTTTCTTTAAATCTCCTAAAAATAAAGAAATGAAACTATAGCATGAATCTGTATGATTTTTCCCACTTCCTTTTTTTAAGTTTATTTATTTATTTTGAGAAAGAGAGAGCATGAGCAGGGGAGGGGCAGAGAGAGGGGTGGGGAAAAGAATCCCAGGTGGTGGGGCTCAAATCCATGAACCGTGATATCATGACTTGAAACAAAGTCAGATGCTTAACTGACTGAGCCACCCAGGTACCCCTGCTTTTGCCCACTTCCATCCAGCCCTCTTTGCATAGCAGCCCAAAGCTCACAACTGAATGTCTGCTAATAATAAGAACCTGACATATTACACAGAGAGAATTAAAATGCACTTATTTCAAAAAATTATTCACTGCTGGGAAGGAACTGAGTTTAGCCAATATATGTAGAACTGTTCTAATAATACTAAATAGGCTGAACTTATTCTAAATTTTTTTCACTCAAAAAACCTAGATTGTTTATTAAAACATTCAGAATGCCTTTCTTTTATCTTATAATTTAGCTTCCTTCTGTTTATTAACCAACATTGACATATGACACCAATAAATATTTTGTCTTTTTATCATGCAAGAGAAATCTCAGTGTTTAGATCTGGATATAATCCATTTGGTTGTTTTGGGAATTTGTTTTCTAAATAACCATTGTGCCTTTGCACTTATTTTTCTTTTTCAGAATTTTCGTCAAAATTCAGACACTTCAGCAAAAGGTAAAATACACATGTATCCACATTTTAAAAAAGTTACAGAACCCAAAATAATTTAATTCTTTTCAATTTTTTATCCAAATATTATGGTAACACATACACACAAACATTTTTTTGAGGCATAAATGCTTTGCTAAACTCTTTTTACTGATGGAAATGATTATTCTGCAAGTGAATAAAAATCAACAGTCTAAACTTTTAGCCTGACATTTTTAAGAAATGGGAAAAGTCAAGAGATCTATAAAAAAGAAAGGAATACTGTAAATATTCTTATAACCATTCCAAGAACCATAAAATTTTATTTAACTAATTATATTTTGATGTAAGAAGAATATGAAAAGCAGCTGATGTCTTTCTTCAAAGTCACTAATTTCAAATTTAAATTCAAATACCATTTGAAAGACCAATCTAACATAATATGTAGGAGGATTAGGTCCCGGAATAATTAGTGTTCACAGAGGCTCTGAGCCTATGAAACTACAAGCCACAGGAGGACTTTGCCTCTACAAAAAACAGTGGATGTGTAATAGTATGGTATAGAGCAAAGGATCTGGCTTTTAGAATCTGGTTAATTTCAACTCTGCCACTTTTTGACTCTGTGATCTTAGAGAATTAAATTTTTTGATCCTAAGTTTCCCAATAGGCATAGCAGACATGATATTTAATGTGCAATCTGCGGTCAGAGTTGTTCTTGTTTGCACAGGCACATGGTATTTGGCATCTGAACCCAGTGAATATCTTCAAGGAAATGGACTCACAGATGTTCTACTAACACTCTAGGTTTAGAGGTCAGGTGAAGTACAAATAACCCCATCCTGTCCTCCATTCCCTTAATCATTTTTAGGAGAAAGGAATGTGCAGAGGGATATCCCCTCTACTCTAATTCCCACCACTCAAAAGAAGACATTCAATTACATCTGAAGAGCTCCCTCACTTCACATCATAGAGGAATATCGGATGGCAGAGGGCATGGAGAGAAAACAAACACACAAACAAACAAACTGTACTAGCACAAAAATCCCTGTTCCAGGTATTCATAAAACTCCAGAACATCATTAAGGAAGGGAAAGGATGGACACCCCCTAACAATATCAGTAACACAGAGTCCAAGCAATAGAAGGAGTGAACAAGCTGGAGGTGTGTCATATGGAACTGGACCTCTCATCCTTTCTTTTAGGAATGTTGGAATAAAATCCCTTCATCCCCTGTTCCTAAGGAGTTGGGATATAAGATCCCAGAGAACTGTATAGGAATGTTCACAAAGACTTATATTCAATGCTAACTCATCACAGATTCTAATTAATGCATTTTATTTTTTTAAACTTTTTTTAAATGTTTATTTATTTATTTTGAGAAAGAGAGAGGGTGCACGAGCAGGGGAGGGACACAGAGAGAGGGAGAACTCACAAGCCATGAGATCATGACCTGAGCCAAAACCAAGAGTCAAATGCTTAACTGACCGAGACACCCTGACCCCCCTAATTAATACATTTTAATCAAATATATATTGTCACTACTTTTTATGAAACTATAACTCTTTTTCCAGAGTAAAATCAGGTGTGATAAATGTTATTACTCCATATTTCACCATCAAACCCAGGATCTTGGGTCCCTAGTACATTACCGATGATATTTGAAATGTACTCTTCATCCAGAGTTCTGGAAGGAAAGCATTAATGCATAAGCACACATCTCTATACTACCTCAAAGAAGCAAATTGTAATCAAGAACTGTATTTCTGCAGAAAAAGTCAAGAGTAGAGTTTGAGTAATTATCCAGATAGTTAAGATGTCCCAAAATATGTACTGGGGCTTGAATTGATAAGATCTTTGACCCAACTTTATGATTTATTTTAGATGTGTATTCATTTGCACAAGATTGGGAATTATTACCAAGAAGTTTGTACTTCCTGCTTCAGAGTACCAACAGCACAACGTCGGGACTGGGAAACATGTTTCTATAAATTTATAATTCCCTGCCTCCTGTTGTTCAGGAGAATGCCTGTTGGTTGGCCTCAAGAATTTGAGTCCTTCTTTAAAAACGATTTTTATGCTGCTTTGCTCTTGTTTTATTAACGGCTACTGCTGAATTTTAATTATAGCTTATTTCATGTTGCTCTTCCCCTTAGACCGATTTCAAAAAAGCACAGCATTTTAAGTAAAAAATGTCCATCTTATAAATTTTGTACAAACTTATGAATAACTAAGTGAATAATAGCATGTGTTGAGAAACAAAAAATGTTTCATTATGGACAGAGCTTCTGAGGGACAGGATGGGGTTCGAAGAATCTCCTGGCTGAAACCGGACTGATTTTTGAGTACCAAATTGGTATTGGAACACTGCAGACTGATGGAATTAAAAGCTAGTTCTGTTATTTTCTTTTCAAAACAACTAGGAACTACAAGCAATTTATGCTTCAGAAACAACTGGACGAGGAAGTGCACGCTTTTGAATAAATAACAGTACTGTGTGACTTGACTTGGCACACATCAAATCAAATCAAAATCGATGCCGGTTTTAAGAACACAATTTCTAAAGACGGCTTACTTGTTCTCTCAGGGACTCTTCAGTGGCAGGGTTCAGCCTCGGGGCTCTTCTCCTGGAGTTGGGGGCGCCCGGTGCAAGCCAGAAGCTCGCTGAGCCCGCCGCCACAGCTGGCGGGGCCACGTGCCGCAGACCCTGCTTAACGTGCGGAAGAGGAACCTGTAGTCTGCAGCAGAACTGATGTCCAGGCTGGACCACTACAAAGGCAAGGCCATGCAGCACATCTTCCTCATCCGGCACTCCCAGTACGGGGCTGGACGTCTCCTCCGATTGCACTATCGACTCCACTAGGCCGCAGACAGGCTACACTGACTGGTGTCCTGACTTGCAAGCTTGGGACTGAAGCTTCATAAAATCGACCATTCCTCCATGACCCACGCGACAGAAACCACTAACACCATCAGCAAACACGTGCCAGGGGTCTGCAAAGTCAGGACAGACCTGCTGAGGGAAGGCGCCCACATCTAGACGAAGGAGCTGAATCGGCCCAAGTCTCACTGGAAGCGTGAAACTGAGGGATTAGGAAGACAGAGCCGGAAGGGAAGTGGCTTCCTAAACTGCATCCACCTAGCAGACGCCAGGCCGCAGAACAGCTCTGAGATCTTTCGCAGCCATCTTTCGCAGCCTGAGGTGTCTGGCGCCACAGTTCTTTCAGAAGGCTGGCTCAGCCTATCCCTCAACAACTGCGGCATTATCCGTTTGGTGGTCTGGTCCAGTGCCAGAGTAGTGCTTAGGACCCTGCGGACACAGGGATCAGGCCTCGTGATAAGATCTTCCGCTTCTGAAGGGGACCTCGAGGCCCCGGTCTCCTAAATGCTGTGCCCAGCTGGGTGTGGATGTCACCAAAGAACACAGATTCCCTTGCTGTCTTCCTCCATACGTTAAGCCGCGGTTCCATTTCATTTCTCCAGGATGACGTGGCCGAAAAGTAGAAATATCTGAAGTGTGGCATTTCAGTACTTTTCTTCTGGCCCAGGACGGGAAAGGATAGCATTCAGATCAGATCAGGCTGATTTCTTTCTCAAGAGTTATCTGCCTTATGCTCGTCAACCAGAACAAACTTGTAGGATTTAAGTTTAACAAACTTGTAGGAATTGGACCGAAGCCTGATCGATGCTGTGTGAGGAGGAAGGGCAGATTCACACTGAGGGGTTCTTTGACCATTACCATAAAAGCTAGCTGTGCGACCTGCCTGGAGGCACCTTCGCGAAGCCCATCAGGCATGAGGGACTCCGAGGAGGGCACCAGAGCTTCCATGCACAACTTACTTCCCTTCATACATGCTTTAAATTTCCTAAACCCTTTTATCACTTAAATATTTTTGAAGATTTTCTTGATTTAGGTTAAAAAATAATAATTTTTGAGCTTTTATATTTGAGTTTATTCTTCATTTAACTTTTGAAACACTATTTGAGTATTAAAACAAAAACAATTGCAAATTGTGAGCATATTACGAGTATATTCCTTCACTCATTCACTACTGCGTACAAAATGTCCGTAATTAGTGTTATTTACTGGCCCCATTAAGAGGTCTGACACTGAACACCACCCCTAGGATAATGTTCATCATCCTCATAAGCTTCTCCACTGTAATGGCGCCATCTTTCCTGATTTTGATCAAAGTCCATTACCTGTACTACCTGGTCCATTTCATCAGTCTCTTTTACTTCCTTCCTCTCAGGTAGGAATTTTATTGGGAGTTTATTGGGAGAGAGAAAGCCAGGAAAGGTTACCTTAAATTCAGTGATTAGGTGACCCTTTTAGTGCATACTTGAGAGCTATAAGCCCCTATACATAGTCATTTTTTTTTCATTATTTTTTCCTTCGTGACAAGTCACTTTTAGGAATAATGAATAAACTCCCTTTAAATAAATAATAGTAAAACTCAAGTAAGTCGTCAATTTTGAAGAGATTTAGTAAGCATCATAAATCTTTCATTTCAAACTTATTTCAGATCCCAGCCAGGTACTTTTACTGTTCTCCTTCTACAATAGCACAATGTATATGATTAGTGTTCAGTTAATAGTAAATATCCTAGCATAGTCAAATTTATTATGATTAATTTTTAGACAGGATTTGTGTGAAGTATTTCTAAGCCATGTAGAAAACATGTTCCTTGTCTGAAGGTTAATTCTGAACAATCACAAACTAGAATAAAAATATTTCAAATTAAAGAATGCGAAATTAATAATCCAAAACTCTGATTTATGATAAAAGGCTATGCTTCCAAGATTTTTGCAACTGAGGATATGAAAGCTTATTGATTATCTACATTACTATCAACTAATTCAGGCTGCCTAGAGAGGCACAGATGGCTAATTGGTGTCAGTTGGTAGATGGTCATTTTAATTAAATTTTATTTAAAATTTATCATAAGAAATTTCAAAGCTGTAATTGATGGTTTATAATGAGTATGGCCCTTCACAGATGACCTGATTTGTCCTTTTTTTTTTCCCCCTCTCTTAGGCTTGATAGAGAAAGTGACAACTGAACTATCCAGGGCCATCTATCAGCTAATCAGTGTCTATTGCCGCAGCTTTTATGCAGATTTCCAACCTCTAAATGTACCTGATGACATTTCCTATGTAAATCCTGGACTCCATTCCCACCTTAGCTTCACAGTGTATGCAGTTCACAACATTCCAGAGACTTGGGTGCACAGGTGAGTGGTGGTGAGTTTTTCACAAAAAGTTTAGTTAATATTTGCGTGGCTTCTAATTAGAGCATAATTTGTCTTATTTTTATTTGCAGGAGCAAATATTTCATAAGATTTTGAAATATAACCAGTGTAGATTTATCTTAATTCTTAAAACCATTTTTAAAAACTTCATTACCAAATGTGCATTCCTTTTCCCTCAAGTCTTCTCCCATTCTCCGTATTAAAAATAGCTGCATATTGTCAGTATATCATTATGGAAACAGAAAATTCTCAACCTATTTAGTAATTGCCCTAATTTTTTTCAATGTTCCAGTTTAAAAGATCAATGCTAATTAACAGAACAGAGAGATAGCACACACAGGGAGAAGTACTTAATAGAAAAAAAAAAAATCTCTCTGATACCCATCAAGTTATGAGTGGTAGATGTTTTGTGAAATTAGTACCTCGATAAAGTGATTAGCCAAGAAAATTTGAGTTACATTGGAAATTAACCACAATTATGCATGGAGCATTTTAGGTTGGCTCTGTTATGTAGTATTTTCTTGAATAACATAATTAGATTCATATTATGATCATTATTTTATTTTAAATGTTTATTATTTATTTTTGAGAGACAGAGAGAATTGGAGGGGGGTACAGAAAAAGGGAGACAGAAAAATTATTATTTTATTATAATAAAATAAATTTCTTACATTTTTTAACCATTTGCAAATACTTATCAATTTTAATTAACATGGAAAAACTAGCCAGATAAATACTCTTAAAACTATATGCACAGAGCCTGCATTTATATATGGTGTGATAGTTTTGTTTTTTTCTATTATTTTTCTATTCTCTGCTTTATTTCTTCTCTAAGCTTTATTATTTTCTTCCTTCTTTTAACTTTGAAATTAGTTTATTCCTCTTTTTCCAGTTCTTTACATATAAAGTTATGTTGTTCATTTTTTATATTTCTTCTTTTAATGTAGGTACGTACTGTTGTAAACTCCTCAGTACTGCTTTTGCTGCATCCCATACATTTTAGTATGGTGTGTTCATTTTCATTTGTATCAATATTTTTTCTAATTTCCTACTTGATTTCTTATTTGATGCATTGATTGTTCACAAATGTTAATTTCTATAAATTTATTAATTTTCCAGTTTTATGGTATCAGTCTTCTCAAATTTGTTGACTTGTTTTGTGACCTTAACATGATCTATGCTAGAGAATGTTCCATATGTGCTTGAGAAGAATGTGTATTCTTCTGCTGTTGGGTGGAATGTTCTCTATTTATCTGTTAGGTCCAATATGGTTGTTCTATCCCTTACTGAAAATGTGCTATTGAAATCTTCTATTATCGTGTCTCTGTCTATTTCTTCCTTCAGTTCTATCAATGCTTGCTTAATATATTTGCTTCAAATTGAGGTGTAAATATATATTTACAATTGTTATATCCTCTTGATTAATTAACCCTTTTATCATTATATAATGTCCATTTTTGCCCCTTGTGATATTTCTCAACCAAAAGTCTATCATATCTTATGTAGGTAAGGCAATCCCTACTCTCCTTTGAATACCACTTGCATGGACTCTCTCCTGCCCTTTCACTTTCAACCCATATGTGTCCTTAATTCTAAAGTGAGTCTCTTGTTGGCACCATATAATTGCATCTTGGTTTTTTTGCATTTTGGTTTTTGTTTTCTGTTTGTTTGTTTTTTTATTCATTCAACTATGCTATGTCTTTTGATTGGGGAGTTAATCCATTTACATTTAAAGTAATTAATGATACGGAAGGACTAACTATTGCCATTTTTTCCATTGCTTTCTACTCTTTTCCTCGTTTGCTGTCTTCTTTTGTGTTATGTTGATTATCCATAATAATATATTTTATTCATTTATTTTCTTTTGTGTGTCTTCTATAGGTAGGCATTTGTTTTTGTGTGGTAACCATGGGCCTAATATAAAGCATTTGTTATTGATATAACAAATTACATCATTTTTGTTTTATATATTTTTATAATTATACTTTTAATACTTTGTCCTTTAAATTCTATACCAGAGTTAAAATTGGTTCATGTACCATTACTAAAGTATTTTACTGTATTCTGTATCTGTCTACATATTTATCCTGACTAGTGAGCTTTGTATTTTTGTATGCTTTTGTGTTGCTATCTAGCTAGTATCTTTTCATATCAATTTCAAAGGACTACCTTTAGTATTTCTTGTAAATCAGGTCTTATGGTGACAAAATCCCTCAGCTTTTGTTTATCTGGGAAAGCATTTCTTTCTCCTTCATTTTTGAAGGACACTTTTGCCAGTTATAATATTCTTTATGAGCATTTTTTCTTTCAGCACTTTGAATATATCATCCCCACTCCTTCTGTCCAGCAAAGTTTTTTTCTGATACACTTATGAGATCTCTCTTTTTTGTAGTGGGTCACTTTTCTCTAGATGCTTTCAAAATTCTTTGTCTTTGACTTTTGATAATTTGATTTTAATGTTTTTTAATATGGTCTTCTTTGAACTCATCTTAATTTGTTCTGTTGGGTTTCTTCAGTCTAGTTGTCCATTTCCTTCCACACAATTGAGTTTTCAGCCATTATTTCTTCAGATAAGCTTTCTGTCTTTTTCTCTCTATCTTATCCTGGGACTCACATAATGTATGTATACATATGGTTGATGGTGTCCCATAAAGCTTTCTTTACTCTTCTTCATTCTTTCTTTTTGTTCCTCTTATTAGATAACTTCAAATGACCTATCTTTGATTTCATTGATTCTTTCTCCTGCTTGGTCAAGTTTACTCTCGAGCCTATCTAGTGATTTTTTTAAACTTAGTTATTATATTCTTCAGTTCCAAAATATCTGTGTAGTTCTTTTTAATATGTTCTGTCCCTTTGTTAATATTCTCATTTTGTTCATGGATCACTTTCTGAAGCTTGTTGAACATTTTTATGAAGGCTTTTTGAGTTCTTTGTCAGGTACTTTATATACTTCCATTTATTTAAGGTTGGTTTCTGGAGATTGATTTTGTTCATTTTGTTTGGCCAATCTCCCTCTTTCTTTGTGTGCCTTGTTACTTTGTACTGGGGTCTGTGTACTTGAGAAAATACAGTCTTTATAGACTGGTTTCATATAGGGAAAGAATGTCACCAATCAGTACAACTGGAGATTCTGGAGCCTTCAAAACTTTTCTCTGGATTTGTGTGTGTAAATTCCCAATTAGAGACATTTTGCTTCTTTCTTCAGGAGATAATAATTTTTAAAAAAATTTTAACATTTTTAATAGACAGAGAGAGAGACAGAACACGAGTAGGGGAAGGCAGACAAAGAGGGAGACATAGAATCTGAAGTAGGCTTCAGTCTCTGAGCTGTCAGCACAAAGCCCATCATGGGGCTCAAACCCACAAACTGTGAGATCATGACCTGAGCCGAAGTCAGACAGTTAACCAACTGAGCCACTCAAGCGCTCCTGGAGCTCATAATTTTTTGTTCCCCCTAGTGTCTGTTTATGGTACTACAAGTTCGCCAGTGCTGCTGTAAGCTCCCCAGCTATTTTTGGTTCTCAGCTGCTCCCTGCCAGGTCCCATCTGTGCTATGAGTTAGGTAAGACAGAAACCAGTCCCTCAGGCCATTACCCAAAAAGCTGGAACATTGGACACACAGTCCAACTCTTTTTCTCCCCAGGAAGAAGCCAGAAGTTGGGATTTTTCTCCTCTTCATTTTGCAATGAGGAGGGAGAAAGAACAGTGGCAAGTGAATTTGTGCTAGTTCAAGCCATTGCCTTTGTTCTCAGAGACCCTCAACCTGGCACCCATTCTATTCAGCATTTAGATTTAGGCAGGACAGAAACTAGTTCGTTGGATAGCCCCCTAAAAAAGTCTGAATGCTGGATATATAGTTTTCTCTTTCCCACCCCAGGGAGAAGATGGGAGCTGGGTTTCCTCCTGATCACACTGCGCTCTGCTAGGGGAGGAGTTCTGGAAAAGGAGTGTCACAGATTTTCCTACTGATTTCTTTGTGACTGGTTTGCACTTGCCTAGAGTGCAGGAGGCTCTTGTTTCTAAAGTTCTCACAAAGGGAATTGATCCATGTATTGCTGAGCTGGTGTTTCCATGAGGGAAGGGGGGTCTCGGGTTTCCTGTTGTACCACCTTGTTGATGTCACCCAACGTAAATTTTTAAATTAATTTTTGAAGCATACTTTATACAAGCAAAATAACTTTTTCATTTGACTTTTAACTATAAAAATAATTGACCCATATAGAAAACTGGTGTCTTTATAGTCTTTAGCTTATTGAATTAATTTTTTTTATTTTTATTTTCATTTTTTTAGCTATAAAGCATTTTCTTTTTCCTGTTGCCTTACATATGCTGGAAAGAAGTTGTGCCAAGTGAGAAGCTACAGAAATATTCCAGTCAAAAAATTTTTCTTTTTCTTGGTCAACTGGAATGAAATGTAAGTTTAATCTTTATTTTGGCAGAATCATTTATCTAATAAAGATCAAGGATTATTTTTTCTCTCTTTTTTAAAGTGAACAATGTGATTTTTAAAAAAAAAAATATTACCAGTTGATGTGATTCAGTGATGTGATAAATATGCTCTTGCTCATAGATAACTGAGTGCACAATTCAATAGATTAAAAAATCTATTTAGAAACCTAGACAAGTATCTAATCCACATCAACAATTGATCACAAAGGGAAATTGGAGAAAGCAGAATTATTAATCATTCACAGACTATGGATATACGAGATACCCTTTATTTGGGATTGAGAGAAGTAGATTCCAGATATAAGAAAGAAGAAATAAATTACTTAATAACGTATGTATCTCCATTTTCCCATGAAAGCCAATTATAAATGTATTTAAACAATCACATTTTTTGGTAATAATTATGCCTTGTGTAAACTGCCATCTAATTTTGGGTGACTGGTTCCTACTTTCTCATTTAATGGAGACTTGTTAAAACATGAAGAAAAAAACACCTTCTTGACACAATCTATGCCTTCCTGCTCTCTTTATCCCCTCCTTCCTCCTCAAATTCTTACTTTACTCAGAATCTCAAGAGACTCAGGCCTTGACTATGGCTATTTCATGATTACTTCTGCTTTATTTCATGATTACTTTTCCTTGCTGTTCCTATACACTACTCCACTAGCTTTCAGTCATTTCTCTGGGGTCTCCAATGCTGCACTGACAATCAATTTTCGTCCCACCTCAAATAAAAAAAAAAAAACAGAAAACTCCCAACCCACTATCTCTCAGCCCTTTCACAAGATCTGGCTCTTTGGGGAGATGATTTGACTCCTCAATATTGTGTTTTTTCTCTGAGAAATATGGTTTGAAATTTCTAGGACTCCAAGGATGTTGTTAGATAGCACCATTTATCCCAATGTTAGTGTTACCACAATCAATGGAGACGTGACATGTGGCTTTCAATTTTTACATACTCATGGTTCCTTCTGTGCTAAAGCAATTCCTCCTTCCTCTATGACTATGACAACATTTATCTTCCTTTCTTTGGTTAGGTTCTTAATTCCTTTGACCAAAGACCTGTTCTTCAATTACAAAATCCTCTTCTATTGCACAGAATGAGTTCTGCTTATACAATTCTTTAATGGCTACCCAGTTCTTATAAAATGCAAATCCTTTAGCACAGTATACAAGGCTCCCAGTGGTTTGTCCCCTGCCTATCTCTGCACCTTTATCTCTGGAGTTAGCCCCACTCCCTGCCCTATACCCAGTGATTCTGCATCTGATCTATTTACCCTAACTATAAACTGAGAAATCATGTCTCTGCTAAGGGTATTCCATCTTTCAAGAGCACATTGCCTTTACTGGCCACCTTGGGAATACCTAATTATCCTTCAAGACACTCTTTTACCTTCTCTGTAAATTCTTTTTTATATCATTAGAAATAATTGGCCACTTTTTCTTTTGTTGGTTGATGTGAACCTCAATCTACTCTCTTACTGAATGTGTTTGCTTATATTTCTGTTTGATTTTGCCAAATGAAAAAAGATCTTTTGTTGTTGGTATTTTATTTTATTTAAAAAAAAATTTTCATTCTGTTCCTAGCAGCACAAGCAGCATTAGATAGAATAAGAGTTCAGTAAGTGTTTATGGACGAACAAATGAATTTCATGTAACAAGTGATTCTTTAAAAATGTTATTAATTAGCTTAATGACTAAAATTATTCTTCTGACTTAATGAAAACTTATTCTTATCTATTTCAAAAAATCAGATTAATTTTCAACTGATAGATATGTGCCATCATTTAAACAATTCAAGAAAAACACCTACTAATTCTAAAGTCAATTTTTAAAAAAATCCCCCTGAAATCCCCAAATAAATTGAAAATCATTAGTGTTGTTGGAATAACTACACTGATATATTTTTCTTCTGTTCTTTCAAGGTTGTATATGTATTATCTTTCTTGTGAGTTTTTGATTCCTCCAATAGAGTTAGTGACCTCAACCTAGAATTATTTTTATTTGATTTCATTTCCATTAAAAATGGTTATTTACCATTCTTCTAGGTGCCTGTAGCATTCTTTATGTATTTTTAAATATATATCTATTATACTATAATTGATCATACATTCCATTACTAGACTGTACACTACAGTACAGAAAATTTGTTATTTAATAATACATGAACTAGATTTGATTACATATTTCAATCTTCATAGTATATCCAAAATATATCATCTCATCTTAACAATAAAAATATAAAACAGGTATTGTCATCCTTTTTAAAAGATCAGTGTATTGAGGTTTATGAAGCTTAATTAACTTGTCCTAGGTCCCACAACCAGTAAACAGCAGAACTAGTGCTGAGATCTACTCTCACTCCAAAGCTGATGTTTTTACGGTGATTTCTATACTATTTTTTAAAACATATAAAATCCTTGGCAGAGTATTTACATTCTATAGGTAGTCTTCGCATCTTAAATTTTAAAAAAGCTCCATTCTCCTACCAGCAGCAACCCTGTTTTTTTTTCCTCTGCTTCATAGTAAAACCCTTCCAAAGAGTTGTGTATATTCACTTTCTTCAATTTTTCTTTCCTGTGCTCTAAAATATACTCCATTAGGCTTCCATCACCTCTGTTTCACTGAAATTACCCATTATCACTAGTGACCTGCATAGTTAAATCTAATGTTGGTTTCCCAATCCTCATCTTACATGCTCTATTTAGGACTATTTGGCACTGTTGATCTCACCTTCCGTCTTGAAATATGGTCTCCACTTGGCTCCCATATTCTTTTCTCACTGGACATTACTTCTCTATCTTTTTCTTTTCCCAGACTGATCATGATCTTAGCACTTACACCTCTTTTCTGTTGTATCTAGACTTCCTCCTTTAGTTTTACGTTACCATCACATATCTTTAAATGCATCTATATGCCAACAACTCCAAAAATTGTATCACCAACCAAGCATCAGTCACTAACTCCACATTTATACCCTCAACATGTCTAAAGCAGTACTGTAAACCTTACATTCCAAACTTGTTCCATCCATGGATAGCCACCCTAGATGATCCTTTTCAGTTCCAGTTGTTCAGGTCACATCCTTAACCTGAATCTCCTTGCTCTCAGGAAATCCTACAGGCTCTCTCCTCAAAATATTTCTTAACTATTACTTCTCATCACTTTCATTGGTCTAGGCCCCCATTCTCTTTCTTCTGAATTACCACGGTAGCTTCATAATGGTCTCCCTACTTCTCTTGCACCTCTACAGTCCTTCTTACACAGTGGCCTAAGTAACTCATTTTAAAATGTAAGTTAGGCTATTCTATTCTGTTTAAAAATCCTGAAATGGCTCCCAGTTTCACTCAGACAAAAACCAAAGTCCTTACAATCTTTTATTGTTATATATGTCTTAAAAAGAGAGTTCTAAATATTCTTACTTCATTAAATCTCCCATTTTTACTATGAAAAACTTACTCTGATCTTAGGAAATCTATCTCATATAGAAGAAAAAATGTTCAGAAAAATTTTAGTGTTTATTCATTTTTTAATAGTAGAGTAAGGCAAATATATGGTTAAAACGAGATCTATGCCAGCTACTTGCAAAAAAAGAAGCAATCCAACTTTGCTTGTTAAATTGTCTCTTAAAGTATTTTTCTAACTCTTTTGTCTGAAAGCTCACTCCTTTAATTTTTCAATAGCTATATGGAAGTTAAAAATAAGATTTCCCAGTGAGTGTGAGATTATTCTGGCTTTAAAGATCCATATGTATTCAAGAAATGAATAAATAACTAAATAACTATTTAGAGAGCATAAGAATTTATTTTTATTAATAAAAATGACAAAATGGAAATTGACAGTAACTATCCACTTGTAACTGATTGAATTTTTGTCATTCTTGATATGAAAGCTCACTACCAAGTGAAGTTATACATGAAGAAGCCAGATTCAATGAGAAAAAGAACACTCCAGATTATGGGAGGAATAAAGTGAAATTATATCTTCCATTCTAGCACAGAAATGTGAAAACTGAATAGAAAATCAATTACAAGTAAAAAAGAGCACATTCAAGAAATTACTGTGCATTCCACAGGATCATCAACATTTTATGTTGAGTTTCAGAGCTTCTTTTAAGCTGAGAAGTATGTCCACATTATCTTAAGTGGATATTTTGGGTATGAAAGAATATGAAAGAAAAGAAAGACTTTTAAATATCTAAATGTGAGACTATTTTTTAATAATCTAAATTTGGCTAATCTTGAAAAATAGATTTTATTCCCATAGTCTTTCCTTTATGTACCTTCCCTACTTTTTTAAAAAAAATTTTAAATGTTTATTTACTTTTGAGAGAAAGAGAGAGAGAGACAGAAGCATGAGCAGAGGAGGAGGAGAGAGGGAGACACAGAATCCGAAGCAGGCTCCAGGGTCTGAGCTGTAAGCACAGAGTCTGACACAGGGCTCAAACTCACAGACCTGAGCTGAAGTTGGAAACTTAACCGACTGAGCCACCCAGGCACCCCTACCTTCCCTACTTTTAACTAAAATTAAATGTCATCTGTCCACAATAGCTACATGAATTATTACATTATTGGTTGAATAATGAATGTATTGCTGATAAACAACCTACCAATTGCCACCTATTGTGTTATACAATGTTTGATCCATTGTGTGGATAAGGAAAAATGAGCCTTGTTACTCATAGAGCCAATATTTGAGTGCAGCTATATATAGATCCAAATTTCTGACTTGTCCTCTCCACACATAGCTTACATATTGACATCTGAGTTGTTATTAATTCAATTATATTATACCTTAAACTGCACCATATTACCCTTACCCCAATTTTGTTTCTTTTATGTTTCTGTATCAATTAAAGTTATCCACTATAACATGATCTAGAAGTCTAGAATTCATCTTTAATTCTTCATTGTCCTATTCCAGTAATATGCTCACTCAAATATTAGCTTTTAATTTTACCTCTGTAATACCTCTCTGTCTTCCTTCTTGTTAGCTGCTTTGTTACACCCTGGATCTGGGACTCTGTATCACAAGGAACAGCATATTGGGAAGATGGATATGTACTTCCTCAAAATCACTGGGTTGAATTAACTCCTCATTATTTTTTAGACTGGATACTGCCCAGCCACTCACGAAAGGGAGTCACCAGTATCTTATTTAACATGTTGAGTAAGGACTGCTCCCTAGCATCCAAATTAGACAGCCAGATTTTAGGGTGAGAAAATGCTCAATATTACCTGAGGTCTCAACTGGGCCAACCTCAGTCAGCACTTTCCAATTGAACATTGGCTTTCGTCATCATTAGTCTTTTAATAATTACCTACTTGATGTCAAAATTCAACTGGGAATCACAAGGAATATGAATTCTGTTCATATTCCTCATACCTAATACCATCAGATATCATACAATACAAACTGTCCCATTTGTTCTATCAGTCAATTTTCTCTTTCTTTTCCCATCTCTTGGTGGATAAGTTTCCATGAATCTTCCCCCATCAGCTAAACTCTGTTCTAGTTTTTCCATTTCTTCTTAGCATTCTCATCTTCTAGTAAACATATTGCCCCATCTAAACCATTTGAAAACTATATTTTTCATCTCCTCATCTCATAAATAGATTTTTCCTAAATGCCATACTTCTCTTGAGATTCTTATAATAGAATCTGACCATTTCTATGGAACCAAGATAACTCCAGAAAGGAAAGAAAGGGACCCTTCCCCCTGCCCACCATTAGAGAAGTCAGATCACACTCTCAACTTTCTGCCAAAGCTTCTTCTTCTTGGACACTTACACCACCCAGGTGCACTCTTCTCAGTCTCTATAGTATCATATGTAACCTTCTAGACATTCTCTTTTATATATATTGATGGATTCGGTGCCTGAATTCAAGTTTTTTTCACCATTAACAATCCTGTGTTTATTCTTGGCCACCTTTTTTGCCCAAAATCTACAATCCATCCAGGGTCTGTATTTGAAGTTCCTTCACTTTGACCTATCCAGAAATTGGTATGTCCATTACATTTTAGCAATTATCCCCCAAATGCCTGGGATTTCATCATTACCCAAAAATGGTTCACATTTAAAATTGTAAACAATTCTCTATATTTTTAGCTGTCTTGTCCAAATATTCCCTTTTGCCATGAAGAAAAAAATTAAAATCCCCTGCCTAGCATATGGAGTTCTCAGGCATTCAGGCAACTATCTATCTTTTCAATTATGTTCTCTATAACTTCCCCAACCAACTTGACCACATCACTTGTTCTAGCCACAATGTGCCACTCACCATTTCTCAGCTACACTTAATCTTTCCATGCATAGATGACCTTGTTTATATACTTTTCTCTTCTTGGAATATTCTTTTCCAAATCTCAATCTGATTATAGCCAATTTATGCTTTAAGATTTGTTTCAAGTTATTTCCTTCCTTTCCCCCATTCCCTAAGACAATGTTAGTCATTATTTCCTCTGTGTTTACAAAGAGTAAATGCTCAGCATTATAATTTTTAAAAATAAGATTACATCTCAAAATTATAATTAAAGCAATCCACATTTATTGAATAACCAGTCTCACTATTTTATGTATTTTTTCTATATTTCCATTTTTGCAAGATCAAACACAAAAGTTCAAAAGGATCCCTCAATTCAAATAGTGTTTTATCACATACCATTATATTACAAGAAAATATCTATGAGAATATCTTTGTAACTGGGTTATACTTCTTTCTTTTATATTTAGGATCAATTTTCCTCTTGAAATAAAGTCACTTCCAAGGGAATCCATGCTCACTATAAGATTGTTTGGGATTTCCTGTGCAACCAATAATGCCAATTTACTGGCCTGGACTTGTCTTCCATTGTTTCCAAAAGAGTAAGTATATCATTTGTGATTTAAAAAAAAAAAAAGCTTTCATCTCAATAAAACTCCCTTGGAAATGAACTTTTTGAAGTATATGACATAATGAGAAAATCAAGAAAACATTTTATTCTAAAACTGAGGTAGATCAATATAAGTCATGACTATTGAAAGTGGAACTGAAAAGTAAAACTGTAGAAATAGGTTTAGAAACAAGCCTCATGCTCAACTTGTCAGCTGGGTCATTTATAATAAAAATGTATTGGCATGACCAATCTCAATTGCTTTTCCTTCTCTGACCAGCCAGTTTCTCTGAAATTAGTCATTCAAAATGATTTAGATCAATACTGTCACTTAGAAACAATGTGAGTCATGGAATTGTGGCTGAAGTAAAATTATACAATGTAACTGGTTTGCTGATCTTTTATTGCCAAGAAGAAAATATTTGGTAACTTTAAGATAAAATTTTTCAGAAAAATAAGCCAACCATGAGTTTAGATATTCTATCAGAACTGGCCATTGCAAAAATAACTGTTGACTTAACCATAAGGATTTGGAGCAATTAATACTTAGAATTTTTGATGAAGTCAATTACATGGTTTCCTATGCTATTAAGATAAAAATATTTCAGAAAAATCAGTTTAGTCATTTTTCATGTGGCAGGACTTGCTTTAGAATTGACTTATAAAATACAAGATCTTTAAAAAACTGGAACATATATTGCTATTTTATGTTATAAAGAATGTTTATAATATATAAAATATAATAATACAAAACATATAAAAATCCTAAGAAAATTGTTCATCAGTTTTTTGTTCCCAAATTTAGTCATTATAATAAATTATCATCAAAGCAACTGTGATAAATCTTTAAGATCATCTTTGTTGGATTAATTCTGATCTGGTGTGCATTGCTCTCTTATTTGTTTTCATGCAATAGTCCATTTCCACAAATATGTTTCTTCTCTCTCTCTTTTTTTTTTTTTTTTTTGAGAGAAAGAGAATAAGTGTGCACATGTGCACACCAGGGGAGGGCAGAGGGAGAAGGAGAGAGAGAATCTCCACCCTGGGCTTGGAGCCTGACACGAGGCTCCATATCATAACTGTGAGATCATGATCTGAGTCAAAATCAAGAGTCTAAAGCTCAACTGACTAAGCCACCCAGGCACCCCTACAAATATGTTTCTTGAGGACAAGTAATGTATTTATCTTTATAATATCTATCACGTAATATTGTAGCTCTTATAAATAGGCAATCAGTAGAGGTATCTTTACTAAATTGTACTGGGAAAAAAAATCAAACTCTATAGGAGATTTAGAATGAAATAACATTTCAAAAGACTATAAGAAACAGTTTAGCCCTAGGGCATCTGGCTGGATCAGTCAATGGAGCATGCAACTCTCCATCTTTGGGCTATAGGTTCGAACCCCACATTGAATGTAGACATTATTTTAAAAAAATAAAATCTTAAAAAATAAAGAAATGGTTTAGCCCTAAAAATAATACCTACTGCTATTAGTAGATATTTTAAAAATCTGATTTGTGGGCTAAGAACTTTCATTACTTTCTCACTAGAAGCAGCTATGCAAGTGCCCTTCCTTCTCATGAGTGAGTGCCTTTAAAGTTTCAACTGCAAAATTTGTAACATCCAGCATATTGTAGAGTAATATTTCTAGCTATTCACTGGAAAAAAAAATTGTCCATTTTATTCCCGTCCATCATCTAATAGACTACAGATACATAACAGACAATCAATACATATTAAATATATAAGAAGTTTGGAATATATAGTCTTTCAAACTAATCTTCAAGGTGTTTTTTCTAGGCAGTTATGATAGTAAAAATACTGGCTCCATGTTGTTTTGTCATATATCACTTACCATTAGTAAACATTTTTTGTGAATGCTCATCTTTAACTAATGCCATCTGGGACTGATACTCGGTGGTGTTTTCCTAAGGGAAAGTGTTGAAATTGTGGATGATGAAACATCACATCAGAAAACAAATCTTACTTCAAAGAGCGCTTTGATAAGCATTTGTAAATATATTTCCAAAAGATCGTTTCTTGTGAAAATCAGAAATCTGCTTCTCTTCTGTGCTAAACAATTTGAAGAAATCCAGATCTTTTCGAGACATCAAAAATCCATCAGGTGGGACAATTGGGGAAATGCAGTGCCTCCCACTGTGTTCATTGCTCTGAGTGACAGAGATTCTAACCTAATTTATTTGATGCACATATTTCCAGAGTACAGCAAATAGGCCACTTAATTCCATTTCCTTTCCCAGAATGACCCCTGCCCATAAACATTTCATATTGAATCTGTCACTTATTACAGTTTGAATTGCCTATAGCTAGCCATGTGAAGTTATAATGAGTACTTATATCTTTATTTTTTCCAACCTACCCACAATCTGAAAATATGCAGAATTAAAGGCTTCCTACCTCTATGTGGTTTCCAGAAGTGGTTTTCAGAAGAACCAATGGTGACTAAACCCATATATATCAGTTATGCCTGCATCAGGAATGTCTACAAATAAAACTAAATTTCAACATTTTGAAGCACACAAATTCACCTTCAGGTCTATAAAAAATATCCAAAGTACAAAGGTAAAATTTTGTCCACAGAAGTTTTATAATCCTTTCTTTTGCACAGAACTTCCATTGCATTTATATTCACAATGCCTCCACACTACAAAAGAAAGTGTTTTTCTCACCTCAACAATTTCTGTGAGCTACCTTTCCTACTTAAATTCAAAAAAATAGTGTAGTAGTTACTTAGCATTTCTAAATCGTGGTCAACTCCTTCAACACAGAAATCTTCAACACTGATTGAACAATAGAATCTCCTGGGGAGATTTTAAAATAAATCCAAAACCCAAGTGCTCCCAAATATTCTGATTTAATTGGTCTGCATTGGGGCCCAGGCATTGGTATTCCCAAAGCTTTCCAGGCGTGTTAATGCCCAGAAAAATTAGAATCATTTTTTATTCAGAAGAGAGCCAGAATAAATCTTATTTTCAAAACAACTTGATTTCCTTAGATTATTGCTTGAGTAGCCAACTCTGACCCCACTGTATCTTATCATTTCAGATATATCCTCAAAATCAAATATAAAAAAGTTGTGGATAAGAATTCCTTATTGTCTATTCTTCCTGTCCAAGAGAGACCCGAAGTGTTGAAATAGTCCAAATACCTCGTATACAGATGGAGATCTCTATGATAAAGGAAGGTTAAGGGACTTTTTATAGGTCACCAGGCTACTTAAGAATTGAACAAGAACCAGAAGGCTAGGCTGACTTCTCTCCACACGTGTTACTACCTTAAGCTGCCTCCCTTCCTGCCCTTAGATGTCACAGCTTGCTCCATGAATGCACTGTGACAATCTTGCCAGTGTACAAGTAGCTCCTGCCTCAATTTTGCCTGTGGTCTGCTCTTGGGCATGAAACCTATTAGACCTAGGACCAGCAGAATCCCAAAGATTTTTATAACATCAGATCCTATGGACAGGCTGGCTGCCCAGATCTGGAGTCTTTTCTATTCTTGGTTCCAGTATGCCAGGCCATGGATGTACATAGAATGCTATAGCTAAAAGTGACAATAGTTATTTTATTTCAACCTTTTATTTCATAGCTACAGGAAACAGGGACACAGAGAGGGTAAACCAGCCCATCTGTTTTCCTGGTGCCACGGATTTGGGGTTGGTTTTTCTAAGCATAAGAATTTATACAATTTTGAAATAGAATATATCCTTGAGTGTTCCAGAAAAAAATACTTTGAAATTTAGCAGAGTGGCCCTTTTTCTAATGGCATCTTATTCAAAACCTCAGAGTATAAGAGTGATGACTAGTCCATGTATGTGTTGTTGGGTGAGGAGTGAAAGAGGGGGAATTGAAAGTCCTGGAATCCAACCTACTTGCCATCTCCTCACCACCTTTATTTTTATTTTATTTTATTTTATTTTATTTTATTTTATTTTATTTTATTTTATTTTATTTATTTATTTTTAACTTTATACTTTATTGTCAGGTTGGTT
>CM053571.1:84432211-84557681 GCA_028646485.1 Cryptoprocta ferox | reverse complement strand
AAAAAAACTCCTTTGAAGAATCACTGAGTTTATCCAAGAAGTTCAAAGAAGTTAAGCTAATTCAGGCTGGTTAATAAAGACAGGGTACAGATGTCATGATATACTCTGGTTTTCTTTTCACAAAAGAAACTGTTCCCCATCTCTTGTCTTTAAAATGTTTTATTTGTTTGCTTAATTTTAATTGACTTAATAAACCTTTAACAGTAGTAATATAAAAACAACTGTGGTTCCCACCGGCCTGGGTATTAAAGGTTTTCACTTTCATCTTCTTCATGAGACCACCATCACTCTTAGATGCATTCTCTTCACATTTTAATTCCACTAACGGTCTTCATCATCCTCATATTTTCTATTTACAGAAGTCTATGGGAATTTATTTACCATATTTGCAATGTCTCAAAAGATGTGAGATGTAATCTATTATCAGAAAGTGAATTAGCTAGTATCAAACACAAAGGGCTCAAAGAATGGTGCCAAACATCCTTTCTCCCATCCATTTCCTTGAAGTATGTGCTATATTAGCCTCATTTGGACAGCTAGACGTTTATTCTCACTATATGCTCTATTGCTTGATGTCTCTTCATACACATACTTGAATTAAGTGTTCTGACTTCATTCTGCACAGTATGCCTCAGTGTTAAGTCCATGGCAACTATTAATCCAGACTTCATCCAAGGAGAATAATGACAGATAGTGACAGCTATTCTTGAGTCCCTCCATCTACTGTAGGATTCAGCTTAGATCACTTAGATTTGCAAAGTGGGCTATGCCCAGGACATATAAATATAGTAAGGTCATAAGTATAATTCATTGTACAACTTAGATGTGAAGAAAAATGCAATTAACAAATCACACTTTTCCTCATGAGCTCCCACCATACTCATATAAAAAAAAAAACTTTACATCAATGACAAAGTATTAGTCAATTCAGTAATTTAAAATAGTCATTTTAGAAATAAACAGTCTCTTTTGGATAAAACATTCAGTCACTCAGATAGCTTCCTGACACTCTGATTCTCTTTCTAATAGGGTGTCTGAGGGAATAGATTCTTTGGCGTGTTGACTTCTGATATACAAATCAAATGCACATTTTAAGCTGGTAACTGCTTGTTACAGCTAGTGTAGGTCATGATTGGGGCTCTTCTAGCTTGGCTAGGGCTTACTAGCACTCCCTGTATTACTTGGGCTCTCTTAGGTACCATAGAGCTTCTAGTTGACCTTAAGCTTAGATAGTTCAATTCACTCAGGTGCACTTATTATAAACACTCTTATAACACTATTATAAACATATAAACTATATGTTTATAATATATAATAATATATAGTTTATAATATATAACACTATTATAAACATATCCCCACCATATGAGCCCTTTTGGGGAAATCCTCACCCAGATATTTTTAGCTGTTTCTACATTTTATCCCTTCTATACAGAAACCGAAGAAGCTAAATTCAGGAGTTACTTCTGTGTCCTTACCATGTGGCCCCAAGTTTAATCATAACATGAGTAGGTACAGGAGTGGTTCAAGATGTGGTTTTCCTCCAAGATTTGAAACACAGAGTGCTAAAGGAGCCTGCTCTGTCTTCAGCATTTTGCTCTGTTCATTTATCTAACATTCCTCCGCATTTGCCTTCCAAAGGTAGAAGAGGGGGAAATTGGGACACCTATGTCAGCCATACTCATTCTATTTCCCCTTTTCCATCTTCTGCTTCCCATAATCTCAAGTTGCTAGAAAGTGGTGGCAATCTCCACCCAATACGCCACATCCTTTTCCCTCATTCCTGTTAACCCTTAAGCATGGACAGAATATTTTCTATAAATGCCATGGGAAACAGTAACATCCAAGCTCTCCAGGTCTGGTGTTAGACATGCTCCTTCTTCCTCTTGCATTCTGCCTGAAACTAATCCAAAATTTTTTCTAGGCAGATGGACACTTCAGACCATTTTGGGGAAGGTTATTACTTTATAATGAAAAGTGATATTAATAATTTTCAAATTGTTATAGCATTAAACTAACTTTTTGATTGCTAATACCATGACTTCTGCACTGTTCTACCAAAACACAAGTTTCTTTCTCCAGCTGAGGGAGGGATGGAACAAAGGGATAAAGAAGATTCAAAATTCATCCTACTAGAATAATCTTGGGTCATATAAAAATATCTGTCTGATAATGTTTGCAAATTATACAACCTTGGGCAGACACTTTCTAATAATATCTTTATACAGAAAATAAAGAAGCAGGCCTCAGAAAACTAAAAGTTTTTTTTTGTTTTTTTAAATTTATTTTTTGATAGAGAGAGAGAGAGACAGTGAGAGCAGGGTAGGGACAGAGAGAGAGGGAGAGACAGATTCCAAAGACAGGCTCCAGGCTCTGAGCTAGCTATACGCACAGAACCTCACGCAGGGCTCGAACCCACAAACCATGAGATCATGACCTGAGCCGAAGCTGGACGCTCAACCGACTGAGCCACCCAGGCACCCCCAGAAAACTAAAGTTTTAAAGAAAGCTTTATTTGTTGAATTTTTCCTTCATATTTTGCATAGTTTCTGTTAAAGGGAAAAATGAAATTCTATAGTATTTTCATTTTTTCTTTTTAGTTTCAACTTTTTATGTAAATTCCAGTTAGTTAAATTACAGTATAATATTAATTTCAGGAGTAGAGTTTAGTGATTCATCACTTACACACAACACCCAGTGCTCATCACAAGCGCCCTCCTTAATACCCATCACTCATTTAACTCATTTTCCTGCCCACCTCCCCTCCTGCAGCACTCAGTTTGTTCTGTATAGTTAAGAGTCTGCTTTGTGGTTTGCCTCTCTTTTTTCCCCCATGTTCGTTTGTTTTGTTTCTTAAATTCCACTATGAGTGAAATCATATAGTATTTGTCTTTGACTTATTTCAGTCAGCATAATATTCACTAGCTCCACCCACATTGTTGCAAATGGCAAGATTTTATCTTTTCTATAGCTGAGTACAATTCCATTGTTGTGTGGTGCATATACATATGTGTGTATATATCTCCTTTGATCTCCATTTAGTCGTTGGACACTTGGACTCTTTATAATTTGGCTATTGTTTATATTGCTGTTATAAACATAGGTGTCCATGTATCCCTTCAAATCAGTATTTTTGTATTCCCTGGGTAAATGTCTAGTAGTGCAATTGCTGGATCATAGGATAGATCTATTTTTAACTTCATGAAGAACCTCCATATTGTTTTCTACAGTGACTGCACCAGTTTTCATTTCCACCAATAGTATAAGACGGTTCTCCAGGATTGGCATCCTTGCCAACATCTGTTGTTTCCTGTGTTGTTAATTTTAGCCATTCTGACAGGTGTGAGGTGATAAGTCATTGTACTTTTGATTTGTAAATCCCTGATGATAAGTGATATGGAGCATCTTTTAATGTATCTCTTAGCCATCTATATGTCTTCTTTGGAAAACCATCTATGTCGTCTGCCCATTTCTTAACTGGATTATTTGTTTTTTGGGTGGGGAATTTGATAAGTCCTTTATAGATTTTGGATACTAACTCTTTATATTTCATGTGCAAATATCTTCTCCCATTCCAAAGGTTGCCTTTTAGTTTGGTTGATTTTTTCCATCATTGTACAGAAACTTTTTATCTTGATGAAGTCCCATAGTTCCTTTTTGCTTTTGTTTCCCTTGCCTCAGGAGATGTATCTAGTAAGAAGTTGCTCCCGCTGAGGTCAGGGAGGCTGCTACCTGTGTTCTCCTCTAAAATTTTGATGGTTTCCTGTCTCACATGTAGGTCTTTCATCAATTTTGAATTTATTTTTATATATGGTGTAAGAAAGTGGTCCAGTTTTAGTCTTCTGTTTGCTGCAGTCCAGTTTTCACAATACCATTTGTGAAATGTCTTTTTTCCATTGGATAATCTTTCCTACTTTGTTGAAGACTAGTTGACCATATAATTGTGGGTCCACTTCTGGGTTCTTTATTCTATTACACTGATCTATGTGTCTGTTTTTGTACCAGTACCATACTATCTTGATGACTACAGCATTGTAATATAGCTTGAAGTATGGAATTGTGATGCCTCCAGCTTTGCTTTTCTATTCCAAGATTGTTTTGGCTATCTGGGGTCTTTTACGGTTCAATACAAACTTTAAGGTTGTTCTAGCTCTGCAAAAAAATGCTAGTGGTATTTTGAGAGGGATTGCATTAAGTTGCATTATAATTGCTTTGGGCATTATAGTCATTTTAACAATATTTATTCTTCCAATCCATGAGCAAGGAATGTTTTTCCATTTCTGTGTGTCATCTTCAATTTCTTTCATCAATGTTTTATAGCTTTCAGAGTACAGATCCTTTACCCCTTTGGTTAGGTTTATTCCTAAGTATCTTATGGTTTTTGGTGCAGTTGTAAATGTGATCGATTCCTTGATTTCTCTTTCTTCTTCTTCATAGTTGGCATATAGAAATGCAACAGATATCTGTATGTTGAATTTGTATCCTGCAACTTTACTGAATTTGTGTATCAATTCCAGTAATTTTTGGGTCGAGTCTTTCAGGTTTTCTTCATACAGTATCATGTCTTCTGCAAATAGCGAAAGTTTGATTTCTTCTTTGTCAATTTAGATGCCTTGATTGCTGAAGTTAGAACTTCCAGTACTATATAAAATAACAGTGGTGGGAGTCGACATCACTCCTGACCGCAGAGGAAAAGCTCTCAGTTTTTCCCCATTGAAGTTGATATTAGCTGTGGGTATTTCATATATGGTGATTATGATGTTGAGGTATGTTCCCTCTATCCCTACTTTATTAAAGGTTTTTATTAAGAATGTATGCTGTATTTGGTCAAATGCTTTTTCTGCATCTATTGAGAAGAACATATGTTTCTTATCTTTTCTTTTATTAATGTGCTGTATCACACTGATTGATTTACAAATATTGAACCACCCTTGCAACCCAGAGATAAATCCCACTTGGTTGTAGTGAATTATTCTATTAATGTATTGTTGATTTGATTTGCTAGTATCTTGTTAAGAATTTTTGCATCCATGTTCATCAGGAATATTGGCCTGTAGTTCTCTTTTTTAGCAGAATCTTTGGTTTTGGAATCAGGGTAATACTGGCCTTGTAGAATGAATCTGGAAGTTTTCCTTCTGTTCCTGTTTTTCTTTTTTCTTTTCTTTTCTTTCTTTTTTTTTTCTTTTTTTTTTTGGAGTAGTTTGAGAAGAATATGTATTAACTCTTCTTTAAATGTTTGGTAGAATTCCCCTGTGAAGCCATTTGGCCCTGGACTTTTGTTTATTGGGAGATTTTTGATTACTGACTCAATTTCTTTATTGGTTATGGGTCTGTTAAAGTTTTATATTTCTTCCTGTTTCTAGGAATTTGTCCATTTCTTCCAAAATTGCCCAATTTTTTGGTATATAATTTTTCATAATATTCTATTATAGTTGTTTATATTTTGTGGTGGTGGTTATGATCTCTCCTCTCTCATTCATGATTTTATTTTTTGGGTCCTTTCCCTTTTCTTTCTGATAAGTCTGGCTAGGTAGGGGTTTATCAATTTTATTATTTTTTTTGAAGAACCAACTCCTGGCTTCCTTAATGTGCTTTAGTGTTTTGATTGTTTCTATATCATTTATTTCTGGTCTAATCTTTTTTTTTTTTTTCTGCTGGCTTTGGCTTCATTTGTTGTTCATTGTTTTATCTAGCTCCTTTAGGGGTAGGGTAGGTTGTTTATTTGAGATTTTTCTTGCTTCTTGAGGTAGTTTCGTATTGCTACATGCTTCCCTCTTATGACTGCTTTTGCTGCATCCCAAAGGTTTTGGACTGTCATGTTTTTATTTCCATTTGTTTCCATACTTTTTAAGTTTATTTACTTATTTCAACAGAGACAGAACATAAACAAGGGAGAAGTAGAGAGAAAGGGATAGAGAGAATCCTAAGCAGGCTCCATGCTTTCAGTGTGGAGCTGGATGCAGGGCTCGAACTCATGAACTGTGAAATCATGACCTGAGCTGAAATCAAGAGTCAGATGCTTAACCAACTGAGCCACCCAGGTGCCCCAGTTTCCATGTATTTTTTTTAACTTCTTCTTTAATTTAGGTTGACCCATTTATTCTGTAATATGATGTTCTTTAACCTCCATGTATGTGTGGTCTTTCGAATTTTTTTCCTTGTGGTTGATTTCAAGTTTCATAGAGTTGGGGTCAGAAAATATGCAAAGTATAATCTCAACATTTTTGTACTTGTTGAGGCCTGATTTGTGACTCAGTATATGATCTATTCTGGAGAATTTCCCATGTGCACTTGAAAAGAATATGTATTCTGCTGCTTTTATTCTGCTGATAAAATATTCTGAATATACCTGTTTAGTCCATTGTTCAGTGTATCAATCAGTACCATTGTTTCCTTGTTGATTTTCTGCTTAGACGATCTGTCCATTGATGTCAGTGAGGTGTTAAAGTCCCCTACTATTATTGTATTATTGTCAATGAGTTCCTTTTTGTTTGTTATTAATTGTTTTATGTATTTGGGTGTTTCAAGTTGGAGGCATAAATATTTTCAATTGTTAGATTGTCTTGTTTGATTAACCCCTTTTTCTTTGATACAGTGCCATCCTCATCTTGTGTTATAGTTTTTGGTTTTAAAATGTAGTTTGTCTCACAAAATTACTGCTACTCTGGCTTTCTTTTGACATCTGTTTGCAAGAAAAATATTTCTCCCTCCCCTTATGTTGAATCTGCAGGTGTCTTTAGGTCTAAAATGAGTCTCTTGCAGGCAGCATATAGATGGGTCTTGTTTTTTATCCATTCTTACATACCTGTATCTTTTGTTTGGAGTATTTAGTCCATTTACATTCAGAGTAATTACTGATAAGTATGAATGTAGTGCCATTTTAATGCTTGTTTTGTCATTGTTTCTAGAGATTTTCTGTTTCTTTTTCCTACTCAGAGTCCCCTATAATATTTCTTGCAGAGCTGGTTTAGTGGACACAAACTCCTTTAGTTTTTGTTTGTCTGGGAAACTCTTTCTCTGCTTCTATTCTGAATGATAGCCTTGCTGGATAGAATATTCTTGGTTATTGATTTTTTGCATTCAGCATGATGAATATTCTATGCCAGTGCTTTCCAGACTGCCAGGTCTCTGTGGAGAGAGCTGCTACTAACCTTCTTTGTCTTCCCTGTGAATTCTCTTATTTTTCTGCTTTTAAGATTTTTCTTTACCACTCTATTTTGCAAATTTAACTACTATAAGTCTTGGTGTTGGCCTGCTTTTGTTGATTTTGATGGGAGCTCTCTGTGATTCCTGTATTTGGAAGTTTGTTTCCTTCCAAGATTAAGGAAATTTTTCAGCTATTATTTCCTCAAATAAACCTTCTGAGCCCTTTTTCTCTCTTTGTCTTCTGGGACTCCTATGATACGAATGTTATTATGCTTTATGGCATCACTAAGTTCTCTAAGTCTATTCTCATGATCCAAGATTTTTGTTTCCCTCTTTTGATCAGCTCCATTGTTTTCAATAATTCTATTTGCTATGTCACTTATTCATCTCCCTGATTCTTCCACCTTTGTGGTCATTACTCCAGTTGATTTTGAATCTCAGATATTGAATTTTTCATTTTGGCTTGATTGTTTTTAAGTTCTTTTATCTTTGTAGTAAAGGACTCCTTGTGTCTTTTCGAGCCCAGTTAGTATTCTTATGATTGATTGCTTTAAATTCTGGATCAGGCATATTACTTATATCAGTTTCAATTACATCCCTGGTAATGACCTTTTCTTGTTCTTTCCTTTGGGATGAATTCCTGTCTTGGCATTTTGTTTAAGTCTTTGTATTATTCTGTGTTAGGAAAGCCTGTCACGTTTCCTGCTTCTGAGAGTAATAGCTTTATGAAGAAGAGGTCATATAATGTTCAGGGCCTGGCACTTCAGACAGTGTCTTTGGCATATGCTGCACACACACTGCTCTTGGGTTATGGCTGCTCTCCCTCAGGTGAGCCCTATGTAGGGTTTCTCCTTGCCTGTAGTGGGGAGTGTTTGTACCTTGGCCAGAGTGTGGTGAGTTTTAACTAGATATGCTCTGATTTGCCTGTTAAAAAAAGACCTGAATCTATTTCCACTAAAGGTGATGCTTTGAAGAACTCTATGGTCAGTAGATGGGGAGCGTGCAGGGGGTTTTCACTGGTCTTCTCACAGAGGGACCTACTGTGCTGGTTCTCAGGCACGCTTTCCCTAGAAAAGCAGTACCAGCAGAGCTCAGGGAGGTGGGAGTTGGTGTATACAGGTTAGGCAGCCAGTGTTTGCCCTGTGCTGTTTACTAAAGATAGTTTATGCTGAGGAACAAGAAAGGGAAATGGCACTAGTCAGCTCCTTTGTCCCTGGAGAGAGAAGTTCATGCTTGCTCCTGTCAGGAAAGCCCTCCCAGAAGAGCGAATAATTTTCCCTTGTGTGTTGTAGGTGTTTTTCAGACTGCTGTTTTCACATTGTCTGTCTCCAACTTGCTTGTCTGCCTGGACAAGTGCAGTGGACTTTTTGCTCTATCCCAGCTAGGCCGGCTAAGTTTTAAAATTCTAAACTTTAGGGAGCTGGTGTGGCAGGGACCTGTGCTGGTCTTCTGGGGGACAATCTCACTGCACTGGGATTAGTGCAGGTTTGACCCAGAAAGGCACTTGCACCAGAGCTCAGGAGTGTAGAATTTGGAACAAAGCACACTAAGCGGTCAGAGTCTGAGTTAGCTGCCCTCAACAGGTGTCTCTGTATCTATGCTGAGGAGAGAGAGAGGGAATTGGTGCCTGCCTACTCCTTTGTCCCCAGAGAGACAATGCCACCTCTCTCAGATACACTCTAAGAAGGGGGGAACTGTCTCTCCCAGTACATTTCAAGTGATCCACAGGTTGAATCCTCTGCCTCTGGGTAACCTGCCTGCCTTCCCTACGGGAGTGCTGTAGTACACTCAAGGCTTTACCCCAGCCATGCCATGGACCTCTAAAACTCTAGTCTTTGATCCCCACTGGTTGCAAATACTCATGAAAATCAGCCCCTCTTGTTTTCCCAGTCAGTCGCTTTGGGGAAGTGTTTTCCTTGTGTGATCCCCTATGTGCTCCTCTCACTCTCCCCCTCTCTCTGCAACCAGGGCTCCCTCCCCTCCACAACACCTGTGATCTGTTTCTCCCCAAAACCGTGTCTCTACACCTCTTACCTTCCACAATGTGTCCTCCTCTCTCCTTCTATTTATGCAATTTGTCCTGATTTCCTTAGTTTGATTTCTTGGGTATTCATAATGATTTGATATTTATCTAGCTGTGTTCAAGGGATGAGGCAAGCCTAGGGTCTTCCTACTACTCTTCAATCTTAGCTCCTCTCCCCTCTATACTGTTTTCAAAAGACTCACTTGATGCCTTAAAGTTCTTTATAAACTTAAATTTAATTTTTGTTGACTTGCTGACATTTTTATTTTGGTATGTTAAAGTCAAAGACTGTCCTCTATGATCATTGGGACATTTTATCAATAATCTAACTTATAATATGTAATCAGGTGTAGATTCTCTTTTAATTCCTATACAGATCAGTGGATTTGGATATTACTGAAGCTGTTAAAACCATCCATGAATTCTTCCTGTCTAAAGTCTTCTGGTATTCACTCTCATTTACAATGGTAATTTACAACCTATTTTTAAACATTCAGACTATGAATAATCTTTCTATTTAGAAGCATTTCCTCAGTGAGGTACAACTATTTTGAATCTGCAGATCATATGCTAATTTAAATATTTTCTTTCTATAAATTTAGACCTCATACCTTGAATGATGCCCAAGGAATTTAGTCACTTTGTAGAGAAAAAAAAATGTTCTAAAGAGTTGATATCTTTATTGACTTGAGGCACTCATAACTCGAAGAGTATGAATCTAAGATTCTTAGTCTTATCTTGTAATCAGTATTGTTGGAAATTAAGGATATATCCTACCTGTCAGAAACTATTGTGGAAACAGTTTTTACACATGGAAAATAAATGTAGCTATCTGTGAACATAGTCATGAATGTGGTATATTAGAAATTAACCAATAATCAGTATCTAGGCTTGTAAAATATTGTATTTCTTTCTAGCTACTGAATGAAGCCACTAAAATAGCTGATTATGTTTACATTTCAAAAGAAAACATTTATAGATAATAATAACTTCCCTTAAGAAGTGACTCCTATCTGTCTGTATGTGTTGTCTTTTGTAGCAAATCCATTCTCAGGTCTATGCTATTCAGCATGACATTACAGAATGAGCCTCCCATAGAAACGATAGCTCCAGGAGTCTGGGATATAAGCCAGCCATCCCCAGTGACCCTGCAGGTAAGTGTCAGACTGTGAAACTAAAGTATACATGGCAAGAAAAAAAAAGTATTCATGGCAAGTATTGGTTGATAAGTAGCCTATCAATTATAGAAATTATTTTCTTCTGGGGTCATACATTTTAATAGTCTTCTCTTTCTCTAAACTGCTGGGATTTGTAAAACCTCTCGTGCTTTTTTTTTTTTTTTTTTGTATTCAGTACTCTCAAAGCACTTTTCTCCCAGCTTACATAATAGCAATCTCAAACCATTCTCCATCAAACATGATCATGAAGGAAAAGGATAGAGCATTACCATTAGTATATTCATTTTTCTGTCCATTGTCTGAAAACAGTCATTGGTATATATTATTAAATTGGCACCTTACACCTGACTCTGCATTGTGTCATGTTTCCTTAAAATCCTTCAATTGTCTGTATCTTATATGACTAATGATTAGCTCATCAGTGGGGGAGAAACTGCAGACAAAATCCATCCAACATATTTTTTTTTATTAAGGCCTCTTCTTTCTGTGATTTGCAATCATGAATAAAAGGTGGCTAATGATTCCGGGCTTTGGTCCTTACTGCTGAGAGCTCCAGGTGTGTTCATCATTATAAGTGATCATATTGGTCAGAGACATGAAGCATGGCCACTCCCATTTATGGAAATGGAGGGAATGTGAACTTTCTATCTCTATAAGGAAAAACTGGGAACTGCTATCTGGATAGCACTCTCTAGAACTGGATTTCTCAACCTCACCTGAATACTAGTGACATTTTGGACCAGATAACTCTTTGTTGTGGGGGCTGTCTTATGCACTGTAGGATATTTAGCAGCATCTTTGGCTCCTACCCACTAGATGCTGGTAGCACCTCCCAAGTTCTGACAATCAAAACTGCTTCTAGATATTGTCAGATGTCCTCTAGGATAAAAATTGCCCTCATTTGAGCATAGTTGCTCCAAAGAAAGATAGTGGAGTCTCTAAGCTCTTAAGTTTCTAGGTTTGGGGTGAGAGACAATTTTTAGCAAGATGGATAGAAAGATGTTGAAACTGGAAGAGAAAAATAATAGTAATAAAAATGTGGCTTTCACTCTGAAAGAAGTCCAAACAGTAACCAAAGATCTATTTCTAATTTGCAGACATGATGATGAATAAGTGTTTGTTCGATCTTGGCACAACATCACAGACACTCAACGTATGATGGGTTATTGATTAGTAGATGTTCCATTGTAACAGGAAAACTACCTTCTTTTAAGAGGACAATGCATTTTTTTTATCATACTATTGCTTGCCAGATTGAAACAGCCTCAGCTTAGTGAGAATCTTCCAAGTCTGGTCATTATCACGGCTTTGAGGATATAAAGTTATGATTAGAAGGGTCTTTATCAAGAGTAGTGGGGGTGGAAGAAGAAGGGAGTCTAACAGGTGATTCTTCTCAGATGAGAGGAATAGCTCCTTTTGAACACAGATCCTGGCAAGTAGAATCTACGGATAAGTTTCAAGTATTCAATAGCAGCATAGATTTTCAAGTAGAAATCTGGAGCCATAACTAAATTTATCTTACCAAAAAAAGGAGGGGCATGTAATTCATTCAAAAGTATGCAAAAAATTAAATCAGCTAATTTTTATAAAATAATTTTAAATGGTATAGACATACAAGGAAAATTCTCAGGATATTTTTAATTGATGATGAAATATACAAAATAAAATAGGAGTTATTAAGGTATTAAAGTTAAAACCCTTAATAACCAAAATCACTCTAATTGTACACAGCTAAATTTAGAGCAGGATCTTTCAACCTAAAGATTATAGTGAGGAAATTAGAGTTCTGCAACCAGTGTTTGTGTTAAGGAGTCAAGATGGGTCTCAGGGAAAGACATCAGGCTCAGAGTTAGAAAATCTAGACTATTAGTCTTAGCTTTTTAACAAAAAATTTTATGACCTTGAATAAATCACCAAACCTATTTTCACCTCTGTACAATGAGAGGGTTACATTATGCCTATCCAACTTCTTTCAGATCTGTACTTTTCTGATTGTCTTTATTAGACAGGCAGTTACTGCCACATGGTAGCTGCCCTAGTGTGATAAGGGATGTGATATGTCACAGAACCTGAATCCCTCAAGTCCATCATTTTTTGGGGTGTGGGGTGGGGTTTCTATGGCTGAGGCACAGACCAGAAGCAATGAATGGTGTGAAGTAGATCTGAGTTCAGAAATGGAGACAGATTGCATGATTCCATTAACCTGGGTTACCTTTCCCTCTCCCTCTCCCTGGATACAATGTAGTAGAGTTTAAGTATCACTTAAACTTAATTTAAGTTTAATATCACAATTTAAGACCCAAGAGCAGAGTTTTAGTCAATGTTGCACTTGTTCTATTCTATATTCCTCTACTTCCCAATCTCCCCATTCATGTCTGCATTCACTATATTCTGGCGTACTTGTTATTCCTAGTTGCCCTATGCAATGGTGGTTTTAGTTCTCTTCATCTAGCCCTCTCTGCAACTTTTGACACTCTCTCTTCCCCATTACAGAACACTCTTCTCTCATTATCCTTTCTGTTTCCTTCCCAGGCTCCCTTTCTGCTAATCCTTTCTGTTGACAGTTCTGAAAGGTTCCATCTGCTGCCCAATGCTATTCTCAGTATATATACTCTCCCTGGAAGAATTTCTTAAAAAGTTTTTTGAGATAAAATTCACATACCATACCTTCCCATTTAAAGTGTGCAATATAGTAGTTTGGTGGTTTTTTTTTAGCTTTTTCAAAGATATGTACAGTTATCACCAACATCAATTTTAGAGCATTTCAACATTTCAAATAGAAATCCCATAACTTCAGCTATCACCTCCTATTCCCCCATTTTCCCCAATTTGAAGAAACTACTTATCTACTTTTTGTCTCTATAGATTCTCCTGTTCTGCACATTTCATACAGATCAAATAATATAATATTTGGTCTGTTGTGACTGGCTTCTTTCACTTAGCATAATGTTTCAAAGTTCATCTACATTGGAGCATATATCAGTATTCATTCCTTTTGTTGTTGTTGAATAATACTTTATTGCATGGACATACTACCCTTAATTTATCCATTCATTAGTTGATATGCATTTAGATTGTTTATACCTTTTAACTATTAAGATAGCACTGCTGTGAACATTCGTGTACAAGTTTGTAGATAATATGTTTTCATTTATTTGGATATATATATCCATATATATATATATATATATATATATATATATATATATATATGGCACTGGAATTGCTAGATCTCATTCATTACCAAGGTTTTATTCACAGTATCTATCCAAGTTCATTTATTAGTCTATCTCTATTTCAGATTCTTTCATACCACAAGCTTCAGGCAAATATGGTCACATACCTGCTGAAACTCCCATCTGCACATTCTGTAGACAGTGTCAAAGACAACATATCCCAAACTGAGCTCACCTTCCTCTCCAAATTGTTTTCACCCCTGAATTATTTATGTTTGTTCATGTCCCCCACATACCCTCACTTGTTTCATTTGCCTCCTCCGTGTTTATCCCTATTCATTCAGTATATACTATATCCTGCCAATTTATCTCCCATATACTCCCCAAGTATATCCTCTCAATTTGCTACATCTGCCTAGTTCAGAAATTCCCTCCTAGGTTACAAGAGTTTAACTGGCCTCCTTGCCTTTAGCTTTGTCATTCTCGCATCCAAAATCCATGTGTGATCCTTCTAAAATTTAACTTTGAACCTGCCACTCTTCTATTTATACTCTTCAATAACTCAACACTACCTAGAGAATTAAGGTTATGCTCTACAGTATGACCCTCCCCACATTGTTTTTCTTACCATCCCTTGTCTGACACTTCGAGCTCCAGCAACTTTGAAAATGTTGTATTTTCTGACATGCACTGTCCTGCTTTTAGCTCATGTGCATTTATAAATACCGTTTCCTGCTTGCAATGTGCCCTCCCCCTTCCTTTCACCATCCACTGCCCACCCCCTCCTGTGACTTTGTGTAATTAATATTCATCTTTTAGGTTCCACAGGCCTTCCCATAGATATCTCTCCCATATGCTCTCCTCTGTTTCTACCTTAAGCAGGGTTAAGTGCCCTTCCTCCATGTTCACATAATAACCAATAAGATTTTCTTTCAACACATGGGCCACATATTTCTTTCTCATTAACTTTTTACCCATTGACTTCTTGACATCTGAAAGCTTTGAGTGTTTTATCCCCAGCATCTAGCATAGTACCTGAAATATAGTATTTCTAAAATTGATGATATGCATCCATTCCTCTGATCACTATAATAACCCAACCTACAGATATTTCTAAACTTAGCACTTGATCCACTTATTGGAATCCAGATACCAGAGTGTTTGGTTCTTACTTTTATGTAAATGACCTTCTTCTTTTTTCTAAGTTTTTAAATTTATTTTGAGACAGAGAGACAGCAGCATGAGTGCGGAAGGGGCAGGGAGAGAGAGAGAGAATGGCGGGGAGGTGGGGGGGAATCCCAAGCAGGTCCCTGCTGTCAGCACAGTGAGTCTGATGCAGGGCTCAATCTCACAAACTGCAAGATCATGACCTGAGCTGAAATCAAGTCAGACACTTAACCAATGGAGCCACCCAGGCACCCCTAAGTGGCCTTCTTCTTAAACCAGTTCTTCCTTACTCACTCACACAAAGTATTTTACTTTACCTAACATTTCATTACAGGCTTACTTTCCATTATCTATAATTTTAGGGGGAGGCAACAGTCTTATTATTGATATGAGTCCTTTGAACACAGTACATTTTGCATCCTAATGTAGCAGAGATTTTTTATTTTTTGTTTTTTTCTTTCTCATCACTCATAAATTGCCTTATGGGTCCCCCTTTTATGACTCCTTCCTTAAGACTCACCCAAATTGCCATCTAGTTGGTAGGTATGCTTTCTTTCCCCTGAACTACTATAGCACTTCTGGACTAATATTTGTGTGCTGTTATTTGTGTATAAACATCTACAGTCTAGAGAATAGTTCTTTGAACAAGCTAACAGAATAATGGGGCCCCAAGCTGGGCCCATGGGAACCTATGGTCATGGTTATGGGCCATGGACACTAGGGACATTCACAGCAGCTCCTTTAAGGAATTCCAAGTCATGAAATCATAGTAGGAACCATGGTGGTCAAGTGTCAATGAAGAAGGATGAGGAGAGGAAATGAAGCAAGAGGGATAAATCGAACACAAGAAACCAATATCTAAATATATAAGGAGGTATGAATTAGAGGGTTGATGATCAGGCCTGAATATTTTCCCATATCCCAGAGGAAAGAGCCTCATAATTTTTTGTTGATATTGTTCTTAAAATCAGGAGTTTATCCTCAATGCTTGAGGCAAGAATGTAACAAATAGGTGTCATAGCGCATGCTATCAAATGGAGATATTTGAGATCTCCAGTAGCACTCCTTGAAAAATAATTTTGAGACCAAACCCAGGGTTAATTAATCACAATCATAGAAGAAGACCAGAGTCTTCTAAATTAGGCTTTAAGTTCACTGAAAGTGATGAATACTTTTTAAAACCTCCATAATCCGTGTTACTCAAAAAAATTCTAGAGCAAATATAATGACATATACTTTAAGGGAACTTCACTTCTGTGAAAAATTAGAACAAGAGGCATTTGAGAGGAATTCTAATCTTTTCTATCAATGGCTCAAGAACCAGTAATTTTAGCTTCATAACATATGTGATAATGCAATTTGTATAAGGTGTCATTCATATATCAGAAATTAAAAATTCATAAGTGAAATATACCAAAGAGTGTATTATATATTTGTGCAAAGGGATACATCTATATTCTCATCAGATAGCTTTAGTTTCCTTATCCACCCTGCCTTCTACTTAAAACCAACATGAAATTGAACTAGCTCATCAAATAATATTTCCAGTATTTTTTAAGTTTATTTATTTATTTTGAGAGAGAGAGTGAGAGAGAGCATGTGAGCAAGGGAGAGGCAGAGAGAGAGGGAGAGAGAGAATCCCAAGTAGGCTCTGAGCTGTCAATGCAGAGCCTGACACAGAACTGGTCTCATGAACCATGAGATCATGACCTGAGCTGAAATCAAGACTCAGATGCTTAACTGACTGTAGAATCCAGGTACCCCGATTTCTAGTATTTTTATTTCATGTGTTTAAAAATATTAGGGCATGCAAAGAGTAACTTGTAACCGGCTAATTCTGGAGTTATTTCTCTTTAAGTCACCAAAATTAATCTTTCTTTCAGAAAGAGGCAAAATTTATTATAATGTTGTTTTTCTATGACTTAGTTCTTTTATCATGTTGGAGTAATAAGTGTGGCCAAGTATAACAAAAATTATACCAAAAATTGATGTGGCAACAAATTTTTGAGGTTATGAAATTGCTAAAATGTTTTTCTAGTAAATAATCCAAGTAGATTCAACTGTATTTCAAGACGTACCTTACATGGTCTACCTTATAATGTTGCTCAATTTTCTCTGAGATCCAAAATGAACATAGTTCAGCAGAGAAAAATTATTTAGATTTTTCAATATGAAAAAAATGTATTAAAATGTTAAACACACATATGGAGCACTAAAATATCTAGCTCATTTACATAGTTTGAAACTGTATATTTTGTTAACTATTTTTTTTATTTACTAGAATCATATTTTCACTAAAACATGATTTAATGGAAAGCATACTCTGCCAAAAAAAAGGCCTGAATTCTAGCCCTGTCTATAAATCTGAACAATAGAGCCAGAGGAAAAATACTCTGTTTGGTTATATACTTGCAAAACAGATCTTTACCAGAGATTTCATGTCTACAAAGTGGTTCACAGCCCTGTAGATTCCTGAGGTAGTAACCAATATAGAGTAATTATTTATCTTTTCCCAGGTGTTTACATGAAAATGTAGAATTACCATTTGCAATTTTTATCATTTAATAATAGAAAGCATTTTAATACTGAAATGTAGAAAGGATATAATTTCATCAGTAAACAAAAATGTAATATTTAATTTATGAAATTTCAAATATTATTTTTATTTTTCTCATTTTTCCTCACAAAACATTACAGTTACTAATTTATATCATTTATATAAATGGTTGAGGATTTGCAATACCATGTACACTTAAATACCAAGTTCAAACCCTAATGATTCTTTTTAAAAATATTTTTAAGTATTAAGAGCACAGACACATAGGAATTTCCCTTTAGTTTCTACAAACCTAAAATAGAGATTAAATTAATGATGCATTTTGAGGCATTCAATACATGGCAAATCATTTTTTTAATTTCAGATTGATTTTCCAGCTACTGAGTGGGAGTATATGAAACTTGATTCTGAAGAGAATAGAAGTAATCTTGAAGAGCCACCAAAAGAGTGCTTAAAACATATTGCCAGACTTTCACAGAAACTGTCTCCTTTACTGTAAGTGACCCAGATCTTCTGAGTGAATTTTGCCTGCTGTTCATGATACCATCAACCGTACTGGAAGCACTGATATCTTTAAAGAGTGAACCTTCTAACAAAACTCCTTTCATTTCCTAAAGTGACACCTGTTGGGTGATCAATTAATGTTTAGGAGCTAAATTAGTAATTCTGTGTGTTTTTTAAAGATTTTTCTCCCATGGCATTTAGCAACTTTAACGTTAGTTAAAGGACAAATAAAAAGATAGGAAATCATTTAGTTTAGTACCACAAAACAGAGACTGATTAGATATATATCAGTGTTTAACAGTGATAAACCATTGCGATCATCCTTCAACTGAGTAGAAACTTGTTTTAGTAAATAAGAAAAAGCAAATTTTAATTATTATGCAGATTTAGAAATAATAGATATAAGTCATGTTTTAATAGCACTAAATTAGTGGCTAATGAGTACTTAAATTTTGTCAAGCACTAATTCTCTGAGAAATGAAATAACATCCCAGGAAGAACTATAAGAGAACTACTGATATTGGTGCTTTCTACTTGGTAATATCTAATCCATCACTGATGGTGCTCATTAATATGTACAAAAGCATAAAACTTAAGAAGTAACTTTTTAAGTATAACTGATAAGATATAAAATGTGATAAAGCTTTTTATTCCAAGAATAAGAAATTATTTAAATATTTTTGAGACTCATGTGATCTAAATAATCTTTTTGAGTGATCCTTGGACCACAATTTGAAGAATGGGTTATAGAGAAAGAAAGAATGGAAGCAGTACAGCAAGAAGGTTGATATAATTTTTTAACCAAGAGGTCATGGTCATGGTGGCTAAGACTAGGGTGATGATCATGGACTTTGGTAGAAATGGCTAGATTTGGGAGACATGTTTTGCAAGTTGAGAAGACATGAGTTGATGATTAATAGTAACTAGGGGATAAGCCAACTGGAAAAGCAAGAAATCAAGTCAAATAAATGGAGAATCCAAAGTTTTGAAAAGATTGAATGGACAGATGTTAGAGTCATTTTCTGGAGAAAGAATAAGTTTGGGCATTTCAGACTGAAGTGTTGAGTGTGAACAAGAGTTCTGTTTGGTTAATCTTATTACTGCTCTTATTTCTAATTTCACTTTGTAATACTCTTTTCCTCAAGCCAGTGACATCAATGTCCTTCATGTACTTCAAATGTGCTGGCTCCTATCCCATCTCAGGGTCTTTTCATTTGGTGTTCCTTCTGTCTGAAACACTCCAAGTCTTCACATGGATGAATCATCTCACTCAGGTCAAGTCTTCACTGAATTGCGATCTTCTCAAAGAAGCGTTCTTTGACTACCCTATCTAGTGAAGTTTTTCTCTTTACTCTCTACCTTATTACTTTTTATTATCACACATAACACAATCTATTATCATCTTGTTCAATAATGCATTTTTTTCTTGTCTTCCTTATTAATTTGTAAGAATTGGGAGAGCAAGAAACCCATCTATCTTGTTTGTCACTATATTTCCAGTACTATACACTGTGCTTAAAAATACTACATGTAAGGGGTGCCTAGGTGGCTCCGTTGGTTAAGTGTCTGACTTTGGCTCAGGTCATGATCTCACTGTTTGTGGGTTTAAGCCCTGTGTTAGGCTCTGTGCTGACAGCTCAGAGCCTGGAGCCTGTTCCAGATTCTGCGTCTCCCTCTCTCTCTGCCCCTTCCCTGCTCATTCTCTGTCTCTCTCTGTCTCTCAAAGATAAATAAACATTAAAAAAAAAACTACATGTAAAATAAATGTTATAATTAATAAAATTACTTCACATAGTATCTGATATAAAAAGTTACCTTAAGGGTTGTAAATTATGGCCATTCTTATAGTCCTTATGATATATTTTGATAAACCATTGTTATAGTAAACTACTGTCAATTAAGTGAAGCATCTTTTCCTTCTACTTACTCAAAAATATAAAAGATTACATTTAACAAATGTGTCACATATCAGACTAATATATTTTTGATAGGGGATTTTTTAAATATGAAAAAGATGCCATGCTTTGAAATTGTAAATATATTCAAACAAAAAAGATCAAAAGCAACAAATAATGACATCACTTCCTTTAAATATTATGAGTTTGTGTTTTTAAATTTACCCCAGTGAATCTCAACTTGTTTCAGACCTCAGTTTCTACTTAAATTAATAATTTACATATAAAACAAGCAACATTTTCCTCTGTTTTACTTACTCAAATACAATTATTAAGCTGAATACAATCTTATTCTGGATTCTGAAAAAGAAAGAGAACAGTCTTCAATGTGATAAAACTTGTTTTAGAATCAGATTAATTAAAAACAGAAAAAAGAATAAGATTTAGTTGTTTCAAAATACCACATTTTGTCATTTAGTTGGTGACAATTATTCCTTTTTTCAAATTGATCAAAAGTAATCAGAGTCAGGAAGTTCAGACTCAATGAAATTCAATGAAAATATACTTATAATATTTGTAAAAAAAATTTAAAAATATATTCTCTTTAAAAAGGTTTTATTTTTATTTATTTTGAAAGAGACAGAGTGTGAGTAGGGGAGGGGCAGAGAAAGAGGGAGAGAGAACCCAAGCAGACTCCTGCATGGTCAGCACGCAGAGCCTGACATGAGGCTCAAACCCATGAAACCACAAAATCATGACCTGAGGCAAAATCAAGAGTCAGAGGCTTAACCTACTGAGCCACCGAGGTGCCCCTAAAAAAATATATTCTTGATGACAAGTAAAAGAATGTTTCTAGGATGAAGAAGATTCTAGAACAAAAGATAGGAAAATATTTGTTTTGAAAGAACATTTGTTTTGAAAGAAATGAATGATTCCACTTCTAGCCATGAAAGACACTTATTACTAGATTAATCCTCCTAACTTAAAGGAATATGACACAGGAAAATACATATGAAATACATGATTTCATAAATTGGACAGGGCTTGAGGTGAGCTCATGAATAAAGTGGTTTTCAGCCTAGTGGTACTTTCTACATTATGGCTCTGGGAGGCATAATCAAAGAAGAGATCTTGCTGAGATTTAAAAAAAAAAAAAAAAAAGTGTGGGCAGAGATCAGAGTTTAATGATGCTGAGGCAGCTGGAATTTCTAGTGTATTATAGTAGAGAGAAGGAAGATGTATATAGGATAGGAGCTACAGAAATATGTAACTGAGTACTAAGCTACTCATGAGCAGGTGAAGATTTTGTAGGGCCTGCAAAAGAACAACCACAGGAAGATGTGAAATAGATATAGATTCCACAGATTGCACAATGCTGGGAGACATAGAAATATTGGCCAATAAGAATGAAGAAAGATCCCAGAACACCCCCAGCATTCAATAAAAAAACCAGAAAGATGCATATTAGGTGTAAGTGCACTTTAGCCCAAGATTAAAGATTGCTATGCCCAACCTAACATATCATAAAAACAAGTCTCAAAAGGCTGAAGTTGATCTGCTAGTACTTGAACTGCCTACTAAAAAAATTAAACATTCGACACCCAAAAGATGGCAAAATTCAGACTCTCAACACTGTAGCATTTTAAATATTTAACATATAATCAATAATTGCTAGACATAGGAAGACTAGGGAATATATAACTATAGCCTGGGATCAGAGGAAGCAATTAACAGAAACAAATCCAAATATTTTAAAATTAGTAGATAATGATTTCAACACAACTGTTATAAAGACATCTATGGATTTCCAAAACAGAAGATATATATGGTTGAACAAATGAAGTTTCAGTAAAAAAATAAAAAATTTTAAAACTGGAAAATTGTACTATATATCTAAATTAAAAAAAAAAAAAACACTGGAAAGGCTTAATAGATTGCATACTAAAGAAACAATAGTGAGCTTGAAGAGAGGACAATAGAAAATTAGCCATGTTAAAGTACAGAAAAAAATAATCCTAAAAGTAGTGATTGATCCTTGTGACCTGTTGGACAATACTGACAATATATGTTTTGGACACACAGGAGTGGAGAGAAAGATCAAGGTAAAAAAAAAATACGTGATAATAGTCAAAATTTTACAAATTTGTTTTAAAATTCAACCCACAGAATAAATAAATAAATATAAAATTCAACCCACAGATATAAGAAACTTAGCAACTCCCAAACAAGTACACACACATTCCCATACTCTAGTCAAATTTCTAAAAACTGAACATAAGATAAAAATTTTTAGGGGCATCTGGGTGGCCAAGTCGGTTAAGTGTCTGACTCTTGATTTCAGCTCAGGTCACGATCTCACGGTTCATGAGTTTGAACCCCGTATCAGGCTCCTCACTGTCAGCATGGATTAGATGCTGGGGATTCTCTTTCTTCCTCTCTCTCTGCCCCACCCACCCTGTGTGCATGCTCTCTCTCTCTTTCAAAATAAACAAATAAACTTAAAAATTTTTTAAAGGATTAGAGAAAATGAACAAATTCCATACAGGGAAAAACTATAATATGAATTACATATTTCTCATCAAAAACAATTAAAGCTGAAAGATAGTAGAATATTATCTTACATCTAGAAAGGTCAAAATAAAATCTATCACCTTAGATTCTATAACCAGTAAAATTATATTTCAAAAATGAAGGAAGAATGAAAACATTTTCAATTAAACACAGCTGAATTTGTTTATGATCAGCTTATCTGTACTGTAAGAAATCTTAAAGGAAATATTACCAGCTGAAAGAAAATGATAACTAGATGAAGCTCAATCTATAAGAATAAATGAAAACACCATTAACGGAAAATAGGTAGGAAATAAAATTACTTTGACTTACATATTTAACATTTTCTTTAAAAAATAATTAACTGTACAAGGCAAAAATAATTATAATGTACTGCTGCATTTATAATATATAAAATTAAAATGCATAACAAATAAAAAAATGAGAAATGAAAAAATGGAAACATACTGTTTTAAGGTTCTTATACAGAAGGCACTATAATATTTATTAATTGTTGGCTATGATATGCTGAAAGATAATATTGCAATCTCTAGAGAATGACACCCCTAAATTTTAAGTGCACGTGTACAGGCCAAGAAGAAGACAGAAATGAAATACCAGGAAAAAATTCAAAAGAAGACAGAAAAAAAAGAGAAATGGGACAAAGAAATGATTTGAACAACAACAAACTAATAGCAATATGGTTGAATCAAAACCAATTATATCCATATTATGTTAAACATAAATAGAATAAAAACTCTAACTTAAAGCCAGAAATTATCACCTACATTACAAAAGCATTACATAACTTATGCTGTTTATAGGTATATATTTTAATCTTTTAAATGTAAAGATTCAGCAAGATTAAAATTTTAAAAGTGGAAAAAGATATATAAGGAAAATTATATCATCTTGATAGATTTGGGGAAAAAAAACAATTGATAAAATTCAACACTTGTTCATAATAAAAACTCACAGAACCAGGAATAGAATGGAACTTTCTCAACTTTAAAATCCTGAGTTAAATCCAGATCTATGGAAAAATCTAAAGTCAACATTATATTAAATGGAGCAGGAATGAATGTATTCCCTCTTACTATGATGGGAAAGCAAGGATATCTACCTAAATATTTCTCCTCAGTGTTGTATTGGAAGTCCTACCCAGTGCACTATGGTAAGAAAAATAAATGTGTAAAACTGGGAAAGAAGGAAATAAAACTTCCTCTATTTTCAGATGACCTGGTTTTGTAAAATCATAGCATTTGACATCAATGTACAAAATGCAATTGTATTTCAGTGAAAAACAGAAAATAAATTTTGTTTTAAAGTTCAATTTACAATATCAAAACCTCTACACTAAAAAGTATAAAACTTAGCTAAGAGAAATGAGAGAAAACCTCAATAAGTGGAAGGTTATATCATATTATTGATTAGAATACACCCTATTGTTAAGATGACAATTCTAATTCTCCCAAAATAAGGATATAGATGCCACTATGCACCCATTAGAATGGATAGTATCTTAAAATGGACAAAATCAAGTGTTGGCAAGAATGTAGTACAATTAGAACTATCATACTCTGCACATAATAATGTAAAATTTTAAACCACTTGAGAAAATAGTCTTTTTTAAAAAGTAGACAGACAGCTGACATAAAACCCAAAAACCCAGTCATTCTCCTCCTAGGAACTTCCTAGGAGGAATGAAAAATACATCCAATCAAATACATGCACACAAATTTTTATAGCAGCTTTACTCATAATATCCCCAAACAAGAAAGTCAAATGTCTATCAGATAGGAGAATGGATAGGAAACTGTGGTGTAGTCATACAAAGGAATAATACTCATTAATTAAAATTTCTGGACTACTGATACATTCAATAATATGGATAATTTTAAAACATTATACTGAGTGAAAGAAGTTATAAATAAAAGTATTTACTCCATGATTCCATTTATATGAAGTTCTAAAATAGGTAATATTAATCTAGAGTGAAACAAATCCTACCAGTGCTTGGCTGTTTGTTTGAGAAAACTTTATGTTGAAAGGAATGTGGTTCTCATTCAGCATATGCATGTTAAAATTTATTGAACTGAATGTGCACATTCCTTTTGATGTAAATTATGCTTCAATAAAAGGGAGTAAAAGAAATATATCTTACTATCTTATTCAATATTGGGGAAAAAGAAACTTCATCATATCAAAATAATTTGTTTCAGTAATAATTTAATAATAATTTTGTTATGGCATCTTTTGAGGACTCTCTGGTGGAGAAGGTAGTGACAAAATAAGACAGGAGCCCAAACATACTTCAAAAATCTCTATAATCCAACTCTTTCATTTTGTAGATGAAGATGACTTTTAAAAATGTAGAGAAATATTAATCTTCAAAATATTTTAATATTTCTCATTATCCTTCTTGGAAGTTTTAGCTAACTTAAGCTAAGCAGCATTGTCAGTTTGGAGGAGACCCTGTTCAAAAGCTGTTGTTGTCATGTGAGAAATGCTGTCCTCCAGTTGAACTGTGGCTCTGAATACTTCTGCGGGAGTGTGGGCAAAACATGAGAAACTGTCAGCGAGTCAATGGCCCTAGTCCTAGATTTCGACCTTCTGTTTAGAATCATTCTCCAGGGGGAAACGCTTGGGCATTTAAAGAAATCCTATTCACTGGCATTTTATTTAACTCCAAGCTTCCAGATAAATATGAGAATTTAAAGCCCAAATCCAGGGATGAATTGAGATCTTTGTTTTTAAAGTTTAGAGCAGACTTTTCTGCACTCTGATTAAACTTGCCTTGAGATGAAGAATATCATCTTTAAAAGATGACATTTCTTCACAGGTCCACTTGGGTCTAAATTAATTTGTAAAGAAAGTAAGAGATTACCTCTGTTCTAAGTAGTACACATTGCGGGATTCAGATTAAAAACTTGGTCAGCCCTAAAGGAGGCAGAGATTTTGTTAACCAAAATGACGTGTGTTTTTTTTTTTTAAGTGACAAGGATAAGAGGAAGAAAACTTAAATTTGAATGATCCGAAGTCTATTTTATTTTGTTTTTCAATAAAAGAATAAAGTTAGTGGGAAGTAAGCTAATAAACTCTGAAATTGTCCCAAGAAGATAAAGGGCTTGTTTTCCAAAGTAAACTAAAATAGAAGTCAAAGCACTGAGTAAAATTTTGTTCTGTAACAGTTTGTAGTGGAGCAAACTCCGATAAATTACAGTTTCCAATCTGGTTTTGCAGAGTCTCTGAGGAAAAGAGAAGATATTTATGGTTTTATCGTTTCCACTGCAATAACGAAAACTGCTCCCTTCCTTTGGTCCTGGGTAGTGCCCCTGGATGGGATGAAAGAACTGTTTCAGAAATGCATACCATTTTGAGAGGATGGAAATTTTCTTGCCCTTTGGAAGCGCTTGGACTTCTGACTTCTAGGTAAGAATTGCAAAAACAATCATGATATTACTGATGAGAAAAGTTGAAGAGAAAAGAAATAGGATGATATGATTAATTCAATAGCTATTCTGGTTCTTCCCAATTTCAATAGCTATAGATATTAAATTTAGACAAATGTAAACTATGAATATAAATTTTAAACAAACTGAGCTATAATTGTGTCTCTGGTGCTAAACTGGAAGTATAATTAATGATCACAGTCTTGTACATGAAGAGTTTAGTTACTCTTACAGAAATACCAAAAACATTAAATAGGGAAAAATAAAATTCTCTACTCTGACCCCTCTCAAAAGAAAAAAAAATCCTGAATAAGTGGGACTATATCTTTTATTATTGAAGTATACAAAGTGTGGCAAAATGCCCCACTTATAGTAGGTGTACAATTAATATCCTAATGATAATGATAAGAAAAAATATTCTCCAGATAGTCTTTCAGAATAAAATACACAAGGATGCAATCAGGGGTGGAGGAAGGATCTCTTTTTATACTTAGGGAGAAATATATGGGAACAAGTGTGGAAGCTGGCTCTGGTTTGGGGAAGCAGCTCTTCCTTGGCTTCTATTTTACATTAAAAGCCAAGAAGAGCTATTTTAAATCTGTCTTGATAGCATCAGTTCACTGATGCCATAAAGAAAGTCTGTAATGTCTAGAATCAGAGAAGAATTGTGGAGACTAGTTCTATTCTGATTTCTCTCTCAAGGGCCTGACACAGGGGAAATGTGGAAGAGAGGGTGACATAAAGGACTTTTCAAACTAATATACTTAGGTTTATGTTAAAATTAGTGTACTTTCCAAAACTTCTAGGATGGAAAAGGAGATGAAAGGGTTTTCTTTTTCTACCACAGTGAGATACCACTTCATACTTACTAGGATGGCTATAATCAAAATCAAAAAGACAAATAACAATAGGTGTTGGCAAGGATGTGGAGAAATTGAAAAACTCATGCATCACATGTGGAAATGTAAAATGGTGAAATCACTTTAGAAAACAATTTTCAATTCCTTAAATACTAAACACTGAGTTACTGTATGACCCAACAATTCCACTCTTAAGTATACCCCAAGATAAAATATCTGTTTAGTCAAAAACTCTTTATGTGATTGTTCAAAGCAGCAATTTTTATAATAACAAAAAAGGAGAAACAACTCACTTGGCCAATAACCAATTTGTGGATAAATAAAATGTGGCCTATCCATACAATATAATACTATTCAGTAATAAAAAAGGAATGAATACTAATTCATGTTACAACAAGAATAAACCTTGAAAACATTATGCTTAATGAAAGAAGCCCGTCACAAAAGACCACATTTTATATGATCCCATTTATAAGAAATGTCCAGAATAGGCAAATCTATAGATACAGAAAATAGATTAGTGGTTGCCTAGGTCTAGGGGAGGTTGGGGAAAAAGAGGGTTGATTGATCATGGACATGAAGTTTCTTTTTGTGATTATAGTCACACAACTCTGGGACTATGCTAAAACCATTGAACTTTACACTTTATGTGAATTGCATGACATTTGAATTATATCCCAATAACACTATTAAAATTTGAAAATAATACTTTTATAGGTAAAATCAGTGGTATGAATCTCTGTAATATCTCCAAAGCATATTTTTCTCACCAGACAATAGAACAACTTTCTAGTTTCTAAAGCATAAGCTGGCTTTATTGGGCAGCAGGGGATTATTATTGTTTTACTAAGATATACTTTGGTCTATTTTAAAGATATTTAAATGTGTCAACAAATACTTTTTATAAAGTTTATAGACTACTTCTTAGTAAAAAAATTTTTTGAATACCCACATTTTTAAATTTTATCAAAGCTTTTTGATCTTTTTTCTGAGGTAAATAGGTTGTTGCTCTGACATAACAAGTATCAGAAATTCCCATCAAACAGATTCATTATGTATAATGTATGTACCAGAAATAGGGAGATCACACATGAATATACTTTCAGTGAACATAATTAGTAGATATTCACTCAAGGGGTAAACCAGTAATGAGCCAAATGTACATACATGCGCCAATGTACAATTAAGAGCAAATTATTTTAGATCCTAAGCGTCCTATGAATGTTAAAAATGAGCTACCTCCTGCGACAGTGTGTGGAAGCCGTAGATTGCAATTTTCATGTAGAAGTAGCTTCATATCCCATCTCTTGAGTTTAGCATTGCACAGCAAAGGACCATGCTGAATATCATGCCAAAGATTGTGTGATCCCAATACCAATAAATTTTGATGACCTAAAGCTTAGCACTAATTATGGTTTTAATTTCATCAATACGATGCTTGTATCCTGGAAGCACCTTTGTGGATGTGTGTTGGATCTCTTCAGAGCTTTTGTTTCACAGCACTGAACTGTTGAGTGGACAGTGCTGAGAGCCCTATTTCCTTTTCCCCTGTCTGTAAGGGTAATAGTTATAAGCCTCCACACACATGGTCTGAGCATGTCCTATCTATAGCTATGCTCTTGCCTATAAAAAACAAATACTCTGGGGCGCCTGGGTGGCTCATTCGGTTAAGTCTCCGACTTTGGCTCAGGTCATGATCTCACGTTTGTGGGTTCGAGCCCCACGTCCGGCTCTGTGCTGACAGCTCAGAGCCTGGAGCCTGCTTCGGATTCTGTGTCTCCCTCTCTCTCTGCCCCTCCCTGCTCACGCTCTGTCTCTCTCTGTCTCAAAAATAAATAAAACATTAAAAAAAATACTCCAATGGTTACTTCAGCAGCAAATATCACCAGTAGGCAGGTGAAAATGCTCAGCACACAATGCAACTGCCTCCTGGCCTTCTAGCACTGAAAAAAGCCCACAGCTATTATCAGGGGCTCTGCTCCAACCAGCGCATAGAGCCTCATGTAGAAATACTCTGGTGACTCATTCTCTGATAACCTTCATGGTGCCTCCAAACCAAAACCGTAGTCCAAAAGCAAAAACAGCGAACCCCATCAGCCAGGAGAGAAGGTTGAAACCAAGCAGTAAGCACTTGATGCACCACGTGCATCTCCGGAGGCACCCCACCTGCTCGTCGCTGTGACAGGATTCTGAGTTCCCAACCCTGCACTGGCGCTGGAGTCATGGGAGCCTCATAAAAATCTTTATCCGAATGAAGCCTATAATATTGCTTAGTTATCTTGCTTATAAAATGAAAGGATTCACTAAATGGATTTCAATATTCTCTGATCCCTGATAAATAAGCATAACTCCAGGGGCTCCTGGGTGACTTAGTCACTTAAGCCTCTGACTTCAGCTCAGGTCATGATCTCATAGTTTATGAATTCGAGCCCCACATTGGGCTTTTGTTGACAGCTCGGAGCCTTGAGCCTGCTTCGGATTCTATGCCTCCCTCTCTCTGTGTCTTCCCTACTCATGCTTAGTCTCTCTCTCTCAAAAATAAATAAACATTTCCAAAAAATAAGCATAATTCTGCTTATAGTGAGCCTTCTCCACCTGAACAGAAGCTGAAAATCTATTTCACTCAATGTTCTATTTATTTTTTTAATGTTTTAATGTTAAGGTCTGGGAGCGCACATGAGCTAAGGAGGGGCAGAGAGAGAGAGAAAGAGAGAGAGAGAGAGGATCGGAAGTGGTCTCCACTCTGACAGCAGAGAGCAGGATACAGGACTTAAACTTACCAACTGTAAGATCATGACCTGAGCGGAAACTGAGAGTCAGATACTTAACTTACTGAGCCACCCAGGCACCCCTTCAATGTTTTAAATATAAAGATCAAATTTTTACTTAGTGACACTTTGTACCATCTAATTTTAATATCTACAATAACCCTATGAGGCAAATACTATTATTATTCCAATTGTACCTATGAGGAAACTGAGGCTTATAGAAATTAAATTGTCCACTGTTACACTAGTAAGTTGAGGAACTCAAGTTAAATCCAGAGATTTAGAGCTTGAAGTGTTTTTATTTTATTTAATTTTTTAATTTTTTAATTTACATCCAAGTTTGTTAGCATATAGTGCAATAATGATTTTTGGAGTAGAATCCAGTGATTCATCCCCCACATATATTACCCAGTGCTCATCCCAACAAGTGTTTTTTTCTACTGCCTCTTGCCCATTTAGCCCATCCTCCCACTCAACAACCCCTCCAGCAGCCTTCGGTTTGTTCTGTATATTTGAGAGTCTCATGTTTTGTCCCCCTCCCTGTTTTTATATTACTTTTGCTTCCCTTCCCTTATGTTCATCTGCTTTGTATCTTAAATTCCACATATGAGTGAAGTCATATATATTTGTCTTTTGCTGACTAATTTCATTTAGCATAATACCCTCTAGTTCCATCCACATTGTTGCAAATGGCAAGATTTCATTCTTTTTGAATGCCAGGTAATACTCCATTATATATATATATATACATCATATCTTCTTTATGCATTTATCTGTTGATGGACATTTGGACTCTTTCCGTAATTTGCTACTGTTGATAGCACTACTATGAACACTGGGTTTAGAGCTTGAAATCTTAACCACTGTTCTTATAGCCTTTCTACATACATACTCTAGGCTATTTACATGTTAACTTTTTTAATGTTTATTTATTTTTGAAAGAGAGAGATAGAGAGACAGAGCACTAGTGGGGGAGGGGCAGAGAGAGAGGGAGACCCAGAATCTGAAACAGTCTCCAGGCTCTGAGCTGTCAGCAAAGAGCCCGATGCAGGGCTTAAACTCAGGAACTGTGAGATCATGACCTGAGCTGAAGTCGGATGCTTAACCAACTGAGCCACCCAGGTGCCCCAAGACTATAAAATTATTTAAAAATGGTCTTATTATAGTAAATACCAGTACTTAACCATCTTATCATGCTTGGATGTTTCTACTTCACTGTGTAATTTCTTTTTTTCCAAGCAATCAGATTTTTAGAGATTATAGGAACTAGTTTCAAAGTAGAGCGTTGTTTATTAAGCATCATTCAGGAAACTTAGAAGCTTGATTTATATGAACGTTGGACAGTTCCTTATCATGCACCAAGGAAGGTCACTGGAAAGGTTAAAATATTTCCATTGCACTCATTCTATGACTCCCACTCTCTTTAACTGAACTACTAAAAAAACTTGAGGACAAGCTGTTTCCAAAAATGAACCTTTCAACTTCTCTAAATTCAAAAGCTGACTTTTCTGAGAACAAACAGTTTGTGCTTGTTAAGTGAGTTGTCAGAGTGAGGTCTTCAGAGATCTGTATTTTTTCTCCTTTGAACAGTTTATTTTTCCAATGGTTTAACCTCTTGAGAACTGAGGTGCTCCATTTCTAGCTCAGAAAATTTTTAAATATTGCTGTTTGTTTAATCCTGTCCAAAGATTCACCATCTCCTTTTGGCTTATTTTTAGCAAGAGACATGTTGAGATTTAATTTGCCTAACGTAGGCCATAGGGTGTTAATATTTCCACTACTGACTGCCAGCAATATGCTCACTGGGTACTGATATTTCCATTAGAGAAGGCAGTGCTGTCAGAATACCAGAAACCAAGGGCGAAGGTCTGTGGTTCTTGGCAGATGGTTGCTATTTTCTTGAACTCTGATGCACAGGCATAACTATTCAACTGCTAATAGCAAGCAGAAATTACCCAAGGAATTAAAAGACAGTTCAAGGAAAGTATTCATTAAAAATAGCAACTCTGAACTGGCATCAGAGGATTACATCAGAAACTTAAATAAAAATTTGACAAGGTACCAGAACTTGCCATCCCACATGATGTAAAATTATTATTTTGCGGGAAGGAGAACAATGCTTAACAGGCAGTGCCTTAGCTTCCAAAATCAGTTTCCTTAGAAAAATGTTTCGTAAACATGTTTGCACCAAACCATTACATCTTTTATTGTAGAGATTAATTTATAGTAAAGACATTTTGACTAGCATTGCAAATAGGTAGTATGGAAGAGAGAGACAGTTAAAACTTCCACATTAGACTAAATAATTAAGTGATAGATAATGGTGTATCTTTCCCATTTATACATATGTGTACTTAGAAATTGACATGCAATGAATCAAGGAGACTGAATAATAAGTCATAGTGGCTATCCCTAAAAAACAATTAGAGAAAAATACTTATATTGAAGATCACCCCACAATATACTCCGTGCTATAATCAAAGTATTAAGTTTTATATGTGCCCAAAGGAAAGAGAGGCAAATTCTTTCTGAAAAAGTAAGGAAATCTTCACAAAGGAATTGAATTCTGACTTGAAATATTCATAGTAATTTCCTGAGTGGAGAAGAGAGGAAATGGCATTTCAGGAAGAAAGGCTAATGTGTGCACAGTTATGGAGTTTCAGAGAATAGTGAGTACCTTAATGTCATATTAGAAGGGAATTGTACTGTGAGACAAGACTGAAAAGGATAGGTCAGTTAGGATGTTTTAGGCCTCATGAGCCAGGTAGTTACTACTGACTCATTTTGGCAGCCCATGGAATTTTGTGAAGAATGGAAGTCATAGAATCAGATTTATACTATACAAGGATAATTCTGGCACCAACATGAAGGGTGAACTAAAAAAAGAAAACGAAAGCAAGGATATTAGATAGATGTCAGGTATTGAAATAGTCCATTTGAAAAATGGTCTGGGCCTGAAAAATAGTAGAGATCCACCAAGCAGATCTGAGAAACATTTCAGAGGAAAGTGAAAAAAAGAGAAGAGATAAGGAAGACTTTGAGCTTTCTGTTTCGGGTAAATGATAGAAAACTATACTGTTAATCAAGACAAGGGTTATAGAAAAAAGAAAATTTAGGTGGTATAAGATGTAGAGTTCTGTTTTGGACATGTTGCATAGCTAAAAACCTGTGGGGCAGGAGCGCCTGGGTGACTTAGTTGGTTAAGCGTCCGACTTGGGCTCAGGTCATGATCTCACAGTCTGCAGGTGTGAGCCCCCAACAGGCTCTGTGCTGACAGCTTAGAGCCTGGAGCCTGCTTCAGATTCTGTGTCTTCCTCTCTCTCTGCCCCTCCCCTGCTCATGTGCTCGCACGCTCTCTCTCTCTCTCTTTCTCTCTCTGTCAAAAATAAACAAACATTAAAAACAAAACAAAACAAAACAAAACCTGTGGAACACTTAGGAGGAGGTGACCAGTATGCAGTTTTATATTCAGATCTGAAGCCTAGCAAAGAAATGAAAGCTTGAAAAATAATATATGAATTGTTGGCTTGAAAGCAGTAATTGAAGCCATAGAAGTAGAGGTACTGCATGTACATATGTGGAAGAAGTAAAGAAAGAGGCAAAAGATGGAACCCTGGAGAGTAGCAACATTTTAAGAGCAGTATACATACAGCAAGCAAAGCCAGAAAAGACAACAGGAAGAATGACCAAGAGGTCAGAAGACATCGAAAAAAGGGTGGCAATTTAGAATTCATAAAAAAAAGGTTTTTAAAGTCTTTAAAGAAGTATTAAATAGAATTAAGTCTAAAAACAAATCAGTTGATTGAAAAAAGAGCAGTCATTGATGGTATTAAGTGAGAGCAGTTTTAATACCGTAGTGAAGTTGGATGCCATACTTCAAGATCCTAAAGAACAAATGGAGAGAAAAACAATTAAATAAATTGTGACTTCTGAAATAGGACCGATGGTAAAGGCTTTGAAGTTTGGGGTTTGTATGCTTGTTCAAATAAAATAGCTTCAAGCATGTTTACAAATGGAGTTAAAGGATGCATAAAAGGAAGAATATTTGAAAGTAGAGGGATAGGTGAAGTAGCAAAATGAGATGGTACCAACAACCACTAACCTGGAACAAAAGTACAAATGGTAATTTTATCCAAGGAAAGGAAGAGAGTAACTTCTACCCCTCAGGTGGGAGGCAAGGAAAAATAAGAATACAATTATAGATAAGTATGAAGGCAGAAGAGAAAACTGTGGAAGTTTCAATACTGTCTCTGTGAAGGAAGAGTCAATATTCTTCTGATATACTTAGAATGAGAAATGTGGTATAGCATAAACCCAATGTCTTGTATAAATATCTTGTCTTTGTGCACTTTGAGAGAGTTTCTGGAGTTGCTTCCAAATTTCACAGTCGACAGCAAAAGCTTTGAAATCAGACAGATCTAGCTCTACTGCTTATTACTTGAATGACCTTGAACAAATTTCCTTATCTATAAGGCAAGGATGATAACATTATGTACCTTATATGATAAAGTACTTATGAGACCATTCAATAAAATTCTACCAATTATCTTTACAATTTTTGTCCTCTTCATCATAATTATATTGTGTTTAGAGTTTTCAGAGTCTTTCAATACCAAACTGTAAATATCGAAATATCCATGGGAATAATTTCATTTCAATTAATTAAGCTTCAATAAGTTAGATTTACTTGTTAAAATGTATATGATAAAAGAACTAGCATCTTTTTTTAAATTTTTTTAATGTTTATTTTTGAAAGAGAGACAGAGCATGAGCAGGGAAGGGGCAGAGAGAGAGGGAGACACAGAATCCGAAGCAGGCTCTAGGCTCTGCACTGTCAGCACAGAGCCTAACATGGGGCTCGAACTCACGAACCGTGAGGTCATGACCTGAGCCGAAATCAGCCGCTTAACCAACTGAGCCACCCAGGCACCCCAAGATTTAGCATCTTAATAATAAATATTGCCCAACTGAATGACATAGCTTACAAAGCACGTTCACATTACATGATTCGTTCTGCAAAATAACTTCTTTAATATTATTAGCAACATTTACATTTTATTGATCCCCATTTTATTGATCCCCATTTTACAGATGAAGAAATTGAAGCCAAATGTGTCTGTTCATTCACTCAATGGATATTTACTGATGGCTTACTCATGTAAGGCACTTCATGTGGCCCTACAGCTAGCACAAAAAAGAAATGTAATCCTGCCTTTGTGGAGCTGCCATCTGCTGGAGGTGGGGAGAAGTAGGTCATGCCATATTATAAATATAAAATGGCAGGTGTTCTAACAGCTCTGAATGAAAAGGACATGGTTCTATGAAAACATGTAACAAAGGAACCAAACCTTTTCTACAAAGTGGGAACTCCCTGAGGAAGTTACAGTTGAACTCAGATCCAAAGGATGAATGGGAATGAATTAATGTTAGGGGAGAATAGAGAAGAGTTTTCCGGGAAGAGAGGATCCATAAAAGGGCCCTGGGGCAGGAACTTAATTTGGGAAACTGAAAGAGAGCCAGTGTACCTGGACTCCAGGGAAGAAAAGTATGATGTAAGATTAGCAGATATGTTAAGATAGAGCTAGAACTGGCGTTCTAAGGACATCTAAACAGAACCATGTTGAGCAACTTGATCTTTATTCTGGTAGCATTGGGAAAGGACAAATGGTTCTAAGTGAGGGAATATTTTGAATGGATTTGCATCTTTTAAAGATAACTCTGGCTTCTGAGTGAAGTATAAATTTGGTGAGAGAAGCAAAAGTAAATGAGGCAATACAGTTAGGAAGCTATAGAAGTAATCCAAGTGTCAGAGGATAGAAAGTCAACCTTAAAAGGGTGGTAGTGGTGATGTAATAAAATGAACAGAATCAGAACATTTAGGAGTAAAAGTGACAAGAATGAATGGGGAAGGGCAGTGAAAAAGGAGGGTGTCAAAGATTACTTCTAGGTTTCTGTATAATGCAGGTAGGTGGAGAATAGAAACATTTGCTAAGATAGAGCACTCTGGGTAACAAATAGATTATAGAATCACCCTGCCATTCAGATTGAGGTAGATTGGCTTTGAGATGTGCTTTGAGTTAATTCCCAATTTCTATATTCAAATCCATAGACTATCCGTAAGGAAATATCTCTGCACAGTTCCTAATGTCTATTTGGATCTAGGATTCATTCTTATTCCTATTGGGTCATGACTGGGCCAATATCCCCATCCAATTAGACAAATTATACTACTCCCTAGTATGTGTCTCTATTGATCTATTTAGAATGCAGTAAGTAAAATAAATATTTTCATCTTGTGGATTTCATATACATTTATATGATAATATCTAGTCAAAAGATACACAAGTCTTGCTAAAAGTACTATAGAAAGCCTACTGGCCTAGTGTTCTGGTTATTTGGATTCTAGTTTCAGTGCCACTAACAAATGGCCTTGAGCAAACAGCTCAAACCATCTGACTTTTAGTTCCTTCATCTGTATAATTAGGAGATTGAACCAGGTCTCCAAGTTTCCTTGAGTTCTAATATTCTGCAATCATGTGAAAATCCTTGAATGAACATGAATTATTCAGTGGGTACAGATTTACAATCATCTTAAAGAATCCTTATTCCCCACTTTCCCTAGAAAAAAATTTCTTCTGTCACATCTGATCATTTTTTAGTACTAGAAAAATAGCAAATACATTCATATTGACATTTTCCTTCCAAGCTGATGCTGATTGTGTCATCAGATGCAAAACCTGCTGGAGAAACTGTTCTGTGCTTCTGATAGTTTTCTAATTCTAACCTGACATTGTGGCTTTTAACTGTGAATAGCCTCATGGCATTCTGCATGAATTCTTACTATGTATTCTGAAATCTGACATTTCTGTTACACTTAAATTTGGTCTCAGATTTCTTTGCTTTTCATTTTACCCAAAGTTGCTTCTTTTTTAAAGGTTGGCATTTGTTACATCACATTTGGCTTTTACCCATCACTTCAAAAATTCTTTGAGCAAGATATTGACCTTGTATCATTTTTTCAAACTAGAAAAAGAAGAACAAAAGAGAAAAACAATGTTATGGGGAGAAAATGAGAAAGAAATAGAAAAGACGAAGTAACAAGTCAAATGGAAGAAGGTGGTATTTTTCTGTTAAAATTTCATTTCATGATGCCACTGGTCCTGTTGAAGGTTGTCAGGATCCTTGGTGATGTTCCTATAGCCCTCTGAGAAGGGTACTGTAAATGTTTGAGGGAAGAGAGGAGAAATGATGATTCCCAAACCTGAGGGCTGGTCACATGACTTCAAAGCCAATTTGTCATTCAGGTAAAAGATAAGTTGATGTACTGCTGTCTTCAGAGCAGACCACAGGGGCTGATTCCTTGACTTACGGGCCCACAACAATAACACATGCCAAAACTATGTTCTCAAAATTAGGTTTGCAGTCCCCGAGGTGCTTACGGGGGTATTGCAAGGTCAAGATTATTTCCATAATAATTCTAATATGTCACTTGTCGTTGTCACATGCATTCATTCATGGGTGTAGTGTTTTCTGACATACAGTATTGCAATAGATATAAACAGGAACAGATAGGGGATCGAGCTGTCTTCTATTAAGCCAGACATTACAGATATTTACAAAAATCTAAAATAGTAGCCTCTTCTCTCTAAATATTTTCTTGTTTTTGAAAACATAGCTATTTTTCAGAGGAATATATTGTTTATGTTAACATGTAAAGGGGTTATTGATATTTTAAATGAATTGATAAATATTTCTTAAATGTCCTGGTTTTATTTCTAATATGGCAATTCTTGACAGATATAACTCACATAAATTAAAACCCTTTGGAGTCTTCCATAATTTTTAAGAGTGCTAGAAGGGTCTTGAGACCCAAAACAGGAGAACCTCTGTTGCACAGCAACCCTAAACACTGGTCAGTTTCGACTTCCACCTTGACCTAAAGAGTTACCCACATACTTAATACTCTTCCTTTCCTACCCACATAAGGATTGCCATTCCAACTTAATCCTCTGCTTGACTATAATCTTTGTGTAAACACTGTTGGCAAAATACAGAGTTGATATTTCCCTAAATTTCCTTTGAAAATATTTATCTTGAAGTTGCTTTCATTTTACTTAATTTTTTCACCTTTGAGTTTTTTAACCACATCTTAGATTCCTTTTATTAACTTTTACAATTCTGTCTTCAAGAAGTATTTTTTCTTTGTGTCTAAATGAACTCATTGGACAATGGACCATGTGCAATTTTTAAATACTTCCTTAACAATTATTGTACAGAGTTATATTTATCTTAGCTGTGGTATTAAGTTCCTTTACAGAGGGCAGAGACTCAATTGTTAGCTCAATTTAGAGGAAACTAAACCGTGACTAGATAGAATCACTGCTCACGAAACTCATATAAAACTGAATAGTAAGGCAGTCTAATGTTTTGGTTTTGATCAAAATTGGTTTTGCTCCTCTAATCAGACATGCTTGGAAAGTAAATTGGGTAACCTAAAGTTACTTAAATGAACAATTAAAAAATGATGAATAACCTTAAAGAAGCGATTACTTCACATGAATTCTTGTTACACCTAATTTTAAAAATTCATAATAAATGAAAATCCCTTTCACCTTTACATGATCTCCTCTCCAAGAAGTAATAGAATTTTACTGACCTTGTATCTTTTTAATATCTCAAATCTGATAGATAGCTATTTATTCCATTGTAAATGATCTATTTTATGAATGAATATAAGGAAGTTTCTTACAAATTTAAGTAAATGAGGACCTAGTTAATATCAGCCTGATGAATCTTCTAATGATACTTTTGCTTCTTCCCCAGACTCAAGGTATCATATCCATGCCTCTAGTAATTAGTAGTCCCAAGGTTAGCAGAATCACTGGAGAGTGACTCCTGCTTTATTATTGGCAGGAATTATGTGTATATTTCAAGAAAATCAGGTCATTGGAAAGTACAATAACCTTGCTTGTGGAAAATTCAAAATAAGTTGTAGTTCTTCTGTCACATATGACATTTCAGTCTGTAAATATCACATGACAGTCAGGAAATATGGGTAGCCCTTACCTCATTGAGGAATGTATTACTGAGCATGAAATGCCAATAACTATATCCCATGAGAAAGTTTAAACAATTTCAGACAACATCACAGGGAAGAAATGCCAAGATTTGTGGAACATATTTGTCCATTGATCTTTGCCTGAGTTCCAGGCCCTGAAAAGGTATTAAGCATAAATTCTCTAGAGGCTGAGATGCCTATTTGGACCTATTATACTAAAAGAAAATTTTAAGTCAGCACAAAAATATACTTGTTCTTTTACAAAATGATATTTACTCTTAAAGAGACATATGATTTTGAGTTTTTTCTAGTACTGATAATGAACTTGTACTTATTCAAATATATTCAAATTTGTTAAATGAGACTTACTTTTTTAAATCATTATATTTTAGTAACCAATGAAACTTTCATGTAGAAAATTTGAAAAACTTAAAAAAATTAAGCTTAAAAAAGAAAACTAAAGTCATCCATGAAATTTAGTATTAATATTCAGATTTTGGTATTAATATTTTTTCTCATCTTTTTATCAAACCTATGGAGAAATATGCACATTTTTATGTACATGCTGATATTATACTGCATACATTTTTCATAATATTTTCATATCATTATTCTTTTAATATTTTTAGACTGCATATATTCTACCATATGGTTATAGCTTTAGTTAACTTTCTATTTTTAGACATTTATGTTATTTCTAATTACATATATCCTTATATATATCTCTGATTATCTTTTTAGGATAAATTCTCAAAAGTAAATAGTTAAATCAAGGAATAATCACATTAAAAAAATTTTTAATACATGTTGCTATATGTTGCCAGCAATGTACTAAGAGGCACATTTCCCAGGAGCTTCCCTAACACTGCCAACGTCTCTTTTAATGTGACCAACTCTTCCTAAAATAATCAAATGAAAGCTATATTTGCTTATGCTTTACTGTTGTTCAGCCTTAGTCACATCTCAGGATGTCATGTGGTTAGTTTCTTAGCAATTTCTCCTCCAATTTCTTTCTAAACTAAATGCAACAGTAGTGAATAAAAAGATCCATTCCTTTCCATTAATGTGTGAAAATTTTCTTTCCAGCATTTTTACATATTAATACAAATATATAATTTTTCCTTTGGAGTGTAGAGATGTTACTAGTGTTTGTTCTCCTATTTCTGAAAAAGTCTGAAAAAAAAACACATCCTTCTTCTCTATTACCTTCAGATTTTTTTTTTTCTCCCTCTTTGACTGAGAGAAAATAAATTTAAAAAGCCCTGGAACTTGTATAAGAGGTATTTTTGAGTTAAATCTATTGCTACCAATGTAAATTATTTCAGAGAACAGCAAGATAAATGGGCTCAATAGTATGATTTTTCTCATTATTATCATCACAATCAATGCATTTTTATTAATGACCCAACATGTATGGAGCCTGATGCTAAGTCCTAAGAATTAAAACAAAAGAGGATAGAACAATTCTTATCTTCAGTTGATTTACTCACTAGTTGAGAATGATGGTACATATATAAAAAAGATAAAATTCTAGTAAACACTAGCATACCTAATTGCCCAATGGAGTCATCCAGTCACTGCTTTTAGAGTTCAGAGAAGTGATTAGTAAACATTGGGGTAGTCACCTTTGGGAAGATTTGACCAGATTTTGAAGGAGAATTCAAACTTTAGGAAGAGAAGAGAAGCTGTTCCAAGTGGGGGTTACAGTGCTCACAAAGGTGAGAATGCACATGACATTTTCAGAGTAAAAATAACCAGTGAGTCAGCCAGAGCAGTTTATTCAGCATTACAGTAGGAGAAAAATCTCATGTTTGGCTAGCCTTGGCTAGCTAGATAAGCAGTATGGGCCTAAGAGAGATGCATTGGAAATAGAAAATCATTTAATGTTTTATAAGAAGTGAATTTAGAAATAATCTAGGGAGGGGGCCCCTGGGTGGCTCAGTCGGTTGAGCATCTGACTTCAGTTCAGGTAATGATCTGGAGGTTCATGAGTTCAAGCCCCACTTCAGGCTCAGGCTCATTGCTATCAGCTTGTCAGCCCAGAGCCCGCTTTGGGTCCTCTGCGCCCCTCTCTCTGCCCCCTCCCACTTGCTCTCTTCCCAAAATAAATAGATATTAAAAAAATAATTTAGGGAAATTTATAAGGTATTACTATGAAAAATATTAGTACCAGCATAAGATAATTATGGCCTAGACTAGCTAGTTCCAGAAGAAACTAAAAACAGGCATAATGTTAGAGCCATTAGGATAGAAAAGTCAACCGAACTTGGCAGCTGATTAGATATAAAGATGAGACTACTAGGAACTTATTATTCAACTGTGCTTGTGTCAGGGATTTATAATGAATGAGCCTGCCCTCAACCAAGTACATAATATAGAATCCCACTGAGAAGATTGTGATAAACTCTACAGGAAGCTACAAAGTAGCTGAAACAGCTTTCCAGGTAAATCAGCCCTTGAGTTTTGACTTCAAAGATGAATTGAATTTTGTCAGATGGGAAAGGGGTGGAAATTCAATGGAGAGGGCAAAAGAGGGGGAAAATATGACTCAAAATTTTAGATCTACATAATTGGAGAAAGATAATAACACAGACCATAATAGAAAAGTCTAGCAGTAGAGATATTTTAGTTGAAAAGATAATTCTGTTTAGACAGTCTTCAAAAAAACAATATATAGATCATGTTCACCAATCTGGAGGCATTTGGGACATATCCATGAGCAAAACAGGCAAAAATTTTCTGCTTTCATAGAGTTTACATTCTAGTATATGGAAATAAATACACAATTAGAGGTATAGTGTTCACCAAGGAGTTTTCTTTGATTGTGATGTTTGTTTCTAATATTTCTTTTGGTGTTTTCATTAGTATCAATAATATAAAATATGCACAATAGAAAGCTTGGGTGACTAGTATCTGACTTAAGTCATCACTTAGGCAGCAAAATGTTCCAAGTAACTCTTTCCTCTAAGACTTCAAACTGTCCTCAAACTGACCTTGATGTCTACAAACGTCAGACAAATGGCTTAGTAATTGAGAGCAATAAATTAGAATCAATCACATTTAGTTAGGAGAAAGTAGTCTAAGTGTGCTAAAACAAGCTGACCTTCTCCTAGCTTTGCATTTTTATTGCACTCTTTCTGTTCTTCACCTGCGGTTGATGTTAAGCTGGGATCTTCTGACCTTCGCTGTACTTCAGGAGATGTGTCTGGACTACAGTCTTACTAGGTCTTACTGTTAGATCATTCAAAGGGAGAAAATTATAAGAAAGGTATTTGCGGGTCAGAAATAAGGGTTTTGAGTGACTAACCTTGGAAATGAAATTTTTGTTGCAATTAAAATGCTCAGTTTAACTTAAGAAAAACTGTGTAAAATGTTACATTTATGCATTACATTTCAAACTGCTATCAAGGACAGTTGAGAGATTTTAAGTAATACCAGTTTTTCTTGACACTGTAGCTGCATAGTATTCATTTCACCCTTCAGTAACCTAATATGCTGAAAAAAGACTGGACATTAAAGACTTTAAAAGTTTCCTGATCTCCATAGTATTGGGAGCCAATCTGAAGAACTCTGTCCTGATTGGTTGAAAGCATTCAGTTTGTTTCCATACAAAAAGATTTTTGGCTTTTGTTTTTTTGTTTATTTATGTCCTCGTTTTTTTAATCAGTTACTGTAAATGGTTCCTTCAAGTTTTAAATTATGCATATTGATTTTTTCCAAAAACATATTTATTTAAAATTAATTATTCTCACCAAAGCCCCAGTAATATCTAATCATGTCAAAGCAGTATGTCAAAATCATGTCAAATCGGTATGGTGCCAAAAGTTATCTCCAGGCACTTCTCAGGAACTGGGAGATAATTGAATCTAATTCTTCTGATGGAACAAGATAATGGCAGTCTGAGGAGCCCATTTGAGGATTAATTGTTTTTGGAATAGATTTTCAAATGCTAAATATTTTCATAAATTTAGTTCAGTAACAAACATTTATTAAGTATCTAATGGGTGCTTAATCTTATAACAGACATATGCAGTCCAAAAATGAATAAGGCACAGTTTACCCTCAAGAACTTCATATCCTAGTAATATTTAGTCTTATTAAGTTATTGTTATTTATTTATTGTAAGGTACTTTAGATTTCTGGTTTTTCATTATGACTTGGCCAAAACTCATTTCAATATATTATATCCCATTTTTAATTATATAGCCATCAGGTCTCCAGCTGGTAATAATTTACTTAACAAAATATGTGGCAAAGATTTTCATACACTTTAGAAAAGATTTTAGTTATCCTACAATCCTTTATAGACAAGAAAGCTAACAATTCTGACTTAAGCCCAAGTTTCCAAGGAAATCTTGTTGAAAGGGCATTTTACTGCAGTTCATGTGAGAGTACAGAATGTGGAAAAAAAATAATTTGGTGCTGATAATCATCTTAATTGATTATAAGATTATTATTTATTTTATTATTATATGCTTGGGTCAGAATTCATTTTTTCTTCTCCCTGACATTTCTCATGGATTGTTCCATACCGTTAATAGTTTAACAGATAAGTATACTTTGTATTAGTTTTCCAGATCAAGAAATTCGTACAGTGGCAGTTCAACAGTTAGACAACCTCTTGAATGATGAACTACTGGAATATCTCCCACAGCTAGTTCAGGTAAGAACAGCAGAGTTGCCAAAGGATTCCAGGATTTTAACTAATAATTTTCTAAAAAGAGTTTCCAGGGTACCATGGGTGGCTCAGTTGGTTAAGTGCCCGACTTTGGCTCAGGTCATGATCTCATGGTTTCTTGATTTCGAGCCCCACATCGGGCTCTGTGCTGACAGCTGTGTCTCCCTCTGTGTCTGCCCCTTTCCACTCATGCTCTGTTTCCCCCTCTCAAAAAAAAATGAATTAATATTAAAAAAAAACTTTTTTAAGTGTTTCCAGTAAGTCAACAATAGCCAGGAGCTAAACTATAGCTCATGTGTCAACATGGGTAACAGAAATTCTTTAACCAAAATTGGTAGTTACAAAAAAGGTATATAAAAACCAAAAAAGATTTTTTTTTAAAAAAAGAACTTCACTTATTAATTAGAACTGGGGAGAAGAAATAGAAATGCTAGTGATGAAATCTTTTCATCTATGTAGAACAATTAAAAATTAATCAATTACATATGTGAAAAATAGTCTTTTACTAGGCAGCTCCTCATAATATATGTGTTTCCTGCCTTTCTTATAGGATGTTCTAACATTGATTATAAATCTATAAAAGTTTTATAAGATAATACCCTAATTCTGCCAACAGATACTGCATTTTAGCCATAACATTAAATATCACAATGTTGGGGTAATTTTAGAAAATAATATAAATTTATATAGAAATATGAGCAAAGACTTAGTCTGAATATTTTGAACTATAAACAACTGTACATCTTACAAATGACCATGTAATACCCAAACTACAAACAATATTTTGTTTTCCAAGCTGACTATGAAACGAGGGCTGAACATGTAGTTCAAATACAGTGGTCTTCATGGTTTTCGTTCTTTGGTTTTGCTTTTGTAACTCAGATGTTTTCTTATCTGAAAGGTCAGGTTGTAATTGCAAGCTGTTTTAAATGCCAAGTTCCTCAGCTTCTGAACATTTAGGACAGAGAACTTTGAGAGTAACAGGAATACCTCTATCAGTGACTGGAATACCTTATTGCTTTACACATGGAATATACACTTCTCTGAAGGACTCCTCTAGAGAGAGCTGATTTAGAAATAGTTGTACCATATATAGTTACTTCTACCAATCCTTATAGTTGTGATTTTTCTATACCTGCCAGGATGGTATGGTAAAAATAAAAATTAATCTAACTTGTAGGAACATGATTATCTCATGGCTCACAAGTATGGGCAACATGCTCTATCTTACCCAAATTAAAAAAATAAAATAACTTTTTACAAAATTTTTTGAAAATGGCAGTCTGAATCAATCCACTAGGCACCAGGAATATTGCTGAGAGCCATCAACCTGCAAATCCAAATTCATAAGACGAGGTGCACACAGAATCCAACATAGCAAATGCACAGAAGTAATATTAGGAAGCACTCAACTACTCCCTAATTAAAAATGAAGATTATAGGGGCACGTGAGTGGCTCAGTTGGTTAAGCGTCTGACTTCAACTCAGGTCATGATCTCACAGTACATGGGTTTGAGCCCTGCGTCAGGCTCTGTGCTGTGTGGAACCTGCTGGGGATTCTTCTCTCCTCCTCACTCTCTGCTCCTCCCCTGCTTGTGGTCTCTCTTATCTCCAAATAAATAAGTAAATAAATACTTTAAAACATTAAAAAAATAAAAATAAATAAAAATGAAGATTATAGGGGCACCCAAATGGCTCAGTCAGTTGAGCATACAACTTCAGCTCAGGTAATTATCTCACAATTCGTGAGTTCGAGCCCCGCATCTGGTTCTCTGCTGTCAGCCTGTCAATGCAGAGCCCGCTTTCTATCAGTGTAGAGCCAGCTTCCCATTCTCTGTCCCCCTCTCTCTACCCCTCCCCCGCTTGCACTCTTCCAAAAATAAATAAATATTTGAAAAAAATGAAGATTATAAAATGGTTTGAGGTGGAAAGAAATGACTAGAAAAATAAATAAAACTAGGAGGAAGTTTCAAAACATCTATTATAAAATTTGGCATTATATACTTCCATGTTCTCTCCTGCCTTCAAAACTTTAAAAACATAAAAACTTTTGAAACATAAAAAAGTCTACCCCATTGATTATTTTCTTGAAGTATGGTATTTTATGTATTATCTTGTTAGAATTATGCAGGATATATTAAAGCAATAAGATAGGACTGTAAGACCATAACAAACACAGAACATATTGTTCATAGCTAGAAAGCAACTAAGACACAAACCCAGAGGTTACTGCAAACCACAGGTCAACACCATTTGGGTAGGTTCCAAGAACAGTTCATAATAATGCAGTGTGCACCAGAAATACTGCCTGCCTCCTAGATGGTGAGGTAGGATTTAGGAGGAAATTGTACCAGAACACAGTGCTTCATAGTTTAGAAACAATGAAGCAATTTAAGAGCAACAAGTAGTTACTGCCTCAAGAAGAATAATGGGGAAATCTAAAAAGAAAAGCATGGAAGTAAATTCTAAGACACCTCTCTTGCTCATGTTCTTATATACTATTAGGGCATAAACACAACTTATGACCTGGTCAGCCCGGTGTTAGTAAGTAAGTGAAAGAAAGCCACAGCTGCAGTTTAAGACAACATACATTATGGTCTTTACACATTCAGACAGCATCTAGAGTTTATGCAAATTTGCTGAAATCATCTTTGGTACTCTTACATTTAAGAATTTATAAACTTTCTCATCCTTGAGTATGGTCAGCATACTGAGGCTTTTCTTCAGGTGTGTATGTGAATGCATGTTGTGCCCACTTTTACCTGCTGTCTGTAGTATAGTATATAACCTAGCTTAAATTCTGTACTGTAGTATATAATCTGGCTTAATTCTGTGTGTGAGTGTCTGTGTGTGTGCAACTTAAATGGCTACTGACCAGCTAAAGATAGAAGCCTTGCCTCTTAAGCAGGGATGGAAGTTTTTTATCAAGAGAGCCTAGTTTTCATTTTCACAACATATTCAGGTTTCTAGGATGATGATGGGGCCCAGGTACTGCCTGCTGATAGTGAAGTCCCTGCCAGGTGGAGGTCTGAATTAGGCCCGTAGGATATTAGGGGCTGCCATTGTTGTCTGCATTTTCCACGAGGCTGGGCATCCTAGAAAATCCTAAAGAGCTGTTCACAGTGGAGATGAGGGAAAGGATTGGGGGATGGGTAGTTTAGGGTAGCAATGAACTAGCTTTGAAAGCTCTAAGTAAAGTGTCAAGTTCTGCAAGTTAATACTGACATAAATATTGGTAATTTCAGTTAAGGCTTTGAATATGCATTAATGTCATTCCCCAAAAAGGAGAAATATCTATTGTTGGATAGTGCCATTTTTATATGTAGGACACTAATCATGACATTATTTAGTTTTGTGGGTTCCTGGATTCTTCTCCTGGGCATGGTTGAACTCCATCAACCATTTATTATCCTGTGATACTAAAGCCTAAATACGAAAGGGACTATACAAATCCAAATTGTGTGACATGTGTGTTTTATGTTATTATACACCAGCTAATAAGGTTATCAAATAGGATATTAACATTTTATCAAGATGTTTATGCTGTTTCCCCTTGTCTTTTCTTAAGTCTCTTTGTAGTCGGCTATAATTTTGTTACTGAGAAGAGGCGTAAGTACTTATATCTCTTTCTTCAGGCTGCCAAATTTGAATGGAACCTTGAAAGTTCTCTGGTACAACTCTTATTGCACCGTTCATTGCAAAGCATCCAGATTGCCCATCGTCTTTACTGGTAAGATTAACTAAAATATGGTGGGATGCCTTTTTTCTAATTGTCAATTTTTCTCCATGGGGCTTTGGAAGAGATGAAAGATTTCTTACCTTGTAATTGATATAAACCTCCACTTAAAACTCTGCCAAATTTGAGTGTTTGTCAAGGTTATTTTTATTTATGAGTATAATTTAACTGTCATCGTCTTCAAAATCTTCCTCTTGTACACTTGCTCCTGTTTAAATCCAATCAGAATTTTGAATCTGGATGATACCTTTCCTGTAGCTTTAAATCACCTATGCTATTTGTGGTCATATCTATTCATTGAAGGTTTCAGAATAAAATCTAGTTATGAGATAGTGGATATTTGGGAAGAATGTGTGCTTTAAAAGTAATTTTTGTACAATTCAGCAGTAAGCAGTGAAGGCTAATATATATTTGGTGTTGCAAATCCCTAGGGCACTCAACTTTTCTCCAAACATAAATTTTGAATATTGTTAGTGGAGAAGTAAAACTTAAGAGATATCAGAATTTCTTCCATTATCACCTATTCTTGATCCTATTGAATATAATGTTCATTGGAGGCCATATTCCTACTTTTATTAATAAACTTGTGGACTCACCTTCATAGCAAAAATTTTAATTACAAATATCAATGATCTACAAATTAAATAGATCTATCTTTTGTCCTCACATATGTATGGAAAACATCATTTACTAGCTTCAATTGCTAGTGAAGAACTTTAATTAGTAGGAAAAAATTCTGTTTTTTTTCTGCTTCAAGGAATGTTACTCATGTTGACATCACTTTTCCCATGAAAATAACTCAAGCATTTCATGGCAAAGTAGTTTTACAAGAAATTATCAGCCACCAATGTTTATTTTGATGTTCATTTTCATTTTAAATACCTAATATAAAAAGCAGAATATTTTCCTCTACTATGTCAGTACAGTGAGACATCAGACACATGACCAGCGCTGAGCCGTTCACTGAATAGACTCTTTGATCAAGCTCTGAATGAAGTCTTATTCTCCTCAGTTTTTCCGTCAGCTACTACCTAGCTAGGGGAAGTTAAGTGGATACATTTGGTGGTTTCTGCTCTCATAGTAAAATTAGGACTCAGTCAAACTCAGTGGTTATTTACCTTAAAACTTCACTTAATTTTTTTCACTTTCACTTTTTTTTAACACGCATTTATGAAAATGAAAGCATATATATGTGTAACATGACCTGGTAATGATCTTGATTTAAATATTTGAACCAAAATATAGTAAGTATAAGAAAATATAAATTAAAAAGATATCTTAAAAAATAGAATAAAATATTAAGGACTTCTCTACTAGAGTAATGATTGTTGTAATACATATGCCACCATAGTAAGGCCTTCATTTGCTAAAGTAGCGTGAAAATTGGAGTCATTTGAAAGGCAACAGCGAATGCAAACAAAGTTGTAAATCAATGTCATACTTCCAAGTTCACAATAAATTTAATTATGTTACTCCTTCCAAAGAATTGGGAGGAAGGTCTTTCTCTGTATAATTCTCACCCTAATGAAGAAAAGAAAGACAAACAACAAAGCCCATTTCACCTCTCACTGATTCAAAAAGAGAGTAAGATAGAAAGAATACAAAAGAATAGAAATTATAAATGAAACGTTTGTTCTTGAGTGCTTAATTCGTGAGAATATGGGAAGAGGAAAATGAAAACAAGGAGAGAGATTTTAAAATCCCTGCATCCTTTCAAACCTTAAATTTAAAAAGTATCAGGAAAAATATCCTAAGCACGAAATAATGTTAATTGTATTTAAAACATGTCCCGGAGTTTTAAAAAATAGCTTGCACCTAACATCAAGTTTAGGGAATATTTGTGCATAGAGTGTTTGAATTAAAATGTTAAAGATGTAGCTCAGACCTTCCATGATACACTTAAAAAAAAGTAGAGATCCATACAATTTAATGATTTTTTTTTCACTTGGATGAGCTGTCACTTCCTCAGAGTCAGTATGTTCAACACTGAACTAAACATCTTGTCCTGCTCACCCAGGACTTGGATCTTCCCTGTTCCTCACTAACATGTCTGGTTGTTTATCAAGCCTCTAACTCCATGTCTCCTAAATAGCTCTACCATTTGACCTAAGGTAAGCATTTATTTATTTAATGTAAAGAATTTAAAATATGTTGTTTTTTTTTTAAATTAGAGAATCAGTATCCCATAGGATCTGTCATAAATTGTGCAGCAATACTGCAATCTTTCATACTCTTAAGTCTGACTGAATAAGCTCCAAGAGAGAACCAGTTTGAATCAAAATCTGTGTGGTGGCATATATTTAAAACATGGCTCCCTTATAAATTGTTACTTAAATCATATGTTACAAAAATCTGGAAGTTTTCCCTTCAAAGTGAAGGGAAACACTTTCCTCCAAAGTGAGGAAAAGCCTGAGATGTAACTCCTATTTTCAAACTCTAAGTGAAGCAATTTTGTTTCTTTACAGTACTATTACTAATTTTTGCTAGTATGGTACATGGAGTTTGCAATATTCAATAAATTATTTTTGAATGAATGAATGGGATTAAGTTGCCTGGGCCCAGCTGTGCACATGCAGACTTGTGACAGAAGGGGGCAGAAGAGGGCTGCTTGAACAGTCAATCCGACTTGATGCCAAACCAGAGCTGGCAAGGCTAGGGCAATTTCAGGAGATCAACCCAATCAGGTATTAGCCAATGCATATCACTAGTAAAGTCAAGACTGGATTGAAGGGAGACTGTGAGCAGAAGTCAGCAATTAGGGCCTAAAGAACAAGTTGTTGCAGCAGTATCTGCTGGTCCTGAATGACTTAAGGCAATGGTATTTCTGGCACCATAAGGGGTTCCCAAGGTGGCAGTGGCATTGAAGGATCAAATCATATGTGCTTTAATAGGCCACTCATAAAATTGAGATGATGCAAAATCTTCCCACTCATTTCCTAAACACTAGTCCTAAACTTTTCTCCTCTAGAATTTCGGGGTAATTTCTCAAATGAGGGACTCTAAATAAAGAAAATAATGTGGAAATTTTGCATCATGTGATTTGAAGTCACACAGGTCCCTCTCACCCCTTCTAAATATGTCACACTTGATGCCTGAAATTCTATCATTAGTGAATCACTCCTTTAGGCTAAGTATTGTTCCCTCCCAGAAGTTTTCTTCTAATGTGGAACTATATATATATTCAGAGCATAGAGCTTATGATGAATTAGATTAGCATTTGTTCATTTATGTGACAAACATTGAGATACTAGACACCATGAACTATTAAGGATAAAACAGCACAGTCTTGCCTAGACAAGCTCATAGGCTAACAACACAATAGCTAGCATCCAGGCAGCAGGGAAGAGCCCACTGGCTATGTGGTGGGAAGAAAGTAGAAGGAGAGAACTGACAACAAATCTGTCCACCTCACAGTGATCCATTCTAAATATAACCACAAGTAGAGAGACAGGGCTGGTCATCAAGTAAATAGAAAAGCCTAAATGTGCACTCCCATTCTGTCAGAGTTAAATATCGATACAGGCATACAAATGTATACACAAAGGAGGTAAATGCTCTCTACTTTGGTATCTGAAATGCTCCCTGAAGAAAGAGTAAAGAGCTATATTTTACGGAGTTATCACAGTGTAATAGAGCATGCATGATTCAGAATCAATAGAAGGTTTTAAAGCCTCAGTCCTTTACCTTCTAGAATTATTACATTACTACTAATTCACCTTTTACCTTTACAATGTAATGAATAATAAATTATTGCTTTACTTTTTTATAAGGGAAAGTTATCGCTTGGTGTCATTTAATATTGATCTCTTATAATCATCTTTCACGTATTGTTCTCAGAAAAGTATACACAGGATAAAATCTCTACAAGAAAACAATTTGCTAAGCTAACAACAGCTGTTCTTTACCTCAACCAACCTGAAAAAAGTGATTATATTTTTAAGAAAGTTTACATTTTATGTTATAATCTGTAAAATCCATTAGTTTAATTTTCTAGTTAAGGCACAATATAGGAACACCTGTTTTTTTTCTGTTTTATTTCTATTTTATGTGATAAAATCTTATATAGTTCTTTAAAAAGATTTTAAAAACAGAATAAATTTTAAATTAATTCTCTTACATTATTTGTGTTATTTTTATTATATACATATGAAAATAGAATTTTAGAATTTTATACAAAGTTTTACCTCAAATCGATGCAAAAGCCAGGAATAAAGTTCAACCTTGAATGTATCCCTAGTTTAAATTATTTCCCCTTCGACTTCTTCTATTTTGTTTTTTTAAAAAAGTAAAGAGCTATAAAAATGAACATTTTGTGCGTATATACCGACCTCAAATGTTGTACCTTAGACCAGATCTGGCCTTTGGGAATTGAACTGTCTAATCCACTCTCCAACAATTTTTCAATAGAATAGCCACTGCCATTGTATGTATCACTGCTTCCTTACATAGTAATCTGGTGTCCCTATAATAATACCCGTCTTCCTCTGTCATTGTTTATGCTAAAGATTTGGGGTAAGGCCTTGAAAAACAGCATTATACTGCTTAATTTTGTTTCCCAATCAGACTATAGCCTTACTTTAGCCAATAAAATATATGGTCAACAAAAAGGCATTCTGTTTAATAATCATCTTTGTCTTTTAATAATATTTGAATTTGGCTTCCAAAATAAATAGACTAATAAATATTCTTAGAATTACAGTATTTGGGAGTCTAATGGAACCTTAGGAATCAACTGCTATAGCACTTTTTTTTTACCCAGAAAAGGATTTCAACAATTAAAGTGATTCATCCAATTACAATCATCTAGCTACCTAAAGAATTGAGATTAAAATATATTTTTTAATGACATCTAATGCCCAGATGTCAGGTCTCTTGGCAGTTAAATATCTACTTCCAAAGAAAGTACAACTCAAAGAATTCATTAAATGTTTGTCTTTCTATCAATAATTAGGAACTCATTCAAGTACTAAAGTAGTGGCTTTTCCTTAACTTGAAAGCAAAACTGAAGAGAAAACAATATCCCAAATTGAGATCTTTATATCTAATACTCAAAGTTTTTGCCATTAGGTGTTGGCATGACCCACAAGTGCTAACAATTAATGAGTGTGTACAGTAAGCTTCAAAAACACAGTATACTTGAAGGAGTTTTAAAGGAAACAGTAGGTTTTTCCCAGAATTTTCTTATGTGGTTTCTGATTCATACCTAAAACACTAAATCTGTTCTCTTAGTTTTACTATGAAACCATGAGTGATAAGGAAACAATTCCTGAGTAATTTTCTTAGACTCAATTTGTACTTATCGTTTAATACATACTATATAAAAGCAGGACTTTATACTATATAAAACCAAGACTCAGTTTTCTCAAAAACACTATTTACTTAAGCAACCAGCAATATGCTAATGAAATTCAAGTCATCCCATTTCATCAAATTAAATGAGCTAGAAAATAACTTCCCATCCTCCAGTCCAGAACTTGGCAATAATAAAATGTAAGCAAAATTCATCGTTAGTTTCCTTCTAAGTAAAAATACCCAGTAAGCAATTAGATATAGAAACATAAAGAGCAGGAGAAAGATCTGGACTGGTAACAGAATGGGAATGTATCAACAGCACATTGATAGTACTTACTAGGCTTCCATCTTACAGTTCAGTCATCCCCCAAATTTCGAGTTCTCACTCGATTCCCTGTACCTATATCCAGGGTTTTTAAAAAAAGAGAAAACCAGAACATGATATCAAAAGTATTTTTAGATTCCAGGTCTAGAAGTAGCACATGCCACTTCTGCTTACATTTCATAGATCAAAAGTCAGTAAGGCCCCACCTACATGCGACAGAACATAAGAAAGTGGACCACGTATATATCTATGTACAGAAGCAAAATGCTGTTTGATCTGGTAAACCCAGAGCATTGCTTGCCATGGTGGTGAAACAATGTGGATGACTCAAGAAATTTGGCCATCAAGTTGTAGAGAAAGAGGACATGAAAGGAAAACCAGTACACACCCTTACATATATTAATTGGCTTTCTTTTCAAAAACTAAGATTAATCTCAATAGACAAAAAAGACTATTGCCTAACTACTTCATTAAGAATCATCATTTTGGCAGACATTCTCTAAAAATGTCTTTTGTCCAACAATTCTGTATTTCCAAGTGATTTTATGTATGGATATATTTTTAAGCCATTTTACTTAAATGGCTCATTATTAAGTTATTTATGTAGCTATGGTGGGCAACTGCTATCTCAGCCCAAGAGGTCCAAAACTGAATTAAATATCCTTACCCTCCCTTTCGTTTTCAATCCTTGTCCACACTATGTCTAAACCTCCTTTTTATATGCAGTATCCTGGTTAACAGCCACTACAAGATATCCAATACAGAAAATCTGAGAGGCATTATTCTTATCCAATCTCCTTCCCCAATCAGTTCTTAATTGTTTCTCAAAACTATTTCTTAAATTTGTCCCTTTTCTATTTCTATGGCTAGCACCTTAGCTCAAGCCATCAGTATTACCTACTTGGACTATTGCAACAGCCTTCTAATTGTTTTTGTTTGTTTGTTTGTTTGTTTGTTTTCTATTCTTATCTATCTCCAGCCCATCCATCCTTCACATGGCTCTTGGTATAATCTTTATGTAATACAATGTAATCCCTAACTCATAAAGTAGGCTATACTTTAGCCTATATTCAGGCTATACGTTAAACCCTGTGTGTTCCAGGGTAATACACAGATGGCTGGCATATTTCTGTAATTCCAATCAGCTCTTTCCTGCTGATAGACTTTAGAATTTTGGGATGTTGAAATAAAAATTTATTCTTCCTTAATATGACCTTGCAATAGATTTTCATAATTTCAAGTCTGCCTATGGCTTTCTACATCGAAACATAGCCTTTTCTAATTCTCAAGTAGTTACTCAAATTTTCAGAGATCTTTCATGCCGTGATGGCTTTGTACATGGTATTTCTCTCTGCTTGAAGTGCAGTTGCCCTGTGGTTACAGAGTCCTTTAAGACTCAACTCAAATTTTTATCCTCTTTGAGGATGTCTCAGCCCTTGCCCTTGTACACACTGCTGATACAGTTCTTAGCATATGACATATTTTCCTAACTTCGCCATTTGCCTTTTCTTTAAGATACTTTGGGCTGCAAGTAACAGAAAATGCTGATTTAACTGGCTTTAACAATATGAAAAATTATCACATATAAAAAGTTCATTAGTTGAGTGGTTCCAGAGTTTTTTATTATAGCTGCTAACCAACTTTATCATAAACCCAATGTTCTATTTCTGGATTGTGAGACCCTACCTGAATCATCCATCCTTAACACAGAGCATTGCATATAGCACATATAATTGTTATTAAATAAATCCCTATTGAGTGAATTTTAAAAATCATTATACCACATACATTTATACTGCCTACAAGTTAAGTTCTCTTGACTACTTTATTAAAACAGCAATCATGTCATATTACACTAAATAAGTCATATTATATTAAAATAATATTATCTTAAATGTGTAAGTTGACCATTGGTACTCTAATAATCACTTTTGCTCTTTTTAAACAATAAACTTCCCTAGCTCTCTGTAATTGGGGGAAACTGAGTTAAATGACTTATAGATAAATATCTATAAATATGATAAATATGATCCTCTGAAATAAGAGTTTTTGAAGAGCTTTCACGTGTTAACAATGAGTCTACAGTGTGAGGTGCTTTATATTTACTTAACTATGCTGTTTCTTGAAACCCTGATTAAAAGTAAAAGGTTATACCTAGTGATTGATAAGAAGTGTTTCATGGTGAAAAATCTTAAGTTAGTAAAAACGCACTTACTATCTTTTTAAAACATAATTTCCTATGTTGAGACTGCATGAGTTTTGGGGAATTGCTGAGCAGTTTCTGCTTTTTGCTGGCTTTAACCCTATTTTGGTTGGTTGATTGGTTGGTTGGTTGCTTTTTTTTGGACTGGGAAAATTGATAGTTTTTTGTTGTTGTTTTGTTTCGTATCAGCTGGTGAATAAGTCTTTTATCTTCAGGCTATATTTTACTTTCTATGTTTGTTCATCAAAAGATCACTCTTTGGAAAAGTTGAATGGAGGTTTTTCTTGCTTTTCTTCTAACTCAATTTTCTATTTCATTTGTATTATTGTAGTTACAAGAGAAAGACAGTTACTTTACTTTTCCTTGTCTAAAGAACTTTACATGTGTTGCTTTAATTGCAGCAAAATCCAGACTTGGATATTTCAATCAAATACTTGTCATGTTTAATAACTTAGAATTCTTGCTTTTGTTTTGACATGTATGATTCATTTTTGACCAATGACAAGTGAACAGCTTGCACAAATAATGCTCCTCTTCTTTAGAATCTGCCTGAAACACCAACCACTCTTGACAGATATGCCACATAATTGTATCTTGCTTAGGTTTAGTCATCCGAAATTGTTAAAGGGAGGAATCTTAATGTACATGTCACTTTCCTTTTTAAATTGGGCCCTGTGTAGTTATGTTTCTTAAGGTGCTATGAATGCCATTAGTTTACCAAAATGGTGGGACTTTTATTATTTTCTTCGAAATAAAATTTACTATCACTTTTAAAGAGGCTGCTGTCAATAAGCTGTTGACATAAATTGATTGGTGATTCTGAAAATATCACAAGACTTAATCTAGAGCTTCCGTAACTAAATGTTGTGGGAGTAATTGCACAAGTAGACCAGTGGACTTCAGTGAACAGATGCAAGAAAGTGCATGAGTATATTGAGGAAAGAGAGTTTTATGTTAGTCATCCATTCTTTCATTCTATTCTCTAAGTTTTTATTGAGTGCCTATTATGTACATAATTTATGGTTTTTTTGTGAAAGAGATAGAAAATATAAGCAGATGCTAATAAACATGGTTTAAGCAATGTGGTTTTTTTAAAGTTTCCTAGCTATTTTAGGCAATTACCACAGATGTTAGAGTCTATTTTTCAACTCTGTTGTCTCAACAAGTTAATTTTAAACATTCCATTCAGTGATTTTCAAATCCTCTTTGAATTATAAATCCAAATTCAGCATATTCTTTCACAATTATTTATTCTTGGAAATAGTCATGTTAATTGTCCAGGGAACCCCTTTCCAGGATCAAGGAACTTCAAGAACTGAATTGAGGACTAGAAAGTGACTTGGATAATCTTTAGAATATTTTACTATTCTTTCTCTGCTATGAAGACCAGAATACTAAGGTTTATCAACGCTAATGTGGCTGTGACTTATAGAGTATCACTAAGAATTCTAACCATTTAACTCTGTATATTCAGTGCTCTTATCATGACAGGTAGAAATAATATAGTTAATGCTGGATACTATGCTAGTCACTTTTTCATATTATTTCACTGATTCTCAATACCTCCAATATGTCCATTTTTCAGATGAAGAAATTAGTACTTAAACTGGCTAAGTATACAATGCTATTAAGTAGAATAGCCAAAATTTGTGCCCTATATACTATGATCTTCCACCTACTTAAATGTAATGAAGGATATAACAACAAAAAATAAATAAAAAGCAGAATAATGCTTTTTGGGGTCCGGGGGAACATACTTGAGTAGAAATTCCAACTCAGGTGTCTATTAGCTGTGTAGTCTTAGAAAAATTACTTAACCTCCTGATCTTTTCATAATCTGTAAGAGAAATGTAATTATGCCTAAGAGTTATTGTTAAATTGATATCATGTTTATCAACATCCTTAATATATATTTAGTATATCCAAAGGATATATATTTTTAATCATTTAGAAAGCATAAGAAGTATCCCCAAAATCCCAGTTCCCAAGGTCATATCACAAATTAAAAATTACATAGAATTTAGATCTTGGATTCTTTACATTTGACTCCTCATTCCTACAATTGTTCTTTCTTTGTTTTATTCCAATTCAAATTTAAAATTAAAGTTTAATAATAGAATCTGAAATGGGTGGAAGTGGGAGCAGAAAAGTCACTGTATAAACTAGTTTAGAGACTTGTTGAGCAAAGTATCATGAAACATTCTAAGTGTCAGAAAAAGTTGAGAATATGTGCATCATTTAGTTTCAGAGAAATTTGACAAAGGAATCTAGCAACATTCACAGATCGCCTGTTGATACATGTTTTTACATTTCAACAGCCACCTTCTGTCTCACTCATATCACTCACTTGTCTGCTAGAACAATTCAGAATAAGAAAATCTGAGTAAAAATTTTCATTAATCCTTTGGCTATTTTTAAATAATCATGGCTATAAACTGGAAATGCAAAATTGTACTCATGCAAGAAGTTGGGAATTTAAAAGGCAAAGAACTTAAAGAACCCCTTTTGGGACCATGCATTCTGTAGTATGCTTCAAGTAAAAAATACTCTTATTGAAAAAAATAACTTTAACTGAGGGTACTCATTTAAATAAAACATATCAGAAGGGAGGTGGATGGGGGGAAATTGAAGTAGGTGAAGGGGATTAAGAGTACACTTATGATGAGCACTGAGTATGATGTATAGAACTGTTGAGTCACCATACTGTACACCTGGAACTAATATAATAATGTATGTTAACTATACTGAAATTAAAATTTAAAAAAACTTAATATAGATAGATAAATAAATAAATAAGAAAGTAAACAAATCCCTTACCAAAGAAAGAGAATGGATCTTGTGTTGCTAAACCTACCACACTAGGAAAGCATTGTAGACCATCTATGAGAAAATAGAATGAAGCATCTCATCAACCAGGAAAGAATTCATGATTCATGATTGGTGGTATCTTGGATTTTTCCATTAGTAAGCAAGATTTTTAAATTTTGAATGATGTATTCCTTTGGTATAAAATACTTATAATAAACCTTACTACTGAGCATGTGACTACAGTGAGATAATTTGTTCCTGAGGTGTAATGATAAACCTGCCATTTATACAAGTTTCACTTCTATGGTCATAGCTGGCAATTCCTGCCCATCTGACAATTGGTTAATTACAAGTGATGCTTGGATGGTTATCTTTTCTCTTTCCTTTACCCAAGATATGTAGCAATGATCATCTTGAAGAAGTTACTTGTTGTTTCTGTACATGTATTAAAGTTAGGACCAATTGGTGTTCCAACCTCTGGATAACACGTTACCCACCAGTTTTGGTGTTTTGTGTTGAGGCAACTAGTGATCCCAGCTCTGACACAGCAAGTTTTTTGGTTCTGGTTAATTGACTTAAAATTTCCTCATTCATGAGGAAATTGAATAAAATACTTACCAAAATACCTACCATGGGACCTGACACCTTTAGCTACTCAATACATATACATTGAACAAATCAATAATTGGAAGAATTGAAATTTTTCTGAGAGTGAAGTGATATAAAATTATGCAATATGCCTTCTACAGGTCCTAGTCTTAACAAATGTTTCTTCTTCTGTTTTCTCTCTTTATCTTTCTTCTTTTTATTTTTTAACCAACTGATGGCACTTCATTTGTTGGAAGATAGTTTAAGAATATTTTAATTAGCACTCCCCAACTTAAGTAAGGTATCAGATAAGAGGGCATAAATCCATAATTCTGTGATCTAATTCATGTACATATCATCTAAGTGTAAATGGAAAAACCATGTAAGTGGGAAAAGTTCTGGGACACATGTCTAGTATTTCTCACCATCCCACATCTTGCCACCATCCTGGACAGTTTCATTGCTAAATGGATGGATGATTCAGCTAAAAAATGACTCAAGAGCCTTTACATTCTATTTTACCTATAAATTTTAGCTCCTTCACACTTCAACAACCACTTTCCATGGATTCATATTAAATCTTTTCATCACTAGGAATGGCTCTTCATTTAAAGTTTTAAACTCAGAAATATAATGTATTAGCCCTTTCACATTTTGACTTTCCTGTACATGCATGCTAAACCTAGAGTTCAGTGCCAATGGAAACTCCTCTCCTGATGTCGACCTGTTCTTCAGGCTAATCCAACCACTCATACTCTGGTTTATTTTCCTAGCAATTTCCTAACTATTCATTTATGTATCTTAACTAATTTCTTCCATCTCCCTCTGTACCTACCAAGTCACTTATAAAATCTCATGAGTCAGTACTCTTCTCTCCATCTTCACTAAACTCTTAGTTCAGGACATCATGATTTCATGATTAATACTGCTATTTATTATTTCATCTACCCAAGTCAATGATTCTGCAGTGTTCATAAGATCAAGATCAAATTCATTAGTTTTATTCTATATAAAATATTGAACAGAATAAATTTTTTATTTTATTATCAATGTCAGAAAAAACTTGTGTTTCTCCAAAGCAACCAGTTTGTTTCTATCTATGAAAATGTTGGCTTTCTTAACTCATAGAATAATAAATAGTTCACAGTTTAGGATCTACTTCGCTGTGCCTAAATGCAAACTCTGGTTCTACTATTTATTGGGTGTCTGACTTTTGCAAAGTACTTAGTTTTTATAATACTGATTTTCTCAGGCATTCAAATGAGAATTATAATAATAATATTTATATTTATATTTATAGGACTGTTGTGAGAATTAATGTAATGTGTAAGATTTGGGACCATAGAGTTACACAGCCATGCAACACAGAGACTCCAACCAGGTGTCAGGCTTACACCTGCAAGTTGTGATCCTATCTCATAGGAAGAATTTACTCAATCAACAAATATAATTAAGCACATTCCATATTGTGGTCTTTAGGGATATAGCAAGGGATAAAACAAAAATTGCTACCCTTCCTTATATAGCTTTTAAGAGAAATAAGATACATACTTATAAGATGTTGATAAAAGCTATGGAGAATAATGAAACAATTAGGAGATATGAGGAATATGAAGGATGTGGGGGTGCAATTTTAAGATAGAAGACCAAGGCAAGGCCTCATAACAAAGGTGGCATTTGGAAAAATAAATCAGTGAAGTAAGAGAATGGACAGTTAGGTATCTAAGAAAGAGAATAGGAGAAAGAGGAAATATCATATGCAAAAGCATTGAGGTGTGTATTGAGGGTGTTAGAGAGAAACCAATGTAGCCTTCTGAGGCTACAATGAAAGCAGTATAGCTGAGTTAACCTGAGCAAGGGGAAAAATAAGAAGAAATGAAGTCAGAGGAGAAAGGGGGAAAGGGAAAGACAGGCTATGTAAAAATTTCTATGCCATTATTAGAATTTTGGCTTTTATTTAAGTAAGATGGGAAGTCATTAGAGAGTTCTGGGAAGGTAAAAGTCATGATTTAGCTTATGGTTTAATAGAACCACTCTGGCTGTTGTGTTGAGGATCAACTGAAGAAAAGCAATGGCAGGAACAAGATAACCAGTTAAGAGGCTAATTCAATAATCCAGCTAAAATATTAGAGTGGCTCAGGTCAGGGTATAGTAGTAGAAGGAGTGAAAAATCAGTAAATTCTGGGTTTATAAAAGTAAAGTGAATGGAATTTTCTGATGGATTGGCTAAGGGGCATAAGAGAAACAATTAAATGATGATACCAAGATTGATGCCCAAACAATTGAAAGAACAGATTTTCAGAAGGGCATGTGTCTAGAAGTGGAAAAAAGATTTCAAAAGATCAAATTGGACCTATGAAAATCTGAAACAACTACTGAACATCTTTATCTGCACTATAGATAAAAATGAAGGAATTATCATACCAACACAATGATGAGGTTTAAAACCATAAGAGTAGGTGATATCATAGAAGAATGAGAACAGATAGAAAGGCAAAAAAAAGTCCAAATATTGAAGGTCAAACCAACATTTAAAAGCCAAAGAGATAAGGCAAAAACAGAAAATACGATTAAAAAGAAGCAGTCAGAGATGTAAAAGATGAACCAAGAAAGTATTGAATCCTAAAAGACTAAAAAAAGTATAAAAGTAAAAGCAATATGATTAACGTTGTCAAATGCTGCTAACAGGTCATGTAACATTGAGATCTGAGTAGCACCATGAAGATCATTGGAAGTCATTGAAAAAGCAGTTACAGTGGAGTGGAGGTGAAAGCTTGGTAGGAATAAACTCAAGAAACAGAGAGATATCAGAGACAATAACTTTTGGAGTTATGCTGGAAAAGGAAGGAGAGATATGGGATAGTAGCTAAAGAAGAAAATGGATTCATGAGAGAAGTTTTGTTTTGTTTTGATCTTTTGTTTTTTGTTTGTTTAGGATGGCAGAAATAACAGCTTTTTTATATGCTGGTGGAAAAAAATAGAGAGAGTGACATTGATAAGACCAGAGAAAGTGGGAACATTTCTCATGCAAAGGTGTTGAGTAATGATAGGATTAGGACCTATGGGCAAAAGAGGATTGGCACACAGAGTCTAGACATAGTAACAGGAAGAAATGAAAAATAGGACTAGGTAGGTGGATAGACATAAAGGTGGCTGCTTGTGTAGTGAAGGAAACAAAATCATCTTTTGAACAGGGCTAGTGTTGAGTTTGAAGACAGTGAACTCACTTGAACTAACTGCTTATAAATTTAAAGTAGGGCCAACCAGAAAGATATGTGCTTTTCTTCTTGCCCAAGAAATAAGTGGAGAGCTGGATTTAACCAGGATTGTTTTTCACCATAGCATATCATGAAACAAGGGAGGCAAGAGAACTGAAGGTACTTGCAAAGGATAGACAATATGATTTATAACATATAGTGATAAACCATGAAACTTGTATAAGGACAAAAGTGAGGACATAAGTTGTGAGGAGAGTAAAAGGACTGATGAATTATAGAGGTCTGTATACTCAAAAAGATTGTAAGCATTGGGATTACTAGAGGTAGTGAACTAGAAAAATAGGTGGTGGGTGGAAAATGAGATGCCTGGAATCGAAATTAAAGAGAGTTTGTAAACACTGATAATAATGAGGTCAAGTATATAACATAAGTTTGACTGATACTAAAGATAACATCATCAAAAAAAGAGAATAAGGAATTAAGAGTCCAGGAAACTGAAAGACTCATCTCATGGATAATGAAATCACCAAAAATTGTGATGTAAGTAAGTTGGAGAGAGTGACAAGTAACCTATAACTAAAATCTTCAAGTAATTAGGGCAAGAATGTATGTGAATCAGAATTTCTCTTACGTTCAGTGGTTGTGGAGCCAGAAGGAAAGTCCTTTAAATATTTTAAGATCCAGAGAAAAGTAAAATTTATTTAAGTGACACAGCAGCATGCAAGAGGATAAGGAGCTGGGAGGTCAGGGAAGAAGGGATGTAGCAGAATGTCAATGTCAGGCTGGAAAATTATTTAAATTCTAATGTGAATCTAAGGAACGTGGGTTGAAAGATTCCCACAGTTAGAAGCCGTTGACCTAGAAATTACAAAACTGGTCTCAGCTGGTCAGCATCCTACCCAGAAACCACTCTGGTGGTTAGGAAACTTAATCAAAACAGAGAAGGCAACACAAAAATTGCTTAAAAAGGTAGTTCCAAGATTGTTTGGGAGATAGCATGTTTGCTTTCTTAATGACAAAGCATTTTCCTTTTTTATTATAAATATGTCCAAACATTTATAAAAATAGAGGTGATGGTACCTTGACCGCATACCCCCCCTACACACACATACTACTACCAAGTTTTAACAATTATCAGGATTTGGGTACATTTGAGAACGTATTGTTTATTTTTTAGATTTATAATTAGGCATAGAAATATTTGAGAGAATTAAACTGTAGTAATTATTATGTTTGTATGTATACCATCTTCATTTTTTTAATATTTAAGAGAATTTGGCCTTTAGAATAACAGATTAACCAAGTAATCAAAAGGCTTGTGATTTTAAGTTGAAATGGTACTGCATTTATAAGTCATATTAAACAGTTGTGTAAAGAGTGCATCATATTTATAATATTTATAATATTATGTACTAGATACAATAAGAAAATGTTCTCTGTCAAGACAGACCACTGAGATACTTAACAAAAAAGTTGAATATACACAAAATATACTCAACTTACAAATAAAGTTCAAAATGTTAAAGTGTTAGGTTTCTAGTTGTGTAGACAGTAACTAAAGACCTTTCCTCCCTGAAAGCCATTGCTAAAATTTGGTACATTTATAAATACTATAAGATATGGAAGTTAAACTTAAAAACCTTAAGAAAATTTGTGTTTTTTTATTTTTATTTTTTAAATGTTTTATTTACTTTTGAGAGAGAGAGATATGAGCAGGGAAGGGGAAGAGAGAGAGGGGGACACAGAATCTGAAGCAGGCTCCAGGCTCCGAGCTGTCAGCACAGAGCCTGACGCAGGGCTCGAACCCACGAACTGTGAGATCATGACCTGAGCCGAAGGACGCTTAACCGACTGAGCCACCCAGGCGCCCAAATTTGTGTTTTTTTAATTTGAAAATTAGTAAAATGACTATTAATTTTTAAAGGCTTTCTCTGGATCGCCAAACTTCTTGATGTTGCTTATCAAATGAGGAATTAATTGTTTAGAATCTGCTCTCTTGACTGAGCTTCTGACCTCCTTAAATTCTCCTATAATGATTTCTTTGAGTTGGCAAATATAGAATATAATTGGTGCCCTTAATACTTGATTTCTGTTATTACACAGCACTAACGGCTATGTATTCTAATATATGTGAGTTGTTTCCCTTTATCTCAGTTGGTCCTGGACTATCTGGGCTTTAACATTCAAAGTCTCATGCCCAAGGAGACCCCTTAGGTCTGGGCACATTGGGACTGTTCTTCACCTTACACCACAATCCTAAGTAGCATATATCCAGGGTTTATATTCCTGGTTTCTGGCACTATGTTTAATATTTTATTGAAATTAACTCATTTAATCTGTATGACAGCTCTACCCCTCAGTACTATTGTTATCCCCGTTTTACAGATAAGAAAAATGAGACATTAAGGAATGTGCTCAAGGTCACAAAGCTGTTAGTGGAAGAATGAGATTTGAATAGGGCAATCTGAGTCCAGAGCTCCTACTTTTAACAATTACACTGTGTTCCCTTTAACAGTCATGGAAATATTATCAGCATTATGAACTACATTAAAGCACCAATACTTTCATCATGACTTATAATGTGTGTAGTATGTACCAAGATCATCTGCAATTTGGGTTTTCAGATAAAATACAAAAGATAGTCAAATTTGCATTTCATCTTTAGTATAAGTATATCCTACATAATAATTAGGACATACTTATGCTAAAAATTGTTGTTTATCTTAAGTTGAAGTTTAACTGGGTGTCCTGTACATTCATTTGCTAAATCTGGCAGCTCTTTGGCTCCCCTTTCTTCAAAGTAAGGATTACCTTTATGAATGAAAAAAAAAAAAAAAATAAGCCTCTGAAAAGCTACATAATTTGTTCAAGGATAAAAAACTTTTAGATAGGGTCATAAGCATCTACCTGATACAGCTATTTCAATCAATCAGTGAATGTTCACTTGTCCAATTTCACTACTGTTTTTTTGATTGAACCTCTGACCTATATATTAAGTAACCTCCTACATCTAAGGCTAGAGTTCAAAATTTTTATTTCCTCAAAATGGTTAGTTGACTTATTCACTTATTTAATTACTCACTTGCAAGAAACTGTATTGGGGCCCATTTATTTTCTATATGCAGTATTTACAGTAATAGGAGCCCAAGATATTTCAGTGATATGGCAAAGACCAAACCAGTGGAGAAGATGATAAAAGCAAAATAAAAGTACGAGAACAATGTGCTGAAGTCAGAAGTACAGGTGCCCAGTGCAGCAATGCAGACTGTTTCACTTAAACCCCTGATTAAACTGCTCTTTAAGCTTTGTTTTCTTTTAATCTCTTAGCTCTATCTATGCATTTTATTATTCGGATGAAGCTATAAAATGTAAAACTTTAAATAAATAACATTTTAATTCAGTAGTGGGACTGAATACCAGTTTCCATTAAGGAGAAAAAAAAATGACCAAGTATCAGCAGCATCTAAGATCCCTACTCCATTAGTTTAAACATATCAGAATGGAATTTAACGTATATTGTGGCATAACATATTTAAATGAAATATATATTGAAATGAGTGCTGCTATTACTTTGTTTCAACTGATAATATTAACCCCCAAAGTATGAAAGGTAACTGTATTCATTCACTCAGAGATATTTAATGATCCTCACTGAGTGGGGAGTACTGTAAAATATGCAGGGGACCAATTTAAAAAATATGAGAAGTATTACTGCCTGTCCTCAAAAAGTTAAAATTTCACTTAAAAATAAAGACTAAGGCAAAACAGGCAGAATGGACAGATAATTATTTCATAGCAAAAGCGACATTATGATTCTAATAAGAAAATGGATTGCTAAATCAAAATCTATAACTACGAAATTCTATCCCTTATCTTTTCCCATTCTTTAAGTCTAATAATTATACATGCCATCTCTAATCATTTTGACACAAGAATGATCCAAAGATTTCCTTAACATGGGCTGGTAAAGGTTTTATGGACAACTCTGGAGTGTAATGACCTTCTCCTCACCATACAAGAGCTGTTTGTTTACACAGTTTCCACTTGCACATTCTTAGTTCCTGAAGCATTACATAACTATGCAAATATTCACTTCAGGCCTGACTCCTATTCAGAACTCTCATAGGTATTGAATGTATTTTATTTGGTAAGCAACAAATATTAGCTCTCTTCTTGTCCATCAGAGAGTACCAAAGCACTATTCTCTTACAAAATGAATATGGAAATGAATTGCTGAATATAACATCTCCCAGTCCAATAAAATCTATATTATTCTCCAAACAATAGGAGCCATCTTCCCTCTGTAACATTATGTTTGACCTTCAGTCCCCCTTCTCAGAATGACCTCCTGAGTCATAATCTTCACCAGTTCCATTACTAGTATGAAGTCTAATCTGAAGAACTTCAATCTGAAGGATTTCTAACTCTGCCAAAGTCTTATATGACATTGTCTTTATCAGTCATTTGGTACAGCGATCCTCTCTTCTCTGCGGAGGGTATGTTTGTTCCAAGACCCCCAGTGGATACCTGAAACTGCAGATAGTATGAAACCCTATGTATGCTATGTTTTTTCCTGTTCATACATACCTATATGATAAAGTTAAATTTGTAAATTAGGCACAGTAAGAGATTCACAACAATAACTAATAATAAAATAGAATAATTATAACAATATACTATGGTAAGTTATGTTAATGTGGTTTCTCCTTCTCTCTCAAAATATCTGACAGTACTGTATTCACCCTTATTTTTGTGATAATGTGAGATGATAAAATGCCTATGTGATGAGATGAAGTGAGGTGAATGATGTTGATGTTGTGACATACTGTTAGGCTACTATTGACCTTCTGACCATATGTCAGAAGGAGGGTCATCTGCTTCCAGACTGGCTGACCACAAGTAACTGAAACCATGGAAAATGAGAGTGCAGATAAGGGGGAATTACTACATTTGTGTTTTGTAGGCAAGCATCTTATGAATTCCCATGCTTAACTTAATACATGTAACAAATGCCCATCAGCATTTTTATTGAGCTTGCTTTGTGGTTTTGATATTTTCTAGCTGTATAATCTTAAATTCTCTGAACCTCAGTTTCCACAGTGTAGAATGGGGGTAGTGATGACCAGGCTTTGCATACAATAGTCAATTAGTGGTGGTGGTACCATTTCTGCTGCTGAGGACAATGACAAATATGCCAATATCAACAATAATGACTATTTTCTCTTTCATTATTTTCTTTCTGTGTGCTGAACTGATTTAATCCTTTATCCAACACAATCTTAATGTTTTATCTGTTGTTTTTATTAAAAATATTTCTGTGAGTCCGTTTGTTTCAGCCAAGACCCATATAATTCATTTGAATTATATTTTGAGTGTAATATGCTCATGAACACTCTCCAGCCCAGTGGATGGTTTTTTTTTATAATTTTAGTACATTTGTGATAAAAACTAATCATTATCGATAATTAAAATTATGTGTTACTGGCTAAAACTGAGGCTACCAAAATTACTAATGAAACACAATAGAAAGTCCAGAAATATACTCAATTATCTTCAAGAATTTAGATGTTAAAAAATTTCATATTATTGGAAGAAAGACAGATATTTTAATAAATAGTGCTTGGATAACCAACTGGGGGGGAAAGCTGGATACATAACTCATACAATATGTTAAATTCCAAATGTATCAAAGATTTATAAGGAGAGAGGGAGAAACAGACCATAAAAACATTAGAGAAACAAAAGATGGGAGACTTTTTTTATAAACAGGAAAAAACTGGGGCACCTGGGTCAGTTGGTTAAGCATCCAACTTCAGCTCAGGTCACAATCTCTCGGTTCGTGGATTCGAGACCCACAGCAGGTTCTGGGCTGACAGCTCAGAGCCTGGAGCCTGCTTCAGATTCTGTGTCTCCCTCTCTATCTCTGTCCCTCCCCTGTTCATGCTCGCGCTCTCTCTCTCTCTCTCAAAAATAAATAAACATTAAAAAAAATTTTTAAAAACAGGGAAAAACTTTAATAAACCAAGGGTTTTGTATATAGAGGGTTTTTTTTTGGTGCCAAATAACTAATTTCCTTAACGAATATGGAATCCCTATAAATCCACAAAATTGATTAAAGGCTATTGAGACATAACTTAATAAAAAATAAATATATTGGTCCTTAATCACACGAATTGGTGCCCAACCTGAGCCATAATAATAGAAATTAAAATATAAACATATACCACTTTAACCTATCAGATTGACAACACTAAATAATTTGGGAGCATTATACTGGTGAAAATGTGAAGAAACAGACTCCCAAACTACATTTGGAAGTCTAAATATTATGACTTTTATGGAGATTTATTTATCAACATAATTTACATTTTTAAATCCACTTACCTTTTAACAAAGTCATTTTGCTTTAATTTAACTACTTATTACAAATATAGTAGGGCATGTGAAGATGATGTATGCATGGAAGAGGGCACTTGTTGGGATGAGCACTGGGTGTTATATGGAAACCAACTTGATAATAAACTATAAAAAATTAAAGAAAATGATGTATGTATGATAATATTCACTGTGGCTTTGATTGTAAAAAACAATCAGAAATAAATCCTCATCAACAAAGAATTGGTGACGGTTTTGTTACACCTATAAAAATAAAATTCTATATATTTTAGAAATAACCCTATATACTGATTTAAAACCATTTCAAGATGTATTAGTACAATTTAAAAGCAACGTGTAGTCTATGTGTACAATATGCTACTATTCTTGTAAAAAGTAAGAAATATATATTTATCTGCTTTCCCTTGATTGCAAATGCATGGGAAATCTTTGTAAGGATAAAAAAGAAACTAGTAGCAATGGTTTTGTGTAGGGAGGGAAAATTGGCACAGGGAAAAGAGAATGAGAGTCTTAATTTTCCCTATGGTATTGTTTACATCTTTTGGTCTTTGTAACATAGATGCATTACCTGTTCAAAAAGTAAAAGTAGCTAATTAATAAAAAATAAACAACTATAATTAGTCATGCTTTAAGGCAACAAACTATATAATGTTTTTTTATAAAAACATAATTTAGACATTGCCAATCTGCCACTTAATTACATTATCATACAGAAGGGGATATACTGGAAGATGATCTCACCATATATCTTCTCTTTGACTCTCCAGAACCACTCTCCCCCTTCACCCTGCTCCCTGCCCAGGGAAGCTGACCTGCTGAATAGTATACAGAGTGTCTTTTGTTGTGATTGATTGGATAGGGTCAACAGGTACCCCCAGCAGGAGATTACAGGGAAACAACAAAGTGCAGGGTATATTCTTGGGGTATATATTCCTTGCCTCAGAGGAGCCCGGTAAGGCTGTCCCTCAGTTGGCCTTGTCTTCACTGTTCCTTTTAGTCACAGGCACTCTCCTAAGGTCCCATAACTCTCCCATACCTCAGGTCTAAGAGTGTTAACAAATCCACAGTTACTGTCCCCAACTTACTGCCTATTCATAGCAGTTTCCCTCCACCTCACCCATGTCTTTTTTAATAGTCTCATTAAATCTTCGCCAAATTATTTAAATGAGCATCATTTCCTATTGGACTGTTACAGTGAAGGAAATAGGTCATGTTATTGCTGGTTGTTGTTTTGCTGTAACAAATATAGGAAGAAGCAAAAGTATGGATCTTATCATTGGCATGAATCATGTACAAGAATATCATTGTTATAGAGTTCTCTAAGCCATCAAGATAATATATATGTTAAAACAGTATACAAAACAAAGTAGGCTCTGTTTACTATACTGGTTTTTAAAGGCCAATCTTTTCTTTCTTGTTTCTTTTTAAAAATTTTTATTGTAAGACATTTTTACTATTTAATAGTACACCTACTATAGAATGGAGAGTAGAAAGAGTTCAGTGAAATTTCTTCATTTAGAAGGGTTGAAAACAGGGGCGCCTGGGTGGCTCAGTTGGTTGAGTATCAGACTCTTGATTTCGCCTCAGGTCATGAACTCACAATTGTGAGATTAGGCTCTGCACTGGGCATGGAACCTGCTTAAGATTCTGTCTCCTTCTTCCTCTGTCTCTCAAGAAAGAAAGAGAGAAAGAGAGAGAGAGAGAGAGAGAGAGAGAGAGAAAGAAAGAAAGAAAGAAAGAAAGAAAGAAAGAAAGAAAGAAAGAAGGAAAGAAAGAGAGAGAGAAGGAAAAAGAGAGAAGGAAAAAGAGAGAAGGAAAGGAAAGGGAAGGAAGGAAGGAAGGAAGGAAGGAAGGAAGGAAGGAAGGAAGGAAGGCATATTGATACCTTGTAATAGTCCTTGTAGTAGTAGTCCTTGTAGGTAGAGATCTTAGTTTTTTTCAGTCTCTTTTCACCATTCCATGGTGCTTCACCTTGGTTCAGTTATTAAATGCAGGCATTGAACTACATATTGTAGTAAGCATTGCATTATTAATATAAGGATAATCATTGGTACCCTCACTTGGTTCATGTGTCAGGTAATAATCATTTTTCACTTAAAACTACATGGTGTCCTGAAAGAAGAGTGAATTCTACAACATATAGTAATTGACAGTGGCACTTTTCACTTATGCTTGGTCAAGTAGATTTATGTTATTTTGAATGGCAAAATCAATACAGTGCTTTGTAATAATATAGGAAGTAACCATAAGGAATTTTTGCCCAGACAGATGTTCAGAGGTTATCTGGTGACAGAACACTGAAGAAAGTTGTCAAATTTAAAAATGAGTTATGCATTTTCATTTATAAAATATGAGTTCCAAATTTGTAACCTTTCCTGTAATGTCTAATAGAATGTTACTTGGCAGATATTCTCTTAACACACACACACACACACACACACACACACCCCTACCTCATTTCATGTGCCCCTTTAAGATAAAGGTAATTTTTAACAGTAGGGAAAAATGAATATTCTTTTGAAGTGTACTATAGAGGGAGTATTTAGAAAATGTTATGTTTGGATATGTTTTCATAGCTAAGTGGATTTGTTGCCAAAAATTATGTAAAAGCATTACTTGCAAAAATTCTCATATCTGTATACTTTTAAAACGTGGGGACAGAATTTCCTAACTTGTCACAAAATCTTCCAAATAAAAAATTTAAAAGTATAAAAGTGCTACAATTTCCGCCAGTTTGTAAGAACAACCAATAACTATCAGGCAATTTAAAAATTTCTAGGACAATTTTGAAAATGTTAGCTATTAAATAATATCATTAAAAGTTATTATTAAAAATATATCAATGACAGTATAGACACTATTGCATTTTATCCATTTGGATCTCTGTATTTTTGTGAAGATCTTTCACAGGAATGAAGCCAAAGAAACCAAATATGTAAATCAGACTTCTATACCATAAAATGGTAAACTAAGATCTTAAAATATAATGCAGAATATTCAATAATATAATTCTCACTAAGAAGTAATAATAATAATGTTGACAGAGAACAAAACATGTATTTTGGTTAAAACAGACAAATGCAATTTAATTATTTTTAAATATTAGTTACTCTTTTTTCTTTTTAAAAAAAATCTTTCCTTTCTGAATGTTATACAATGTAATTTATTAGTTTGGAAGAGTATGCTTATAACTCTTGACAATGCATATATGTCTGAGAGTTGCTCCACAATTTTTTCCTCTGAGAAGTATGTGAGGAAAAGTTGGGTGACCAGTGCTTTTAATAACTGACTTGCAGGTCCTGAATGTCAGGGGTAGGCCTTAGGTTCAACATTAAAGTTCAAGGAAACACTCTTATCTTGAGGTTAATGGCAATGCTAAACACATTGGAAAGTGCCTGTAGAAATTCTCTTACAGATATTGACTCTGAATAGTAATTTTGAGGCAACAAAGAGAGACCTTCTGTCAGTCTTGTTTTGTTCTTTTTAATTAAAATGAGAAAGAGGAAGTAATTTGCTATTGAATAATTTGTATAAGTGAACACAGCTCAATTAGCTTTTAAATGTAAGTTTTAATTAGTGTTCTGACTTAGTGCTTAATTTGAATGTTGTCTGTTATCTGTGATTTAGAGCATTCCACGCCAAAATTTACTCCTGTTTGTTAGGAAGAGCCAAGAGCTGGCTTAATTCCACCTTGCTACTTAGCTTATTATTAACATAAAGCTCCTTGTGGCTTTAAGTGATCTAAGAATATCACTGCATACTTATGTGGTACACGTCCTCTTTTCAAAACAGAATTTTTCTACTAATTTCTTCAAGCAAGTGCAAATTAGTAATATTCATTCATTCATTCATTTAATTAATTCAGCAAATATTTAATGAATGCCCACTATATATTAAGCATGGTCCCATGTGCTAGAGATTCAGCAGTAAGCAAAACTCTGCACCCGAGCACACCTGCTAGTGGAAGAGACAAATAATAAACAAGATGAGTAAAGTGTATAAAGTATTCTGTTGTGATAAACACTAAAAAGAAAATAAAGTAGGGAGCTGTGTTGGAGAAAAAAGGTACAATTTTAGATGAGGTGTCTGGGAAAGACTACTCTGAGAAGAAGGCATGAGAGTGAAGGCATTGGAAGGAGCCAGCCATGAAAATATCATGTGAAGCACATTCTATGCTGAGGAAATAGTGTGCATATGTATCAAAGTATGAAGGCATATTAGGTAAGCATGAGAAACCAGTATGGTCATGCTAGTGGTGTCGTGTGGTCATACACATAAGGAAAGGAAACAGATCATACAGGTTTTTGTAAGATGGCTGAGCATCTGAAGGAGAATAGAATCCATTAATAGGATCACACTGCCTGCTCTTTTGCTAATAGCATTAAGAGGGCAAGAGCAAAAGCAGAAATGTCATATATTTCAGGAGGCTATTGCAGTAATCAAATGAAAAATTATATTGCATTATATGAAGGTGGTAGCTGTAAGATGGTAAGATTATATCCTAATTTTGAATTTAGGATTCAGAAAAATTTTTTCTATTCTAAATGTGAATGTAGAGCCGACAACCTACTGTTGAATTGTATGTGAGGTGTATTCATTATCTAATGCTGCATAACAAACCACTCCCAAATCATCAGTGGCTTAAAACCCACATATGTATTATCTCACTGTTTCTGTGGATCAGGAATTCAGGCATATCGCAGTTGGCTCCTTTGCTTCAGGGTTTCTCACTCAAGAGGCTGTAATCAAGGTGTCAGCCTGGAATCCACAGTCACTTCAAGATTCAACTGCAATAGGATTTATTTCCAAATTCACTCATAGTGATTGTTGACATGATTCAATTCCTTGTCAGGAAGCCCCCTTTATCAGAGAAAATGAAAAGCCAGAGGAAATACCAAGACGACTAAAGTCAGTCTTTTATAACATAATCACAGAAGTGACAGCCACCACCTTTGTCATACTGTAGTGGTTAGGAGCAAGTCACCAGATTCAGCCCATTCTCAATGGAGGGGATTCCACAAGAGCATGGATACCAGGAGATAGGGATCATGGTAGGTCTAGTCAAAAGATGCTTCCCACCTGAAGTATGAAGGGGGAAAAAAGAGGTAGGAAGACTCTACTGTAAAAAACAGTGAATAGAATCATCTTATTTGATAAAGTCTCTTTTGGTGTTCAAATTTTTATTTTTCTTCCCTGAATTGCAGAGCATTTGAGTTGCAATAGACTTTAAGTTCCAAATCTTCCTGAAACTTTCTTTTAAAAGATTTCTGCCTCCATTCATTATCTGTCAATGACCTTTACCTTAAGCCATCTCTTGTTTATTTGTTTGTTTGTTTGTTTGTTTTCGCCATTCTGGAGTGCCCAGAAGTGAGCGAATCATATTTACTAAGGTTTAAAATGTGCCCATTATTGGGACACAGAGTCCTTGCCCTCAAGAAGAACTCAGCAAAAGCAGTTGTTTACTAGTCAGAGTTTAATAAGAGATTTAAATAAATCTAGACACAAGTTTGGGAATAAATTAAATTTTCAGAAGGTTAAAAGATTTGTCCAAGCCCATGTTGCTAGCAAATGGTGGAGCTGGATTTGAGACTGTGTCTATCTTGTTTTACAGTTCCTCCTCTTTACAAAACAGTTTTCAGTTTCTAAGAATGATATATTCCTGAGAGCCAAAACCCTTGAAAACTATCAAAAAGCAGTTACTTGCAAAGCATTCTAATGTAAAATGAGAATAAGATTGAAGCCTAGAAAAAATGAGCAATCTCCAGGATGAACTGCCGTAGAGAAATTGGCTGGAAGGAGATAAGACCAAACTGGAGCTGTGGAGAGTGGAGAGGATAAAGATATGTATATTATATTGTACTTTGGGGTTTGTGCATGGGAAATTATTAGATAAATGTGAATGTGAGCTTGATTTCAGCAGAGAATGCTTACATGCTTTTGTTTGAGCCTACAAAGTTACATATTACCTCTTTCTTTCTGAATATCCTTTTATTTATGATAGTAACTAGGAAAGTAGAAAAATGAATATGCATACAGAATATCCCTGCATAATCCCTTCAAGACAGAAAAATAATTTAACAATCCTCTTTTAGTGGCCATCAGGAAATTGTACTGTTACATGGACTAACAATAATATAGCCCATTTTTTAGGGCCACTATCATTGGCCTCAGTTCTGTGTGAGCCTGTTTCTACCTGTCTAAACCACATTATTGATTTTGGAAAATGTATGTGTGTTCATACTGCTCCAAAAAACTTCCCTGGGGCTTTCTGTTGCAACTCTCCAGCAAATAAATGTTCCAGCAACTCTCCTTTGTAATGTAATCATCTGTGCTGATTTAAAAACTTTTCAATTTCTTTAAAATAAGAATCAGATGTACTGATTTTTTCAAATGAAAGGCCATAACTTTTATTCCAGACTGTCTTTCAATCAGTATGAATCTAGTAATGCTCATGGGAGAGTCAGCTGCCAATTTGGGGGCTTTCTATACATAGTAAACATGAAAAATGATGAAGTAGATTGTGTACATGGACTGAGAGTTGTATTAATCATTTTTGTAGTATGTTAAACCTAATCAGAAAATTAGCATTATTTAACTAGAATCTAAATATTATATAATATGAACTTTTTGTCAAAATTTAAACTATGATACCATCTATTTCTTTATTTCTTTATTAATATTAACAATTTATTTTACATGAATATTTAAAAGGTAAGATTCAAACATCTGAAATATTATGGGTTAGCCCCTCCTATTCTTATTTACTACCATCATCATATCCACCATTATTTAGGTTAGTTTTATAGACATGAAAGGATGGGAAAATTTTAGGGATAGATCTTCTAAATGTTTTTAATTTCTAAAAGTTGACTCAACATTTTAATATATTAGATAACTTAAGGAATGAAAGGAATATTAACATGAATCAATAGCTGCCCAGGCATACTGTATTATTTAGAGAAAAAAATATTTCCATATCCCAAACAATTTGCCTTTATGATGAGCCATGGAGTAAATCAATAAGAATAAAAGTGGATTGGAGGATTAATCTTGTTAAATCAAATTCTTAGCACTGTACCTGGCACCCTGTAGATGCTCATTGGATATGTTATGTAAATGTTAAATTAATCTTTCAAATAGATCACTGATGGAAGTGCTCAGTCACTGGATTCTAAGATGACCCCCAATGACCCTCATCCTTGCGATATCTCCCACCCTTCAGTGGGAAGAACTTGTGAATATAATGAGCTATCATTACTGCGATGCTACAGTATGTTGTTACATTATATGGCAATAGAGATTATCCTGAGCAGCCCTGACTAGTTAGCTGAGCCCATATAAGCAGAGAGTTGCCTGAAGCTAGCAGAAGAACAAGAAGTCACTAAAACAGTTCAAAGTGTGAGAGGGAATCAATGCAAGAAGATACTCTGTGCTGACTTTAAAGATGGAGGCAGTCATGTAGTAAGAAATGATAATTAACTCTAGTTGCTAAGGGGGTCTCTTGGCTAGTAGCTAGCAAGGAAACATAGACCTCATTCTACAACTATAAGGAACTGAATTTTGCCAACAATCTGAGCTCGAAAGTAAATTTTTCCTCAGAGTCTCCAGATGAATACCCAGTTTGGCTGATACCTTGATTTTAGCCTTAAAATCTGCTTAGCCTGAGCAAACTACCAAACCATGCTATGCTAGGGCCACTATCCTACAGAACAGTGAGCTAATAAGTGGCTATTGTTTTAAGCCACTGATTTTCTAGCCAATCAGCTGTCATCCTCATTAAAATCTAAGAAAAAAAACTTCTTGGGGAAAGAGAGTTTTAAGAAGTTTATAACCTGGAAACTCTCAGCCTTTAAAAAAAATGTGTAACTGTTCCTCAGACAATCCCTCAATATTATAATATAGAGCCCCATAAATAATTGATATAAAGGAGCAGATGTTTGGCACAAGTCAGTCCAGTATGAATCGTTTTAGCCACTTACCTAATTCTAAGGCACTTAGAAAAAGGAAAAGAAACTAGCCTATTTGAGGAGCCAATTAATAGTGTTGCCTATGTTAGTTAGGAAGCAGTTATTTTGGTTGAAAACTTTCTTTCACTACAACAAAATCCTCAAGGATATGTTCACAGTAGAGGATGAAGGATACATTTCTACTGTCTAGATATTGATCCCTATGAATATGTAGATTGCTTTACTTCTTTATATTATATAGTTAGTGTTTTCCTATTAGGAACAGTTAAAGTCTAATTTTCCTAGTTGGATTTTATATTGGAAAGACATTAGTTATAGTGAGATTCATATCTAGTCTGTTGAGTGCTTAACCTGTGTCTAAATTGAACTGCTTAATAAAATATAATCAATATAACTATGTCTATGGTGTATAAAGAACCACTGCTATTATGCTACATCAAATGTTATCCTGAAGCTCTCTGAACCTCAGGCTGCAAAGGGAGAGTTTCTTTCCTTTTAATGAATTTTTGTACAATGGCCTATTTATTTGGGCAGCATGGCATAGTGTTTAAGAACAGTGACCCAAGATTCAGGTAAATGTAAATTTGAATCTGATACTGAGTAGTTATGTGATTGTAAAATGTTTTTTTCATTTCTCTGAGACTTGCTTGCTTAATATGCAAAACCGTATGATTAAAAATATTGCCTCATAAGATGTTAATTAGGACTGAGATCATGCTTATAAAGCACTTAGCACAATGCCTAGAATAATTAAGCCAATCAATATAACTTAGTCTTAGCTATTGTTTTTGTTGTTTTATATCAAAATTAGAAAATACAAATCAGAAAAGAAAAACCTTTTTTTTTTATGTCACTAATCCTAGCATTCTAGTTTAGCAGTATCGTCTAGTGGTTAGGCACACAGGCCGTGCACATTAATTGTCAGGGTAGAATTTCAGATCTTTTACTCACTATTTAGGTCACTTTGAAAAAATTCAACTTCAGGGATGCCTGGGTGGCTCCGTCGGTTAAGTGTCGGACTCTTGATTTTGGCTCAAGACATGATCTGGTGGCTTCGTGGATTTGAGCCCCGCATTGGTTTTGCTCTGGTAGTGTGGAGCCTGCTTGTGACTCTCTCTCTCCCCATCTCTCTCTGCCCCTCCCCGACTCATGCTGTCTCTGTCTCTCTCAAGATAAATAAACTTAAAAAATATTTTCTTAAAAAAAGAAAAAAGAACACAGAAAAAATTCAACTTTGGGGACCTGAATTTCCTCAGCTGTAAAATAGAGAGGAATAATAGTACTTACTCTGTAGGTTTAATGTAAAGATCAAATGAGTTAATGTATGTAAATGCTTAGAACAGATCCTATAATTCAGTTTTGATAGTAAACCTTGATGACAATATTCTTCTAAACTGTGTGTTTATGTGTAGGCATGTGTATAATCTGTATAATCTGTATATATTATATGTACATATAATCTGTATATATTATATGAACATATATGTACATATAATCTATATATGTATATATTACATATATAATATGTATATATGTATACATATACAATATGTATATGTATACATATACAATAAATATATTATATGTAATTATATATATGTATATAATGTGTACATATGTACATATAATATGTATACATATATATTTATACATTATTATAATATATATATTATACATTATACCTTGAACATGTTACATTGAACATCTTTCCAAAAAGTAATTGCACATTTATAGTATCACTTTTACAACTCACAAATATTCTATTGTTAATTAATGTAATTACTTATACAATATCATGATTTATTATGATATGATTAGCTAACCCCCTACTGTTGGATATTCAGATTGTTTTCAATATTTTTTTTATTATCTTCATATTGAGATGAACTTCCTTGTGGTTAAATACTTACATAGGTCCTTTGTTATTTCTTTGGACTATTTTCTAAGAGTGGAATTGCTGGAATGGAGAATACAAATGTTTGCTTCTTTTGATCTACATTGCTCTCTCTTAAGGTTGTAGGGATTTACACTCTCACTGGCATGCATAAGAGGGGTCGTTTCCTGTACCATCACCCACACTTGCACTCTAACTGGATTTGATAATAATATCTAATTGTTGAGTTCACTGAATTACAAATGAGATTGGACATGGTTTTCTGTTATCTTTCTTTAGTATTTCTTTTTTTTTTAATGTTTATTTATTTTTGAGAAAGAGAGTGACAGAGTGTGAGCAGGGGAGGAGTAGAGAGATAAGGAGACACAGAATCCAAAGAAGACTCCAGGCTCTGAGGTGTCAGCACAGACATTACAAAGAATTCGATTTCTCAGTAAAAGCCCACCAGTAAGTATTAGTTTACTAGTGCTGCTGTAACAAATTACCACCAACTTAGTTCTGGACATCAAAAGTCAGAAAATAGACCCAAATAATACCTAAAATCAAGGTATTAGCAGAGCTGCATTCTTTCTGGAGATTCTAGGAGAGAGTTGAATTTGCTACTTTTTTCAGTTTCTAGAGGCTGCCCACCACATTCATTCCTTGGCTCCTAGTCCTCTTCCACCAGTGCAATTGCTCTTCTTTCTGTCTCCGTCACTTCTCCTTGTCTTCACTCAGACCCTCCAGCCTCCCTCTTATAAGGAAACTATATTACATTGGGCCCACTGAGATAGTTCAGGGACACTCTCCACCTCAAAATTCTTACCTAATCATATCTGTAAGTCCCTTACCATATAAGGTAATATATTCACAGGTTTTGGGGGTTAGGGCATAAACATAGTGGAGGGAGGGAGTACATTACTTGGTTTACCACAATAAGTTACTTTCATTTCTTCCCAGAGTAGCCTTTACTTTAATCTAGAGCATGTTAGCTAATTCTTTAAAAAGGGTGAAGAGATTTAACTCTAATATTAAACTTCATAAATGGTCTACAGAATATTGGACACTCAGATACTTCTCAAATTAAAACACAGTCCTTTTGCAAAAGATAGATAGTGCACTTTGGAGCAGTATACATGTGCGCGTGCGCACACACACACAATGTGACTTTCCTTAAATGGATATTGCATGAATATTGTGACTGATATTAGAATGAACTATAGTGAAATCAAGTAAGCAGCCTTTGTCCCTCTCATTTTCTCTTGTTTTCATTATCTTGACTACCTTGATTAAGGCCTATTTTTGCATATCACTGACAGAGGATAAGCCAAAAAGTGTTGATGATTCTGATATCTGGACCAATACCCATGGGAAAGCTGAATGATACATATTTTTAGCCTGTGAGAAAACCCAAAGACTTTGGGCCAACTTTACAAGAGAAGAAGTTTTAAATGTGGACCCTCTAGATTCATTCCAAGTAATGTCAAATTTTTTGCAAGTTGGATTTCTAGCTCAGGAATTTCTTCTTACTGATTAATTTGGCCTTATTTCAACACATAATATTGGCTGCTTTCTAAAAACCAACTTGCTTACCAACAATATAATCTATTCTCTGTATTACTAATAAAACTGAATTATCCAGTGTTTTCAGTGGTTTGGAAAAGCTTTATTTTTAAGGCTGCCATTTATGAAATGCAGTGCTCATTTGGCATAGTATCACTGCTTACATAAGACTACCACAGCCTTGGGGCTCCTAGGTGGCTCAGTCGGTTAAACATCTGACTGTGGCCTAGGTCATGAGCTTGCTGTTCCCAAGTTCAAGCCCTGTAGTGGGCTCTGTGCTGACAGCTCAGATTCTGGAGCCTATTTCAGATTCTGTCTCCCTCTCTCTCTGCCCTTCCTCCCCTCACACTCTTTCTCTCAAAAATAGATATACATTAAAAACAATTTAAAAAAAGAATACCACAGTTTTTATCACTATGTTTAAAATACAATTTTTCTGTAAAGCATAGGAAAATTCATGAAATGATAAAGATATATTTGATTTTGACTCAATTTAATTATTATTAATAACCACTATCATCAGCATTGATTGCTATGATCTGATTTCTTTCATTCTTTCAGTCAGAAGATTTGCTTGAGCTGTTCATTGTCATGATATTCCTCACTTACCAAAATTTCATAGCATACAGAAAAGTTTCTTTCACCATGTGATTTTCAAGCGTATGTATGGTAGGACATACCAATTTTTAATAACATATCAAAGGGAAATTAAATATAAAGGCAGCAAGAGATCAAAACATTATCTCCCCTCAACAATGATAGCTCAGCAGTTGAATAAAATTCTGCAAATAGAAATTGTTAGCCATCTCTCCACCTTTCATCTTTAATGCTTCAATCCAAGTTTCTCCTGTCACAAATAAACTTGGCATAGGCAACATGGAGGATTCCTGCTAAATGTTTATGCAAAGGGAAGAATGCTCCCTAATTAACTACCAGTGGACTGCACAGATGATTATGTGTTGATTGTGTTTCTAATGCAGGTGTTCATAATTGCAATGGAATTTAATGAGCACAGGTAGTTTAGTAGTTTTTATTCTATATTGGTAGAAAGGCAATTAAGATGGTGTTTGTGTTTGTGATCACAGAAGCATAGAGTGTGAAAATGGAAGAGACCTTATATGTCTTAATGACCTTTTTCTCATTTTACAAGTGAGGAAACAAACTTAGAGATTCAGTTTCTGCCTACCCTAAATCCCTTTGTGTTAGCACTAAATAAGTGTATTGATGGCCTCAGAGCTGTCAATAGACAAATCTACAGAGATCATAAAAGCTCTTTACTCCTCCACTCTGCCCATCACTTTTTATCTCACTTCCTCCCTGTCCACTTGCAGGTTTTCAGTGCTTCCCCTCTTCTTCATACAAAGTCAGCCAAAGCTCTGACCTCAGACTTTCACACTTCACTGTATAGTTGATTCCATTATTACCTTCTTCAGAATTATTTACATTACCAATCATAAACTATTGAATGATGAAATGTATACTTGATTCCATTATTACCTTCTTCAGAATTATTTACATTACCAAATCATAAACTATTGAATAATGAAATGAATTGTCTGGCATTAGTGAATGAATGAGGTAGTGAAGCTTGAAAATTGGCTACTTCTTAAGTGTAAAGCTGGCCCCATAAACCCTTACATAATGTTGTATTTTAAAAAGAGAGAGAGAGAGAGTTGGCCTCAGACACCTAGAGTGCATCAGTGTTGTTTGATGTCCCACAAATATTTTGTATAGATTTGATTTTTAATTGTTTTTATTAACAATTAGGTAAGAAAAAGGAATATAAAATAGATCAAAATTATAAATGATGATACAACAGACACCCACACACACATCATCAAGTAAGATACATCAAAATATGAAATTTGACACCCTGTGTAACTTTTCCCAACCACATCCATTTAATTTTCTTTATCAGTAGAAAGAATGACTTGAATGACTTTTAAGTTTATTATTCAAATTCACTTACGCTTCTCTGTGATTTTACCACTCACCTTTATACTGTTACAAAAATATATCATTTCATTTCATGTGTTTTTAACACTCTGTAAATGGAATCATGGTGTATGCCTTCTACAAATTACTTTTTTGGTACAATAGTATGATCTTGAAATTTATGTGTTTGTAATTCTAGTTTATTAAATTTCACTATGTTGCAGTGCCCTTATATAAAGTTATCACAACTTATTTATTCTACTGTGGATGCCAGGAATATTTATTATAAATATTGATACATTTAGATTTATTTTTATCATCTTATTTTGTGTTTTTTAGGTACCTTTATCTCTTGTTTCCTTCTCTTATTTTTTACTTTCTTTTGAATGATTTATTTATTCCATTATCTCTCCTTTACTAGTTTGACATTTTTAAGCTTTGTCTAATCTTATAATAACTGAATTAGATACTATAACATTTATATTTATCAGAATATAAAATTGAAAAATAAGAAACTTTATTCATTTTTTCATCCATTCAGAGCACTGATACAGCTCCTAGAATATCTCAGTAAAACACACAAACAAAAGCCCTGCCCTTTTGGAACTACATTTTGATTCTGTAAAAATTTACATCTTGGTGACCTTAGCACACTTTACCTCTGAATAGCTTGCCTGAATACTATTGCTGTTATGTCTTACAGCTCTATTTTGTTTTATATAATTCTATAATATGTTGTTATTATTTGTATGTGTAGTGAACATTTATATATATTTTTCACTTTCTTTGTTCATTGTTCCTTCCTGCATCTGGAATCATTTTTCTTCTAGCTAAAGGGCATTCTTTTGTAGAGATGTGTAGGTGCAAACTCTGTCCACTTTTATCTTCTAAAATAACTTTAGTCGACCTTCATTTTTGAAAGATATTCTTGCATATTCATATAGCTCTAAGTTTGACAATTGTTTTCTCTCAGCAGGTTTGAATATATTCTACTGCCTTCTGACTTTGACTGTGGGTATTGAGAAATCATTCATCATCTTAGTTGTTTGTCAATATTTGTTTTTCTTTCTGGACATTTTTAAATATTTCTCTTTATCCTTAGATTAAGATGTGTGTCAATGTTGACTTGTTTTTATTTATCTTCCTTAGAACTTTGGCTTTCTGACTTTAAGGATTAATGTTTTTCATCAATTCTGGAAATTTCTCATCTTTTATTCCTTCAAATATTCACTTGCTGCCACTATTTCTCTACTATCTTTCTGCAACCCAGTTAGGTATATATAACATTCTCTCTATTTTATTTATCTTTTTTTAATGCTTTTCTATGTTTTTTTTAAATTTTTTTTATCTCCCTGAACTAGATTCTGGGCATTTTTTTTCAAATCTGTCTTCCTGTTCATTAATTCTCTCTTAAGCTGTTTCTAATGTTTTGCAGTATGTGTGTGTGTGTGTGTGTGTGTGTGTGTGTAGAAAGAAAGTTTTAAATTTATATTAATCACATTTTTATTTCTGATAAAAAATATTTATCTTACTGTAGTGTCTCTCTTGTTCATCTTTTTTATTCTTTCTTTAAATTCTTTAAACATGTGAAATGTAAATATTTTTGTTGCCTGTTTGATAATTCTAACAGATGAACTCTATATGGGCCTGATTCCTCCATCTTTTATTGCTGCTAATTATGATTAATGGTTCCCTGTTTCTTTATGTAAATTTAGGTATTTGAGTAAGAGCTCATATTTTCTGGAAACGTATCTGTGAGCATTCTTATCTGTTAGTATGAGGACTGCCTCAGTAGAAGGTAGATTCCTTCAAGAGGATTTGCCTTTGCTTCTACCAGGTGGCTGAAAGCTCTCTCAATTCAGAATGATGTTAACTAAATTATTTGCTTAATGATTTTTTTGACCACTGGGATACTATGTGTATGAGATATAAACCCAGGTAAGAGTCAGAAGAATTCTCCACTCGGCACTGAAGTTTAAGGAAGTAAATATTCCTTGTGCTCTAGAAGTTGTCTATCTGATTTTAGCTCACTCCTACACTAAAGGCCTATCCCTTTAGGCTCCAAGATTTTTGTGTAGATTTCTTAGTAAATTTCCTGTTCTTAGGGCACAATCTTTGTTTCTTATCCCCCATGGGAAAAACCAAACTCTAGGTTGCTTGAGATCAGCAAACGTGAGCCAGAATTTGGTTTCAGAGTCTTGTTTACCTCTCTACATTTCTGCCTTCTCTTATTATTTTTTTTTGATATCTGAGTAATTTTTTTCTTTCCTCCTGTCTCATTCAGTGCATTTAATACATTTAAAATAAATATTTTAAATTATAATCCAGCATTTGGGGGTTTTTTTCTCAAGGAAACTTGGTTAGAACATTTAAACTGTTGTACCACTGGCAACAGAAGTCAATTCAATTTAAAATATATTTTCAAAACTGTGTAAGAAGCAATATGCATATCCTGATTCATTGATTACTATATATCTCCAGTGTTTAACACAGTGCCTTAATTTTAGTAATCTCTCAAAAAAATTATATATGTACACAGAGACACACTAAAAGTATGGGATAAGCATTATTGTTTGAATATTTATTAAGTGGTGGGCACTCTAATATGTTTTACATGGATTAGCTCATGTAATTCTCACCAAAACTATATGTTTTCCTAAAGAAAATTTACATTCTGTAGAATCATTTACTGCAGGAATAAGAATTATGGGGAAACGTGTTGGACTAGACTATTCAAAATTTCTATCAGCATTGTTATTAGAGCACTAGCCAAAATAATAACAATCTCAGTAATAAATGCCAGAATAATTTTCAGAGATGTTACTTTTCTAATAAATAAATAATAAAGCAAATATAAGACTTTAATGAGTATAGGATAAAGTACCTAGATGGAGATGGACCCTCATATTAGAATCTTTTATGAGAGAGCCTGTGGCTCCTTCAAGCCAAGAGGACTTAGATACTGCTGGAAACTACTAGAAAACTGTTACTTCTCCATGGTTTATTGTGTTCAACTCTTTCCTGTACTTTGCATTCAGCTGCTGTGTCTCAGTGGTATATAACATTGGCATGCTGAAAAAAATTGCTTATGAACCAATGTGACTTCTGTATTATGCTAACATCATTCCCCATATGTTAATCTGACATGAGCTAATTCACATTAAGGAAACATGTGTTATTGTAGAACAGACTATATTAATATACTTATCTTCCAGATAAGGAAAATGAGACTTAAATCATTAAGTAACTTGCCCAAAGTGATTTAGCTAATAAGTACTGAAACTGGGATTTGAGTAGTGTAATTCCAGACACTCCTAACCACTATATGTCTCTTTAGTATAATAGACCCAAAGAAATGATGGTTCACTTGAAACAGGATAAAGTATGATAAAGACTGTAGCTACATGGGAACTTATTATGGATCATATCTTTAGAATTATACAGTTTTTAAAGTATCATAGAATTAGACCGAAAACTATCTTAAATGGCTCAATTTTGAAATTTTGATTTTTAATTGGTTTAACTTTGGGCTGACATCTCAAAAACAGTCACCATGTCAGAGTTGTGAAGATATTCCAGGATTAAATGGTGTAAAATAGTAAGCACTATTTCTATGGCTTACTTTGGTATTAGTCTGCATCAGTAGGATAAGAGAAAGGGCATGCACATTCCTTTCCTTATCTATTCATATCTAATCTTTATTGAGTACTTCCTAGTTCCCAGGTTGCATCAGTGAACAAAACAAAGTTTGTGCTTTTAGGGGCTTATATTCTAGAAGGAAAAAAGAAAACATACAAACAAATGTGTAATGTCAAGTTGTGACAAGCATTATTAAGACAAATAGAGCAGTGTTCAGGACGCTGCTGGTAGGGATAGTAAGATATTCTGCAAAAATCTGAATGAAGCGAGGGGCAGGGGGGATCCATTTGAATACCTGGAAAAACCCTTTAGGACCAAGGGCTGAGTAATGTGGTACACCAGAAAAGGCCGGGTGATGAATTAGAGTGAGCCATGGGGTTGGAAGTGAGGCCATGACGGTAAATAGAGATCAGATTGTCATAAGCCATAGTAAAAACTTTGGAATTTATTATGAAAGAAATAGAAATTTTTGATGGATTTTGAACATGGAAGAATATGAACTGATTTCACAATTTAAAAGCCTCATAGGTGTTGTGTGGTGAATAGATTTTGTATGTGTCTTATGTGCAAGTGGGGGATATAAGTATGAAAATAGGCAGAACAGTTTATATAGTTCAAATTTGGAGTAGGATAATAGTGCTGAAACTGGTATAAAGCAATCAAATTCAGGATATGCATTAAAGGTAGAAACAATGGATTTTGTTAATATACATTCCTTATGTGAACATGAAACCATGCAAAATTCCCATCAACAAGAGAAGAAGAAATAGTGAGCTTAATAAACTAAAAAAAAAAAAAAAAAGCAAAAACATGAATAAAAATTGGAATAATGTCCTTAACCATTGTCACATTCTGTCTTGAAATATTCAGTTCTGCTTTCAACTCCAAACATCTTTTGGTTTGGTACTAACATATTGGTTTCAAGCTTTTTTAATTCATAGAACCCTTTAAAAAATAAAATCTTATATACCACACAACAGTACGTAAAATACATTATTTTATTTTATTCATATAGATGTTTTACAACTCTCCAGGCTTTTAACACTTATAATAAATATATTCAGTTAAATAATAAGACTATTGTAAAGAATATAAAAAAGTAAGTGCCTTCATGAGGCTTAAACATTTGTTGAATGGCATGATAACCAGATGGATGGATGAATTTATTTAGAGAATCTTGAAAGTTTCAAGAACTAGCACACAGGAAAAAGTCAATAGCAAACCACTTTACTTCATCATAGAAAGGAGAAAGCTCTGTTTAGATGACTCTGGGGTCAGATAATCGCCATTACCCTTCCCTAACCTTCATCTGCTGCAAGCTTAATTCAATCATACATGAATAAAGTATTAACATTTGACACAGAAAGAATTAATAATCTATTTTTTTTACTTCGTATGTTCCTAATTTAATAGTAGTAATAGGATAATGCAAGATCACAGTCTTAAAAAACATACACAATCTGTAGGACTCTTCATTTTCACCTTTCCTTGTTATTTTTATTGAGCTCACTTTTGGAGATTGCTATGTTTAGAAGAACAAGTCCTGAATGACCTTACTTTTGTCATTCATAGTGTACTATTTTTGAAATGCCATAGGATAGAAAGCCATGTACAAATGACTTGATATTGTTAACTGAACTGTCCAGTTCATTGATCACCAATTCACCGGTTCAGTCAAACAAGTTATAAGCTGGCAAACAGCTTTTAAATACACAGACACTGCTTCAGAGAATTGATTCTACTCCTCCTACTCTTAGAATCATTCTGGGTATAGTTATGTATTTATTCTGGTAGGAAATGGAACACACAGAATGCTGACTTCCAAAACCAAGAAGCAAGGGAATGAAGGAGTAATATTTCTCATTTCAAAATGTTATCCTTGATTGGCTTCCTTATTGATTCTTGAATGCTCTCCCCAGACAGAGCCTTCAAAATATTGTTTTTTTTAAATAAAATTTCATTCACAGTTAATTTTTCAGAAACTTTCAACTGTGTCAAGCAAAGAAGACATGAATCAGGAGCCAGTGTAAGATAAGATTTACCTGACAAGAATCCTGATAAATATTTCACTTTTGATAAATAAGGTCCTTCCCTGGGAATCTGCAGACAGGCTCCTCACTTTCCATGATCAAATGTTCAGTCTTGTCACCCTCTTACAAGGATCACTGCTCCTTTTCTTGTAAATCTTTCCACCAGGCTCTACTCACTACCTCACAACTGCCAACTATTCTTCCTTCTTGCTTTCAGGAATGCCTCATCTTTGAATTCATGGGCCTATTCTTTAAATGCTTCAAAGGAAATTCTTGGATGTCTTTATGTTTTATTGTTCAATTGATCTGACTGACACGATTTTCTTAAGTTCAGTCTGAGGTCATGATACTCTGGGGAACAAATAGTTATTGTGACATCTCCCTTTATTGTCTATAAATAATGAATCATGATTAATTGTTGTACCTTATCATTCTTGAGCAGTTACATGCTTTGATTTAAAAAAAACATTTCTAACCATTTATGATTCAGAATTGTTTTTTCCAGAAATGAGTTTAATAAAAAAATAATGAATGTAAGTGCTTCCGTGGATTACTTTTTTTTAAGGATTTTAATCTCACCCCGGTTGCTGTGAACCAAAAAAGAAAAAACAAAGACCAAAAAAACATGTGCTTAATGACCAGAAAACTAGTCAATGTATTGATGTGAAACCGAGCGGCTTAATTTCATTGGTCAAAGGTGAATAATGCACAAGATAAACCAGTAACGGAAATGTATCTTAGGGAGAAGAAAAAAACTCGACATAGTTTTACTTCTCTGAAATTATACCATCATAAGCCTGGTAATCCCTGTGTAGCAAAAGGATCTGGAGAAGCTGATGAATATAGTCTTTGATCATGTACACAGGCTATTTCAATCAACTATTCAGATAAAGCCTCTGTATTGCATTTCTAGACATCTTTTTCCAAGTCAGTGTTAAATGTGCTTCCTACAGAAATGGGACTAGCAGCTCCTCAGGCCCTTTCACTCCCTAAACTATGGCTCCTAATTTGGAGCTGCCTGAGAGGCCCATTTTTGATAAGGAGGCTCTTACTTGCAAAGTAGTTTATAACTTCTTTGATGTTAGTATGATGAAGCTTTTGACTCTGCATAAAATTGAAAGCATCATTTCTTATGGGAAATACAAGAGTAACCCCTGTGAAGTGGAGAGGGAAATGTTTTCTTAGAAATAATTTCATAAACTCGGAAGTTAATGGCAATAAATTGCTTACTACAACTATGACCTTTTCAATAGCTCCTTTAAACATTTTCTGATAACCCCATCTTTCCCAAATTTTCTCCATATTATTCTCTTTCTCTCCATCACTCACTCCTCTCCATATTTAGTTTCTTATATTATCTTCTGATCTTTCATTTTATTTTTCTCTTGAAAAGATGCATGCATGGGGGTGCCTGAGTGGCTCAGTCTGTTAAAGCATCCAACTTTGGCTCAGGTCATGATCTCATGGTTCGTGAGTTTGAGCCCTGCGTCAGGATCTGTGTTGACAGCTCAGAGCCTGGAGCCTGCTTCGGATTCTGTGTCTCCCTCTCTCTCTGCCCTTCCCCTGCTTGCTCTCTGTCTCTGTCTCTCTCTCTCAAAAATAAATAAACGTTTAAAAAAAGATGCATGCATGCTTAATTCACCTAAAGAGTTTCTTTTTTATTTGATAAACTGGATATTGTAGTATTAGATAGCAGCACTTCTTACCTCCTGCTATCTTCTTTAAAAGTGCTTTATTTTTTTTAAGTTAGGAGAAACAAAGAGCTTCTACCTGCTACTGTTTTTTATTTTTCCCATTTAGGCTTTTTATGAGACCTGGCACTACCAACCTTGTTAGAAGATTCAGAGCCGTGTATAAAGTTGGCCTGAGAGTTAAAGCCCAACATGCTTTCTTTCTTTATCACATCCTGCAATTGGGTTTCATCTTTTAACCCACTCATCTTTCTGTTTCTGACCATAGTGGGAAGTGGACTTCCAACTTAGGCATAATAGGGTAAAAATATTTGGAAAATTTCTTTTTATGATAGCATTATAAATTGGGAGATTTTTTAAGTTTATTTATTTATTGAGAGAGAGAGAGAGAAAGAGAGAGAGAGAGTATGTGTGCAAGTGGGGGAGGGGTAGAGAGAGAGAGGGAGAGAGAATCTCAAGCAGGCTCTGCACTGTCAGCACAGAGCCCAGCACAGCGTTTGATCTCACAAACTCTGACATCATGATATGAGCTGAAACCAAGAGTCATATGCTTAACCAACATAGCCACCCAGATGCCCCTAAAAATTGGGAGAATATTAATTATAAAATAAGGATGAGTAAAGATTGGTGGCTGGCATTGGGGCAGGTAAGGTCATAATAGACATAGATGCAGACCAACATGGGTTGGGAGTTTGCCAAGCAAAGTTGCTGGTTGGTAGAAGTGTTAAAATCATGGCAAAAGGTCAAGATAGGAAGACCCTGGGTCCAGGGTCTCTGCCACTTGATGATAGAGCTGTCAGGTAGAGATCTTCTGATAACTAAGAAGTGCATACCTCAAAAATGTCTTTCAGGAGCCACCGTCCCATGCAGTTAGGGCTCAGTGGTCAAAAGTAAAGTTTCAAGGGTTTGGATATACTGTTCCAGTCATGGAAAGTCACAGTGCACTTCAGGATGTTTAAGGCTCTGAAAAATCCTGTGCTTCAGAACATTTTGTTTATGTTCATGTGGCTTTTCTCAAAACTATCTGACCTGTTGACATTCCTTGAATGAACAATCTGGCAGCTTAAGCCTTGGATACATCCTTACCACCTCCTCTCTCAGCTTCATATCCAGTCACCAAGTTCTGTAAAGCCCAGGGATTCTTTCCTCAAAGAATCTCTTGCAACTCTTCCTTTCTTCCTGCTACCCCTTGTGTTTGGGTTAGTGGTTGTCATTGTCAAGAGTGAAGAGAGATAGATGTAGCCCACATCAATAGGAGTAAGTGTTGTTTGAAAAATCAAATTCAGCATTATAATATTTGATTGCTTATCATCAAAAGAATTTACTTGATCTCAAAGTTTCTGAACAGTACTGAAGAACGACATGAGATTGATTTTATTTATCAAAAGAGAGAATAGGTTTTAAGAAGTCAAGAAACACTGATTTGGACGTTTATGAGGCCTCAAACATTTTATCAGATTTAGTCTAAATTGTTTCTCTGCCCTCTCATGTACCACAGCCACTTTCAACAATGCAATTATGTGAAAAGGAATAAACAAAAACTTGTCCTCATCTTGAGAAGCTATAAATAAATATGCACTGGAAACCAAGAGACTGCTACAGAAGAACCAGTTGCCTGACCTCAGCCAAGATAATTACTCTCTATGGACCTTACTCTCCTCATTTGTTAAATGAGTGCTCAGGATTTGACCAATCTCATCATATGTAAATTTAAAATCTCTTCCTTACTCAAAAATCTGGGATGCCTGCATTACTCTCCCTAATTCTCGCTATAGAACAGATCCCATATTCTTAGCTAGATATTTAAGATCTTTCATAATCTATCACCAAACCTGTCTTTACAACTCTTTTTCCATTAGTCTCCACCATAAACTCTCTGTTCTAGTCAGATTTTTCAGATCATTATTACCTGAATAATCCTTGCTTATTCCTATAACAGAGACTTTGCTTATGACAGTCTCATTTTTGGATACTCCCTACCGCTTATTTCTTTTGCAGCTCATACCCATCCATGTCTTACTTATTTCTTAAGAGTTAATTTACATGTGACCTTTCTGTAATCATTCTGAACAACAATTTCTTCCTAATTAACTTTTTGTAACAAAAATTTTTATGCCATTATTTGATTCTCATATAATACCACGTGTAAAGTATACCTTGCTTCCGCCACTGAAGTTGTATGTGAGGCTAGGGATTCCTTCACTTAAATAGCTTTCTCACAGTGACTAACAATATATTACCCATGGTCAATAATTAATATTTTTTAATATTTGGGTGTTAATTTATTCATAGAAGATCTATAAAAACCACAAGAGGATGTATTTATACCAAATTCAAAGCTGCATCCAAAAAATCAACATGGCTTACCCTTAGAAAGCTATGAGAAATGTGATTCTATTATTTTAAGCTGACACTGAACTTCCTCACTAACTTATTCTAAATAGAAACTAATTAAACTTCTCTTTATTTTCAAATTTGAAAGGACAGTCAACATTCCTTGATTCCCAAAATATATTCAAATATGTAAAACATAAAAAGAAGAAATAGATTAAGCAGTCATTAATTTAGTTCAAAAAGTGATAATTATACATTTTTAATTCCTTTGCTTTTGCTTTAAGTATCTTTCTTTTAAAATGTATCAACATCTTAGGAATGAAACATCTATAGATATTTTAATTGTATTTTTGGACTCTAGATTTGTGCCTAAAGATGTTCTTTTACTGACTGCATTTAGCTATCTAAAGGTTTGCATTCCAGTTGTTTATATGACACCTTAAAATTATCTTGCTTATTCATTTTTGTATTTGTTTCACATCTGTTCTTTCCCCACTATAATGTAAACTATGTGGCCAGGAATTTTGGTCATCATGATCACCACAGTGTCTGGGTCATTACTACACTGCTACGTTTTGAATACCACCATGTTAACAGCTCTACGTAGGTGGTTAGAATCCATCTTTTGAATAAATAAATAAATACTTGCATAAACTAGAACAAGTCACTTTTACTCTTTTGGCCTAAACCATTGCATCCCTAAATATAGAAAAATTTATTCTAGTATGTTTTAAACATGTCCTTCTTCAAACCACAAAGTTCCCTTCAAGTTATCTTGGCGTGTAAAAGAGAATAAAGCCAACAGTGGTCAATTGCCTTTCTCATTCTCAATTAGGCAAATCTTTTTTTAAAGATTTGGAGTGGAAGAAAGAAAGGTTTCTAAATAAGATTTTGTTTAAAAATATATACGTTTTCACAATAAAAAAAGAATTTCTAAATAACATTATTTCTATGAATCTTCCAAAGTCTTAACTCCTATTTTACAACTTATCTTTCTGGGTTATTTTTAACTGGACAAACACTGAAAGAAATAATTATTCTCTCCACTACTTCGCAGACTTAACATGGAAGTGATTAACATGTGTCTCATGAAAAACGAACTGCTGCTGTGTATCTGGGCCAGTCAGCCATGTATATGGTATCAAGGTTTACATGTTGATGTCCATCTTCTACTTATGACTGCTGCTTCTTTGCCAGTTCAACCAGTTCAGATTAAATATTGAAAACAACAAGCCCAGCTCTATGGGTCAAGTATAAATGATATACGTAGAGCAACTATTCAGTATATGTTGAAAAACTAAGACAAATACTCAGATATATTCAGTCTTATTAGTAATAATAATGATCACTTTAGAGTGCTTGCTGAATCAATTACCTTATTGTTCTTACATCAGTGCCTTGATTTCAGTCATTGCTGTTATTATTACTGTACATTTGTTTTGTTTGTTACTGTAGTGGTTGTTCTGCCAGTGCTTTAGACAATGACATGACACAAACTAAAGATAGTGAACTTGAATATCCTTGAAGCCAGACTTGTCTTGAACAGTGGAGAAAGCTCCACCCTTCTTGTTAACTGTTTTTAATAAATTGAGCATGTTGGCTAAATACCATTCAAATAAGAAATACCTTTAACTTAGCAGTTATTCTGATTGAGAAAACTTTAGTTTTTCCATTCAGTCATGTTTGGGGAAACACTTTGTGTGTGTTGGTAAAATGAACCACACTGTAACCAAAAATACTTATGAAACCTAAAGAAAACTGTATCTATCTAGGAATAGCAAGAACAACTACTATTATTATTGAGCTGAAATTAATGTCAGACTTTCATTAGGTACTTTCCTAAATTATATCATTTAATCCTCACAGCAATTGTTAGATACCATTGAGGCTCAGAGAAATTAAGTCAGAGGCCAAAAGTCACACAGCAATTAAATGGCTCAATCATGTTACAAACTCAGATATATCTGACTCCTTGGCCTATTTTTTACCTACATCTCAAGCCCTTCTAACTGAAAGAACCACTTTATTGATTACCGATGGGATGACCAATCCAAGAGAGAGAAATGAGACGATAAATGAGGTGATCTGAATCAGAATTTGCCATGCAAAAATAATAGACTTTCTTTTGCTGGATTCTTTGTCTATGTATACCTTTCCAGACTTCTTGAAAAGAAAACAAGAGATATTCATCAATAACATACCCTCTTTGCACCCTATTTCCCTTATTTGTCAAAATAAAAATCATTACACTGTAATCAGAAAAACCATTAAAATAAATCAGTTATTTTGTTCTGTTGCTAATTGAAATAAAGGGGAACAGGAAAAAGTTAAAGAATAAAAATAAGAAAATAAGGAGTTAGGCATTATTAGATTTGTCTAATGTAAAATACTAATACAGAGGAAAGTACTATTTTAGGGAAGAACTTCCTCCAAAGACAGAGTATGTAAATATTATTTGGTTCATAATTCAAATTAATAATTTTCAAGTTCTGATTAGCAGTAAATGCCATTTTCTAAGAAATGTGAACAGTAAATTACTTTTTTAAAACTGTGTGTTAAAAAAAAATAAAAGAAAGAAAATCGCTAGCCAATTAATTCCAAAGCAATTTCAGTTATCTACTCTTTGAGCACTATCATCCAACTTCCACTGATGATTTCAGAGACAAAGAAAGAGTCTCATTAAAGTAAGGCTCTTGAAACTTTTCTTAAAAGATAATTATGAAGGGAGAGTCCCATAAAAGACTAAATGATTTGGTGGTTCAAAATGGAAAAGACATGTTTCTAAAGAGGACCTAAAATAAAAATAACAATTGAAATAATAGATTGTTATAGGCTATTTTAATTTTGATAGATATACCTTTAACTGGGCATTTCTTAAATAGGACTAAATTTTAGAGCCTGACTCTTTTTTGAACCAGGATTATTGGTAGCAGAGTCTAAACACCTTACAAACAAGCTTTTGGAAATCCTTTGGAAATAAATGCTCTGATTGCTTACCTAAATAGATCTACCCTTCCACACAGACGTACTCCCTCACAAACAGACATCACTTTTTTCTTATACTTGTAATATTTTTTCCCTCTGATATGCAAGAAATTCCAATTCTATAATGACATGGTTTATCTGACAGAAAAGAGCTTCTCTCCAAATTGCCTAACATTTAGCTAATTTGCCAATAATAGACTTTCCATCGACCATCTTCAACTAAACTCATTTAATTAAACAATTATTTTTGCTTCTTCAAAATCCCTCCAATATTTTTTCCCCATGATCATGTGTTGGAGTGGCTCTACTAATCTCTTGGAATGTTTCAAAGTTTCCAAATAATTAATGTGTAGGTTAACAAATATATATTAAATATGTTTAATATATATTTATTATATATTATATATGTTATTTAATAAATATATATTAAATATCTGCAATATATATTAAATATCTGCAAATATATGTATAATATTAAATTTTTTGGATAGTAAAGAAAATAGCATGTGAAAATATAGTTCAATAGTATTATATAATTCTGGAATAATTAAGAAATTAGTTTGAGTTCATATGCTAAAATTTTAATCAAGAGATTAGAAGAACCTGATTTTAGGAAAACCAGGTATATTTACTTAGTAGTCAATTCATTTATTAAAAAAATTGACTTCTTACTCTTGCCACAATCAGAAAAAGCCCTTAGAGAATTTAAAGTCAAATAGGGATGAGATTAAAACAAAACAAAACAATGAAAGCACAATCTTTAAAAAACACAATACACCAAGTGTTAAAAGAATAATGGATTCAGGGATGTACTTCACCATTACAAAGGGGATGCTGCACACCTATGTAGGAAAAACTTTTGGGAAAAGCTATTAATTAAGTAGAACATTAAGGGATAAACAGGTGTTGGCATATTAAATATAATTTCAGACACAGAGGATGGGATGATGCAAAAGCATTGTAGGCTGAGAAGGCAGAGAAGATTCCAGTTATTAAAAGTAGTACTTTATGTTTGGAATGGAAGGACATGAACAGGACTTTAAGATGTAAAGAAACTAACTCATGAGTGCCCTTTAAGTTATACTAGTACTTTATATTTTATCCTAAAGATTATATGAATTATAACTACAAGAACAGGACTTCACTTGATTAAGTAAAGGGGACTAATTTGAGGGAGAAAAACATTAAAATGCATATGGTAGAAAAATCAAGTACCAGAAGATTCCAGTAATACCTCAAGAACTTAAGGCTTCAATTAAATTCTGTCAGTGCTAGCAGAGAGAAGAAATTAGATCTGAGAGCTATTTAGATGGTGAACGTGTTAAGACACGGTAACAAATTTGAGATGGATAAAAGTGAGAGAAGAATCACGAATGACTGCTTCATTTTTAGTTAGGGTGATGGAAAGCTGGTGATTCTATTCATGGATGTAATTCAGGTGAAAAAGAAGGCATTGGGGGGATGATAATGAAATTAGTCATGGTAAAGTTGAAATGCCTTAGGAAAATTTAAGAGTGATATCTTATAGACAGATGAACATGTAGGTCTGGATTGCAAAAAAAGTTCTATGTTGGAAACTGCATTAGTCAGCTAGGGCTGCCATAACAGAATGTCTAGGACTTGGTGGTCAGAACAAAAAAAATTATTTTCTCATGGTTCTGAAGCCTGGAAGTTTAAAATCAAGGTGCCAGTAGGATTGCTTTCTGTTGAGACCTCTCTTCCTGGAGTGCAGACAGCTGCCTTCTTGATGGGTCCTCATATGACCTTTTCCTCTCTGCGCATACACTTGCCTGGTTTCTCTTCTTCTTATATGCACACCCGTTCTACTGGATTAGGTTCCCCCCCCTGGAACTTCATATAATCTTAAATGCCTCCTTGAAGGCCTTCCTTTAAATACAGATACACTGGGGTTTAGGGCTTTAACATGTGAATTTTTAGAAACACAATTTGGACCATAACAGAAACATAGATTTGATGACAGGATAGATATTATTATCATCATTTTACAAACGGAGAGACTGAGGTTGGAGACTGCTAAGTCTCCAGGTGCAGTGATATGGAACATTGGAAATGGAATGTGCTTAATCCTCTTTTTACATGCATATGATATAGTGGACAGGATACTTATCCCTGTCTGGCAAGTTCAATCTGTACAAGAACAATGATAATATCATCACATAAATCAACAGAAAAATAGTCAGGTAGGTTGTGGAGGCCTTATAGAACACTACTAAGTCGTTGTTGAATTTCCCGAAGGAATAGGATTAAACAATACTAGCTGACTTCAGGGGACATGCTATTTCATGACAGTGAGCAAGAATGTCCCAGAAATTTTCTCAGGACATCAAACACAGCTCTAAATCTTATGGATAACATCCCAGGGAACCTTTAATATCCTCACAGAATAAACTATGCTATTTGTGACTCAAGAATGAAGGGTGAAGCAGTTGCCCCAGCTGTGATTTGAAACTAAGGTTCCAGGGAAACTAGGTATTTCAAAGCTAGCTTTGCCTTACACCTATAAACCTGCCCCTCTGGCTGTGTTCAAACACATGAATTGTTCACTGCACAATATGATGATTATCCAGCTTTTGTGAGAGGGCCGTGCAAGAACAAAAAGCTGAGGGGTAGAGAGGATTTTTATTATTAGACTACTATTCTTATGAAACATTCATATAGCAGAGGAATTGCCTTGCAGTTAAAAGAAATTTTGTTAAGGAAACTTTATGAAAAAGATGCTTATATTGCCTTTAAAGTAACTGTATATGTATTCAGGGGAAAAAAAAAAAAGAAAAAAAGCTAAGTTAGGAACTCAGTTCAGAACCATATTTTCTAAGAGTAAGTAATGGAAAATGTAGACATCTATTGGACTAATTTAAAATTCCAGAAGCATGGATTTCAGCATTAATTATATGTCAAGCAGAATTTATTTTATTACAGCACATGTGCTGATGTTAGTGACTCCCCATTTCTCTTTTGCCACAACTTGAAATCATTTGGAACCACAGGCCCAATTAAGGTGGGTAGCTCAAGGCACATTTGTTGTGTGTGCACAGTTCATCTGGATTCTTAGATCCCCAAATGCAATCAGGATGTTACTTTCAATTTAGCATCTTCTCCCTCTACGCTCCTAGCCCCACCCAGCACTAGTCTAAACCACAGGAGGCCAGATCATTAGAAACTGTTGTGTTGGTCTCACTTTATAAAGTGAGGAAGGATGGAGAAGAGGTGAGCCGGGTGTATGATTTGGCATTGTCTACATGTGAAATACAGCCCACATACTCTGTTCTTTTTATAGGTTAGACAAAGGAAAGAAAAGTATTCCTGCTTATAAATATTTCACACAAAAATATATCTATGTTAACAAGCTTTTCTTTAAAAGTTCCAAAAAAAGTTAAAAATAGAAAGGAAAATATCATTGGATTTTTGGTTGTAGGAGAGGGAATTTATAGGTAGCAGGACAAATGAAGAACTTTGGGAAGAAAGAAGGCAATCTGGAGAACAGGAGACTTCTGAGAGTTAGAAAACAGGAGGCCAGACAAAGAGATTAAAGAAAAGCACAGTAGGAAAGTGGCAAGAAATGATTCCTAGAGTGTGTATTAGTTTCAGGCTAAATCATTAGCTGGTATCTGTGTCAGGAAGTCAGGAGGTGGTATAGCATGGTGGTAAAGAACCAAGGCCTTAGAGTCAGATGAACCTGAATTTGAATCCCTGGTCCACTGACTGGATAACTGTGCAAGTTACTTGACCTCTATAAACCATAATATCTTTGTCTGTGAGATAGAAGGAGTCGTTACCTGCAGCAAATATGAGGATTACCATACACAGCTATGTAGAATGCTTGAAAAATGCCTGGCATAGAATAAATGCCTGATAAATTCATCAGGGATTAAAATTATAGAGCCCTGTAGCTGGAAGGTAGCTTGCTGAACCTCATCAATTCCAACTTTTACAGACTAGGAAATACTAGGCTAATGTATTAAGTCTCTTGCCAGAGGTAATGCAAGCAGAAAATTGTCTTCCAAATCAAGTTTCAATGGTTGTTAGGACACTATGTTAATCAGCTCAAGTTGCAATAAAAAAAGTAATGTAGGCTGTGTGCCTTAAATAACAGGAGTTTATTTCTTACAATTCTTGAGGTGGGGAAGTCCTAGATCAAGGTGCTAGCCAATTCCATTTTCCCATGAGGACCATCCTCCCAGCTTGTAGATGGACACTGTATGCCTTCTTGCTGTGTCTTCACGTAGCAGAGAGAACAGAGAACTTCAGTCTCTTATTCTTCTGTTCAGGGCATTAATCCCATTATGAGGGCCCCACTCTTATGACTTCATTTAAAACTAATCACTTTCCAAAGGTCCCACCTCCAAATATCATCATATCGGGTGTTAGGGCTTCAATATTTAAATTTAGGGGTGGGGGACAGAAACATTTAGTCATTCATCTATAACAGACACAGAATATGGTACTACAGAAAAAACCTGGAGCAGTGGTTTAGGAACTATGGGTTTTAGTCATAGCACCTTAGGCAAGTCCCTTAATCTTTTAATTTTCTCATCTAATAAATGTAAAGGGTGGGAGATATTATCTCAAAATGTCATTGAGCCTCATGCTCCAATAATATTATTCTCCAAGTGTATGAGTATAATTTACAGTGAGAGATAATATGTTTGATCAAGGTAAGAAGGACAAGGACTACTTGGGTGCCTGGGACAACAGGACAAGAGGAGAGAGCAGAACTAGGTGGAGTTTTCAGCAAAGAAAGACAAGCAGGATCACCAAGGTACTTGGGGATTAGGGAAAGGAGAAAACCAGAATGTGAGAAAAGAGAGATGCAATTCAGGAGGGTCTCATAGATAGCTCTCTCCTTCAAAATGTGTCCAGGGCTAAAATTCAATCTGTTTGTTTTTGTTTTCTTGTGTTTTAGAATTAATAAACATATGTGGAGGATAATGGTGGGGGCTGAGAAAGATCACTAACAGTTATTCACAGCTTGGTGCTTAATTTAGAAGAGTGATTTGAATAAGATAACTTACACGAAAGCAGTAAGTGTATGTTGGAATGGAGAAGGAAAGAGTTTCAGCTTTTAAGTCACATTATTCAGAATATTTAATGTGTAAATATATGAATAGATGTGAGGGGATCAGCAAGACGAGAGGAAAGCACTCTGATTCCTTATTATAGATTCAGAAATCTATTCAGGGGAACTTCTCTGCTCAGCATAGTTTGTTTTTTTCCCCCTGCATAGCTTCCAGCTGATCTAAGAGGACATCAGTGCTGTATAACAGTAATCCTGATGATAAGTGTTCACACAAACTGGATACCATCTATGGCTAATTTTCATTTGGGGGAAAAAAAGCCATTTAAGTTTATAATTAAATGTGTGACTGATCATATCTGTTAAAGATTTTATTTAAATATGATGATAAGTTATCAATTATAATAGTAAGTGCATTTCTCTATATCCACATTTATGCAGTATTAATAACCTGTTGTTGAAGAAACAAATATGACTTCTTGAAAACAAGTCTGTGTATAGCAATAATCATCCACAAATAAAGCCAAAATGGGCACTGCCTTTATAGAAGAGGCAAGGGAAGAAAGAAAAAGATAAATCTCAGCCGACCCTCTTAAGAGTTTGGAGGTAAAATCCCCTCAGTTCTTATTCTGCATTTTGAGGCTTTTCTCTCATGCAGTGCAATCCGTGCATTTCCTGAAGCTGTATTTCTTCTTATACTAATGTAGACTTTTAACAGTGTTACCGTTTTCTTTAAACTGGCTGAGTTTGGTAGTCTCCAATAAAAGTTTTTATTATTTTTAAAGTGCTACCTTTGCTCTTTCACATTCCCCAATTAAAACCAAAGTAGATTCCACAGTTTCCTGCTTAGTTTAAGATCAAAAACTCCCACTAGTTTTGTCCATTTTAAAACTTCATTTCTTCTCCAATTTGACACACACCTCCTCCCTATTCTCCAGCACCGGCCAAGTTTTAGTTTGGGAGGCTTGCAGTGGGTAGACAATGTGATCTGATATTCCACTCCTCTTAACTCTGCTTTCTGGTTCTTACTTCTCTTGACTTAAGTAGAGGAAAAAGGAAGAAAAGTGACCCTCACACTCGGACAAACAATTGCAATCCTCTGTCTGAGGGCTCTGATTTTCCATCAAGGCCCCGTGTGGGTTCACTGTGAACATAGGCTGCCTCATGTGGATGAGTTCTTTGGGCAGCCTACAGGAGTGTCACATAAGGATATCTGGCCTTGGATCAAGCCCTTTCTACATATGGATCACATGTAATTACCTTCCATGTGTTTATTTGACCTTGAGAAACTTGCACATCCTTGCTTTGCCAAACAGTTGAGGTGCAGGAGTGTGGGCTGCTCCTTTCCTATCCTTTCTCTCCATCCTGCCCTAGCATTTTCTTCTGATTCACATAAGCCCAGGGGAAATCAGTAAACCCTCTTTCAGAACAGAAACCTAACCTGGAAATGAGGCGACACACCCTCCCATTCTGGCACACAGATAAATAAATGGCTCTCTTTGGGCTTTCCTCTTTGGACTTTGCAGAGAGAAGTGGGCATAGTGGAACAAATCTTTTCCTCACTAGGCTGATGACTCATGACTCTCAAACATGCTGATAGGGGTACTTTCTGGTCCAAAACCATCCGTCCCCTGCCTCTTTAGCCATTCCAGTCTTAGAACTATTAGCATTAGAGCAGAGCTCTTAGTTTTCCAGAGCAGCTACATGTAATGCTTCCCTCACTGCCCTAAGCCATTGGGTCCTTTGTCTAGTTCTGTGTTTTGTAAGTGCTAAAAAAAAAAAAATTTTGTCATTCCCTTATTGCATTCATTAGTACAACATTTTTACTCAGAAAGAATCTCCTACTAGATACTCAAACACTTGGCTAGCCAAAGCAACAGATGGTACAGAGGCCTATTCACACTTTTAAATGGGTCAAAAAGTATGTTAGTAGTAATAAAACAACACCATGTCAGCAGTGTAACAGAATATATATGTCCAAATGAACCAGATCAAATCATTTTTTAAATCCTTTAGGGGCATTTTATGATCCATAAAAGAAAACCATTTTTATTACTTTTATAGTTTTTTTAATCTGAAATAGTATACTCAAATTGATCACTCATTTAATTCACCAGACTTGTCTCCAGATGACTTTTGTTCATTTTCAGTAATTAGTTATGCCCCCAAATATCCTCAGGGCTAATGTTGTGGATGCGTAAAAAAATATGCTGCATATGCTAAAGGCAATCCAAACAAATAAATAAAAACAAAACAAAGAAAATGGAAAAAGACAGTATGAAAATTGGCATATTCATTAGTTTTTGCTACAGCCACAAATAGCCCCCAAATTTCAGTGGCTTACAACACAGATTTATTTCTCACTCGTGCGGTACATTGGCTGCAGATTTGCTGTAGTGCTGCTTGGCTTGGCTCCACTGGACTCCACACATCAATGCTTAGCTCTGCTTTATATTGTTTTGTCACTCCAGGACTGGAGGGACAGCCCTGAGCTGGGATACACTGTTTTCATGGCAGAAAGCAGATGGACAAGCTGCCGGACCAATCCATAATAGCATATTTAAATCATCTGTATGGACATGGGCATACATTTCATTACTCACATCCTATTGGCCAAAACGAGTTACATGAACAACTCTGACAGCAGGCAGAGAAGTAGACTCAGCCTATGGGAAGGCACTGGAAGTCACAGAACAAAGAGTGGAGATGTATAATTTCCTTCAGAAGAGAAAGCGTAGAGTTGGGAGCAATAATCAAATCTACCACATGGTGAGAACACAACAGGACATCACTAGTATGCACATATAATATTTCAAAGAGAACACTTTTGAGGTGGTAATAAATACTACATATATAAATTATATACATATGGGGATACAATTAAGTCAGCCCCTCCCATATGTTTAAGTGTTCTAAAAATGTATACAATCTCTACATTATGGATGTCATTATTGTGCATGCTCACTCTCTCTCTCTCTCTTTCTCTCGGTCTCAAAGTAAATAAATAAATATCTTAAGAATTGTTACAAAATTGTTTATTGACAGATATTGGAAAATAACTATTGATTGGAAATCACATTTCTGTAGATTGGGCCAATATACTGCTCCTTATATGCAAAATTCAACAAAAGTTTAGTGTTATATTTCTGAAAAAGAAAATCAATATTCTAAGAATAAACTAGTCATAGGAAATGATTGCCTTTGTAAGGACTATAAAATGTGTCAAGTTCCTCAGTTTGGGAAAATATTAACTAAATCTTTTAAACACTAAGAAGTAAAATAAAGTTGTAAAGACTAAAGAGATACATGTTTTTTACTTCCTTTTTTAAAGAGATTACTGTTTGTATTTTTGTATTCTTTTTTATGTTTATTTATATTTGAGAGAGAGAGAGAGAAAGCACCCATGCAGGAGCTGGGGAGGGGCAGAGAGAGAGGGAGACAGAGGATCTGAAGCAGGCTCTGTACTGATAGCAGAGAGCCTGATATGAGGCTCGAACTCACAAACTGTGAGATCATGACCTGAGCTGAAGTCGGACACTGGGCTCAGTCAAACAACTGAGTCACCCAGGCATCCCCATGCTTTTTACTTCTTAATCACACTATTAAAAACTTAAAATTAATAATTTGTATCAAATATTGAATATAAACCTTTATATGTCCCAAGATTTTAAAAACACTTGAAGAAGTCACATTCTAAAATCCTCCTGCGCTCACTAAAAGCTGGTCTACTAACCCACACACCTTGCCTTGTAGCAACAAATACAGAAGGAAATGGGAAGGAGAGGTCCTTCCTCCATTGTGCAGCTCAGTTCTCTTCTGTTGTAGGATGTTTTTTCCCCTTTTCACACATAGGACATACACAAGCAGGTCAAAATTTAAGGCACCTATAACGTGAAATTCTGCACTATTGAGAACCACAATTAGACCTACTGAAGGGAGATAGGAGGCAAGGAGAGCAGGGATGGTGTGATGACCTTGTGCTGTCCTGCTGGTGGACTGAGAAGTGAGAACTATCTATTACTCCAATGGCTCTAACAAGTCATTCACCATGAGATCAGAAGCAGCTATGTGCGTGAAGAAATAGAGACAAACTCAATTTCCATGGAAAAATCTCCTCATCATGCTAACTGGGCTTCGTGAGTACCTTAGGTCTCTCTGAATCCACTATGATCCCTTTCATTTAGGCAAATACCTTCATGATATCCTATAACAAGTGTACCAGTATGTGGGTTTCTGCCTCTTTCTTGCTTCTACCTCTCATTCTTAACATCGTTAAAACCTTTATTCAGCTAGATTTTATGCATTTATCCTCATTTTAATGTTGTCATTACTTAGTCTATATGTACAAAATAGTATTAAATTGAATTATTCCTGGATCTCACAGATACTATAGAATAAGCAGATCTCTGGCATTAAGATTTACCTCATGGTTTATACACAGTCACATTGCATGCACCTTAAAAGCTTGATCTTTCACCACCAAGTCTTGATATGTTTCAGTCCCTTGACCTTGACTCTAAAGACTAAATAAAAATACGGGGCTCATGGGTGGCTCAGTTGATTAAGTGAGTGATTAAACCAAAAACAATTCTTGGTTTTGGCTCAGGTCATGACCTCATGCCTTTGTGAGTTCGAGCCCCATATCAGGCTCTATGCTGGCAGCGCAGAGCCTGCTTGGGATTCTCTCTCTCACTCTCTATCTGCCCTTCCCCCACTCATGCTGTCTCTATCAAAATAAATAAATAAACTTAAAAACAATCTCTTAAATAAAAAAGTAAATAAAAAATAAAAATTAAACAAAAATATATTTGACATAAGCATACTGCTTCTCTTAGATGATGATGTCTTTGGAATAGGTTTCTGTAATGTTCAAGGGAGAGTAGTCAGCTATTTTCTAGTCTTACAAACAAAGGCTATGGATAAAAACTACAGCATTAGGGTTTTACCACTTCCTATGGTAAAAAGCCATTGATGCAGAATGGTGTAACTCTCTACCTCAAACTGTATAGTTCAGCTTTCTCTGCAGTTGTTTTAAAGGAAAGGACATATACATTTTTCTTGACTGTGCCTAAGGACACAGGGATGGACTATTTTACCTGTTGTGGTCATCTCCTACACTCCACCACTCCATGATTTTACTTCTGCAATGTGTAAAGACAAACTCTTCATCAGTCATGTCAAAAGCCATAGAGCTTGAACCAGGGGGATATGACCAGGAGAACATATCATCTTAGCAAGAATGTAGGGTTTGAATGAAGCATATTCTATAAGGAAAGTAATTACAGTGAAATACACTGAATTTTCTTTCCTTTTGAATCTTTTTTAGAACACAGTCATATTCTCTCTGCAAGTCTCCCCTGCTCTGTTCTTTTTAAAATTTATTTATTTAAATTCAAGTTAGTTAGCATACAGTGTAGTATTGGTTTCAGGAGTAGAACCCAGTGATTTCCCTGGTCTGTTTTATTTTGAGGTAGGCATAAAAAAATCAAATACATATCTAACAGAAAAAAATTAAGAGAATTATGAATACCAATTATATAATTCTGACAGTTCCCATGACTGCACCACCTCTAAATAAATCTTTAAAAAAAATTATTTTAGTAGGGGCGCCTGGGTGGCTCAGTTGGTTTAGCATCTGAGTCTTGATTTTGGCTCAGATCATGATCTCATGGCTTCATGGAATTGGGCCCCGCATGGGCCCGATGCTTGAGATTCTCTCTCTCCCTTTCTCTCTGCTTTTCCCCTGCTCACACACACACACTCTCTCTCTCTCTCACTCTCAAAATAAATAAACTTAAAAAAATTATTTTAGTAAAAAGCTGCCTTCATCTATACAAAATAACTTCTCCTTTAATCATGTATATAGCAGTAAGGAGATTATAGTTATATTTATATACTAGACCAGGTTATAAATATTTTAAAACAATTGATTCAATATTCAAAGTATATGAAATCTGGCAGGCATTGATCGAGATATAGAAACACTCTATCCATTAACTGCCTATCTCACTGAATATAACATGATATATTACCAAAGTCCTCAAAATACTGAGAGAATCTGAGAGATATATAATTTACATAAAGCGTCTTGAAGTTTTACATGTGGATGCTTGCATTTGCAGCTTTCCAATTCACACTCACACAAAACTCATTTTCTTAGAGCTTCCAAATAATGACAGGTTTCATTTATTACATCTGACATTTTAAAATTTCACTATAGGGGCAAGTATAAGAGAACTATTCCTTGTCTACTATTCTTCTTACATTGAAAATAAGCAGATACCAATGGATTACATTTTTCATCAATGCATCTTTAGCCCCTTGAGGTTTTTTTTAATGCTTTCCAGAAGCAGATAAGAACTATTATTCCACTTAAAAGCAAAAGAGATGCGAGACAATAAGTTGGCTTTATAACAATGACAAGAGAGCAAGCCCTTACCTAAAAAAGGCAAAAAGAAAGTAGGCTCACTTAATTTTTTTAACTTAAGTATGTAGAAACAGAAAACATAGAACAAATGAAAACAATGTATTAGAGTCTCCATAGCATAATACATATTAGGCAGAAATGCAGAATGAAATTCATCTATATATTTTTCAACTGCTCTGCATTTAAGCTTTTTTTTTAGTAGTCCATTCTCACAATAACTTTCTTCTAGTTTCTTGAATGTTAATTTTTCATAGGAGGATACTAGAGACCAGTTAAGATTAAAAGAATTAATCAAAGAGAGGTTAACATTCAAAGGAATTAGTTTTTTTATTCTATTTCAGTGGTTTAGGGCATAATGGAAAGTAAAGTTTAAGCATATTTGAATAAGTTTCAAGGCAATAGAAATTGTCACATGGCAGACCCAGTAATAAAATATTTGTTACTACTCCATTATCTAGGAAAGTATTCTCACTCTTTTATGTTCTATGCCTCCCATGTTCATGACATCAGCAGACAGCCAGGCAGTGGCAGAACTTGGCTGGGGGAGACCGTAAAATACAGTTGAACTAATGTTGGCTGACTAGTAGGTGCATTGTGCTAAGCCCTTCTGAATGCATTAGCTCATTCTGTGTTCTCTAGAGCTGTACAGAATCAGAGTTATTACTTTATTTTATGGATAAGGAAAGAAAATCTCAACCTAGTTAAGTAACCTGTTACTTAGAAGTTGTATAGGACTGAGATTTGAATCGAGAAATGCCTGAAAACAAAAACCATGCTTTTCCCTTTACAATATCTTCTTCCAGATATTCAAGGGGAGGTACTAGAAGAAAGAGAAATACATATATATGTGAAGGTGTGGGGGAAATTGTCTTTTGAAGAAAAGTAGAAAAACATAGGTTTTATGGTTGAGTTCCAATATAGTAAAGTCGCTAATAAATACTATTTCTAAAATTCTTTGTCCTTATTTTAATAAGAGGTCAAAATATGTTCCTAAGTATTTGTTACAGAATTAAGAAGCCTGAAGGAAGAAAAAAGTGCATTGTGAACAGAAATGAATAAAAAGCAGGTCTCTTATTGATTCTTCACTCTAGGAATCTCATTAACTATCAGATGGAATTTGATGACTGCCAACGAATGAACAAACTTTCTCCCATTCAAGGCTGTTAAACTGCCTAAGCCACCAAATACAGATTAGTCTGAAATGCACTGATTGTTCTTGCTGGAGGTGGTTAAAAAATCAGCTATAGATACAAGAATTCTTTTTCTCTCTTTCCTTCAGGCTGCTAAAGGATGCACAGAATGAAACTTATTTTAAAAGCTGGTATCAGAAGTTATTGGCAGCTCTCCAATTCTGTTCAGGAAAAGCCTTGAGTGAGGAGTTTTCCAAAGAGAAGAAACTTATTAAAATTCTGGGAGACATTGGGGAAAAAGTCAAGTCTGCCAGTGACCCGCAAAGACAGGTTTGTTGAGAAATTAATCTTCATGTAGTGTTTTCTTTAATCTTTCATTCAATTAAGTTTTAATTTCATAGTTTAGAAAGTAAATTCCTTGTCTATACTTAGTCCTAAGACACCCAAATCAATTACTTTACTCAAGAATCTTTTTTTTCAATTTACAATCTAAAGTTAATGATAATGTCTATCATGAAGGCATGGTATTTTGATCTAAGTAGCCATGCAGCATACAGAGGGTACCTGACAAGAAGAAACCCACTTAAAGACAGTTTGACTAAAAACTGATGAAGTAATTTCCTCAAAATGGCAGTACAACTCAGAATAGCAGAAGTACATAAGGGAACTTTATAAGGCACCCTTGCCCAAGGTACAAAATTGAGGTCTAGATTTTTCTAACACTGCACTAATCAAAATCATATATTAAAGAATTTTTTTTACACAGCAAATAAAATTAATGAAATGAAACAAATCAGGGGCACCTGGGTGGCTCAGTCAGTTAAGCACCCAACTCTTGATTTCAGCTCAGGTCATATCTCATGGTTTATGAGACTCAGCCCCATGTGGGGCTCTGTGCTGGTAGCACAAAGCCTGCTTCAGATTCTCTAAATAAATAAATAAATAAATAAATAAATAAACAAATATATAAATACATAAATAAAATGAAACAAATCAATAGTGGTATGAATAATAATACTTTAAGACTAAGATCCATGAATAATGTCAAAATATTGTGCCTTTTTCATCACTGATTATATTAATGGACCTGGCTATTCTTTTTCTTGATTTGATTGAAGAATATTTGTTTTTTTAATTATCTGCATCACTAGTTTTCTCCACTGATAGAGACCATTAAGTAGGTTCTCTTATGTTCAGCATTCTAAATGCAAGAAGAGAGTGGACATCCATTCCTTGTATTAATAACATCATTCAATAACAATTCAACACTTACTACATAATGAGAGTTAAGTATAGAAAGATTACTAAACCATGAATTTTGTCCTCAAGGTAGTACATAGTTTCTCTAGATCCACTGTGTAAAATAAAAAAGTCATTTCAACAAAATAATATGAAAATATGAATAGGCAAAGTGTCCCAGAATTCTTTCACAGCGCAATATTTTTCTTGCTGGAAGTCACTCATTTGATAGAAATACCAGAAGCTATGGTACTTCACCAATATAGGAGAAAATGGAAAATAAAAACATAAGCATGGAATTTATTCTTAAATGGGAACTATATAAACTCTGGATTGACAGAAAAACCTTAAGATATGTAACTTGATGAGCAATGCCCAAAAAAAAACAACTATAATTTTTCCATATTACTACAGACTCATTATTTTCTGGTGGTAGCAAAAATTTGAAAGCCAGCTAAATAAACTGGTTTAAAATTTATAAAACCTGTGTATGAGTTCAATCTTTATTTCTTACATTTTAAAATCCCTCACATACTTGAGATACATACTACAGTTAAATAAGTCTGATACCTTTTTTGACCATTTGCATTAAGTTCCAAAGTGATAGTGCCATTCTCTCAAATAAATATATTTCTCTCACCTTGACTGGCTGTGTTTGTGATAACATTTCTTCACATGAAAATAAAAATATAAAAAGAGATGGAAGAAGCATTTACAAGTTTGCACAATTCAACTTACTGTTATCTATTTTTTTCTACTTTTTTTTGAAAGGTACTAATTAGTGTTGTATGGAAGTGTTGAATCACTATATTGTACACCTAAAACTAATATTACACTGTATGCTAACTAACTGAAATTTAAGTTTTTAAAAAAAGGATTTTTTAGTTTATTTTTATTTATTTTGAGAGGGAGAGATAAAGAGCAAGTGGGGAAAGGGCAAAGAGAAAGGTAAAGAGAGAATAGCAAGCAGGCTTCATACTAGCAGCACAGAGCCCTAGGTGGGGCTCAATCTTATGAACTGTGAGGTTATGACGTGAGTGGAAATCAAGAGTCTGATGCTTAACCAACTGAGGTACCCAAGTGCCCCTTGAATTATTTTTTAAATTATTACTGCTTTTCCTCACTTTTTTTTTAAGGGATACATAATTTTAAAGGTGTTGTTTGTGGTTTCAGACCCTCCACAGGCACAGAGGACTATGGAAGGAAGTGAGTCAAGTATCGGTAATATACTCATTGGCATTTAGTAAACTATTTGTTCAAATATATTACTATTTCTGACAGTTATCAATTGTCCGCAATATCAGTTTTTGCCATTATTGCTCTTAATATATGTGAATTTGTTTTCTAAAATGTACTATTACTGGGGCACCTGGGTGGCTCAGTCAGTTGAGTGTCTGACTCTTGATTTCAGCTCAGGTCATGATTCCGGGTCATGGTATCGAGCCCCATGTTTTGTCAGACTCTGTGCTATGCGTGAAGTCTGCTTGACATTCTCTCTTTCTCCCTCTCTCTCTCTCTCTCTCTTCCTCTTCCCCTTTTCCCCTTTCTCTCTCTAAAAACTAAAAAACTAAAACTAAATAAATAAAATGTACTGTTGCTATTAGTGTAAATCTTGAGAGTTACAAACTAAGATTCAAGGAAATTATCAGAAATGGATCATGTTAATTATTATTTAATGCAGGTATTTCAAGTTGGTGGGCCACAGGTCAAATCCATCCCATCATGTGATTTGTTTGAACATAATAGTTCTCTGTTTTGCTTTTGTTTGTAATTGAATTTAAAATCCTGTAGAAAGAGCATGAGCTCTAGTTCCCCATTTTTCCCACCATTCCCTATTGTCTTTAGCCCACTACCTCCTTGTATGTGGCTACATCACCGATTTGACCCCAAAGAATCCAAATGTGCAGCCTCAGAATTAAAGAGTTTATTTAATCAATAGAAGAAAATTGTAACTTGAAAGAAAAGTCAAGTTCTTTACAGTTTCTAAAATGTTTTTTCTAATAATTTTTCACAGGAGGTGCTGAAGAAAGAGATTGGCAGACTAGAAGAATTTTTTCAGAGTATAAATACCTGTCACCTTCCTCTGAACCCTGCCCTATGTATAAGGGGTATTGATCATGATGTAAGTCAGTTTATTCAGTAGATAAGCTGAGTGTTTTTGTTTTGCATTACTTAGTTCACTATATGTTTTTTTGAAATGGCAAAAACAATCTGTAAATTGTCATTGCAAATGTCTTAAGAAAAAAGTAATTGAATCCCATCCATACTAAGTGCTGCATTTGATGCACTGTGTAAGGTTGAGAGTGCATTGGCTTCATCACAAGATATGTTGGTTTAGAAATAAACTATCAGTTTAGTAAAAATAAATAAATAAATAAAGACATTTCTCAGAAAATTGATTTCTTAATTTATTCAAAATGGTTGATTTGGTGACCTTATGCAGACTGGGTTTAATTTCATGCTTATTTAGATTATGTGCATACCCATGCCTAGTACACTAAGGTTATTATTAACTACAACATCTCAGTTTTTATTTAATTTAAAATTCACTGAAACTCATGTGTCAGTGTGCCAAATAATATATTTTGTGATTTTACTTATGCTTGGAGTGACCTTCCTGGCATCAGACAGATTCTTTTTCTTCTTAAGCCTCTGCCAGTCACACTTCTCTAACTTAGAATCATTCTTTCACCTTTTTGCTCCATGAACTTTATTAGCCTCCCCCTCAAAAGATCAAGAGTAGGGAACACTAGTAGAGAAAGGATTGATAAACAAGACTTAGAAGAAGAGAGGTTAAACTATCATGCGCATGTGCATGCACACAATAAATGTTACTTGACTAAAGTCATATGACAATCAAGGAAACAAATCCAATACTTCAGAGAAAAATTAGGCCATTATTAGTATGAATATAAAAAGTTTTGCTAAAAAGTTAGTACTATTGCCTTTACAACTTTGCTTCTATACAGACACCTTAGAAACTTCCCTAATATGCTGCACAAGCATATTTTGAAAATAACAAAATAAGGCTTCAAATTTCATAAACTGAGATATGTCTATCTGGGTTAAATTCCAAATCATTGCTGATTTTTAAAAATTGTGTAACTTTTTAGTTATTAGCAATATCCACTGATTACTGCTGAAAATATAGAGAAATGCAGCATTTCAAAGACATAGTATCTTAAAGTAGAAAGAACAATATGAGTCATTGAGTCCAGATGTTGGGGTTTTTTGTTTCTGCTTTCTTGGTTTGTTGTTTAAGTAGTAAAACAATTTTTTCAGTTACAATTCCATTTAACTCTTGTTTTTTTGTATGTCTTGGAGATGTGGGATGTTGGCTCTAATAGTGGCTACTGTGGGTGCCCATGTAAGATGATCAGGCTGAGGGTCACCAGCCCAGGAGTTACCACCCCACCTAGCACTGCAGATGGGACCACACTCCTTTCCTATACTTATCTGCATACAGTGGCACTTTTTCTGAGTCTGTAAAGTGCACCAAGTAGCTATCTCTTTGCTCCATTTTTTCTGGTCAGCTGTGCCTCGCACAAGGCTGGGCACCTGTATATAGAGCAATAAACAGAGCAATGTGACCAGATGACACTCTCTCCTGGGGAACATTTTAGTCTATTCATAGTCCTGCCAAACAAGGAGGTCTGAAGGAACATACAAAGCATCTGAAGATGTGGTGAATGTGGCAAGTTTCAGTTAGAGCCTGTATCAGAGGATCCATATTGGAAAGAGCCTCTAAGAATATAATGAGTATGATAAGACCTTTAGAAAGACCTCTCAAACAATGGTTTATTTGAGAATCTACTAAGGAGGAACCTCTATGAATGCAACAAGCATGGAAAGACCTGTCATCACTGCTCCCATCTCATTCAGGATCAGAGATTTCATAATTAGGAAAAACCTTATAAATGTATAAATGTGCTTAATGTATGAAAACCTTCACTCAGAGTTCCCTACTCATAGACCCTCAGATAACATCCTGGGGAAAAGGCTTATAAATTTTATGAATGTAGGAGGCTTTCGTTCAGAGTAAAATCCTTTTCCAACACCAAGTACTTCATATAAGTGGGAAACATTACAGTTGAAATTAGTGTGGGAAAGCTCACTCAAGAAATCATCTTGACCACCAGAGAATTCACACTGGGAAGAATCTCTGTGAGTATAATGGACATAGTGAGGCTTTCAGTCAGAGTAAATGTCTTATTTGACATCAGAGCCTCTACACTGGGGACCAACCACACAAAAATAGGCAGTATGGAAAAGGCTTCAATCAGAACTCTCAACTTGTTGGCTATGAGCAAATTTATACCAGAGAAAAACATTTGGAATACAGCATGGCAAACATTCAGTCAGAGTAAATGTCTTATTTTTTTTAATGTCTATTTTTGAGAGAGAGAGAGAGAGAGAGAGAGAGAGAGAGAGAGAGAGAGAGAGAGAGACAGGATGTGAGTGGGAGAGGAGCAGAGAGACAGGGAGACACAGAATCCAAAGCACACTTCAGGCTCTGAGGTGTCAGTACAGAGCCTGACACGGGGCTTGAACTCGCAAACTGTGAGATCATGACCTGAGCCAAAGTCAAATACTTAACTGATTGAGCCACCCAAGAGCCCCAATATAAAACAATTAAAGCAAAATATCTCTGAGTGATGTAATTAAGAAGAAAGGTTAAGCCTTGTCTTCAGCCTCCCTTTGCCCTTTTTCACTTCCCTGGACTTGGATGCCTCAAAGAGACCCTTAAGAACTGGATGAGCACAGTTTGAAAAACACTAATACAGACTCATTTTTGGCTTAGTGCAGGATTTCCTAATTCAATACCATGAGAGAAGGTCATTGTTCCTTGACTGACTCATTCTCAAAGCAAGAATTCATTACTTCATAAGCGGCCTCACCTATTTACTACAAACCTCAAATTGATTCAGTAAGCAAGGGTTTCTATTTGCTTAGAGATTAGGTTATATTTCTATTGATAGGTTAAGTTAAAAAATATATCCTTTCTCTCTACTTCTACCGATTTCAGACTTCTCAAAAATAATGATATTCAAGCTGATATTTCAACATGTATTGATGACATATTTTACTAAGTTGATAAATTGAAACCCTTTTCCTTTATTTAGTATTGATTTAACTCTTCACTGTCAACATGAAGTCTGTAATAGCTAAAGACATACAGCCTTTTAACACTCAAACAACTATACGAACATAAAGGAAAATAAGCAACAAGGAAAGTATAGTGGAAAGTAGTCAATATCATAAGCTGAAAGTGGAAATACAAAGTGTAATAGAAAGAAACGAAAAGATGAAATGAAATTGAGATGAAATGACATATGCTGTACTGTTATTTCTAAAGGTAAGAAAATATTCATTAACAAAAAGAGGAAAGGAATGCATTATTCTTTTTTCAATACCTAATTAGTGTCAGGCACTGTAGAAGGTCTCTTACATCCATTAGTCCATATGTCTATTATAAATATGTTTGAGATAGGGGTTATTATCCCCATTTTTCAGTGGGATACAAACATTTAAGTAACTTGCCCATAGTCTTGCAGCTAATTAGTTACAGAGTTCAAATTTGAACTCAGGTCTTTCTTTTTAAAAAAAAAAATTTTTTTGTATTTTTTTATTTTGGAGAAAGAGACAGACAGACCATAAGCAGGAGGGACAGTGAGAGAGGGAGACACAGAATCCAAAGCAGGTTGCAGGCTCTGAGCTATTAGTGCAGAGCCTGATGTGGGGCTCGAACTCACAGTGAGATGATGACCTGAGCAGAAGTTGGACATTTAACCAAGTGAGCCACCCAGGTGTCGCAAGTTTTTTTTTTATTATTTTTTTATTGTCATGTAAGCTAACATACAGTGTAGTCTTGGCTTCAGGAGTAAATTCCCATGATTCATCACTTACATACAACACACAGTTCTCTCAACAAGTGTCTTCCTCAATGCCCATCACCCATTTCCCCACCTCCCAACCTCCCAACCCCATCAACCCTCAGTTTGTTCTCTGTATTTAAGACTCTTATGGTTTGCCTCCCTCTATGTTTGTATCTTATTTTTCTTTCCCTTCTCCTATGGTCTTCTGTTAAGTTTCTCAAATTCCACATATGAGTGAAATCATATAGCATCTGTCTTTCTCTCACTGACTTATTTAACTTAGCATAATACTCTCCAGTTCCATCCACATCATTGCAAATGGCAAAATTTCATTCTTTTTTATTGCTGAGTAATATTCCATTGTGTGTGTGTGTGTGTGTGTGTGTATACCATATCTTCTTTATCCATTCATCAGTGATGGACATTTGGGTTCTTTTCATAATTTGGCTATTGTTGATAACACTGCTATTAACATTGGGGTACTTGTATCCCTATGAATCAGCACTCCTGTATCCTTCTAAATTCCTAGTAGTGCTATTGCTGGGTCATAGGGTTATTCTATTTTTAATTTTTTGAGGAACCTCCATACTGTTTTCCAGAGTTACTACACCAGGTCTTTCTTAACTCTATATCCATATTTCAAGGTATGCTGCAGGAAAGAAACAATTAAATGGAAATAGATTTTTGAGTAGCAATTTTATCTTTTAGATATTAACCAACTAGCATAAACACAATATCTGTATACTATTTAGTTTATTTAACCCCCCCATATCACCACTGTTTAGTGAGAAAAGAATGTAGTTGAAGATTTACAACCTGCCAAAAAGCTGGATTTTCAGTTTCTAAGTAAAGGCTTTGGTTAGAGGACTAAGTTGTTTTTTTTATTGTTTTTAATAAATACGTTTCTTTGTTCCCAAGTGTAAAATGTATTCATATGTGTTTTGTTTGCTCGTATAACAAATTATTCAAGAAGCCTATGATTTCACGGAACGTGTTCTTTTTACTTTATTTTTCTCAGCATTTTTTTCTCCTACTTCTATAGGCATGTTCATATTTCACATCTAATGCTTTGCCATTGAAGATTACTTTCATCAATGCTAACCCAATGGGCAAAAACATCAGCGTCATTTTTAAGGTACAATAGCCCTCCTAAAACATCAAATTGATTTCACAGGTGGAATTATTATTTTATTTCTCACAAAAAGAAATGATTATAGCTATTTTCCTCTGGCAATAGCACAGAGGATTCCAGTTATTTTTGATTCTGCATTTTTATAGATTTATAGTACATGTCAAACTATGACTGATAATAAATCAATCGTTATTGGCTCAAGCCAGTAAACCTTCAGTGCAAAACTTAAGAAGAGATGTTTCAATAAATGAAATTATACAATCACTTTTGAGTAGCACAGAAAGTGGAATGTTTGGTTAGCCCTTAGTGGGGGAGTTTTCTTTTATTTAGATAGTAAATTAGAATCAATACTAGCTGAAACTCAAATGATATGTTAATTTAATATAAAATTATTATCTGCAAGCACTTGCTTATTTTAATAATTTGAGTTATTTTCTTCTTTTTAAATAAATATGGCCCAAATCAATCTTTATCATCAATCCCATGAGAAAAGAGTAAAATGTAGTAATAGGGTTATACACAGGTAGGAAAGAAGGACTGAAGAAGAAACTATAGTTAAACAGTAAGAATTTACAGTCATTCACTTAATTTAATCAATTATTCAGCCAAACTGGACAACCAGCTCTCAGAGTGAATTATTTGGTGGATTTTGACTATTTTTGAGGGTAATTTTTAGCACACCCTACTTTGGCTTTGACCTGTATAACCTCAAGCATTAATGGTCACATAACACTGCATTTCTGGTAAAGAAGAAAAAAAAACACAAAATTTCATCTTGGAATATTTTTCTTCATATTATTTAGAAAGCATTTTCAAAACCCAACCTCTTAGTTTAAAAGTATAAAACAATCCTCCTTCCCCTTTGGATGTATTCCATTTCCTTCACCTATGCTAGAAAATCACCTCTTAGTCATTTCTCCTTATTATCAAAGTCTGTTTACTCTGAAAACCTTTTAATCACCCTCATAATATGAGAAGTCAATGATTTAAAGTCTGATGAATCCTGTGTGTGCTATTTATACTCCTAGTCAAGAAGCTCTTGGTATTCTGACTGTATATCAGTATATACATTTATGGCATACCAAATAATGCTTCAGTTAGAAAGAAATCTCTCTTGGTTGAGCCTGAAATTTGGATAAACATTCATCGAGCCTCACTACTCTAGTCTAAGACATGGCATGTGGATGACAAATTGAAAGATTATTATCAGGAACAGCATTCCAAGCACCTTCTAACTTTGATGGCTGAAGCTTCTGTAATCATTTAAAGGAAAGTTCTTATTTTCTTTGAACTTCTCTCAGAAACACAAGATGATCTTAGTACTAATAAAACAATTGAAACTGTCTTAAGTCTGGCTGGAAATTTGTTTGAGGAAAGAAATGACATATACCATATTTGAAGGCCTTTAATGGAATTCAAGAAGAAATCCAGAGTCTATAATTTTGTTTTTAACAGGCTGGAGATGATCTTCGTCAGGATATGCTTGTTCTGCAGATTATTCAAGTGATGGACAATATTTGGCTGCAGGAGGGCTTGGATATGCAAATGATCATTTATAGATGTCTATCCACAGGAAAAGGTCAAGGTCAGTATAGATTAGAAAGTGATTTGACTTACATTATTTATCTCAAACATTCACTGGTTTGACAGCAAACTTTTCACAGCCTTCATTTTACCCTATAAATTTTAAAATCAAAAGAACTATGTACAAAGTCATTCTTTCTTAAAAAGAATTATTTTCAAAATAATTTACATGGAACTTAATGTCTTTGATGATAGTAATTAGGATTTTGATAATCCAAATGTTAACTGTGGTATCCTTTCCTGAATTTTTTATGTGTGTGTTTTCTCTTATTTAAAGATAATAATAGAAAAACTTACTTGTTCAAAAAAATTCAGTTGTTGTCTATTAACACAAAATTCACAAAGTCACAAATGTTTAAAGGAGTTCTGAACATTCTAAATACATTATAAATCTGCATTTAATTTCTAAAAGATGTTTGAGTAAATCATAATATCAATAGTCAAAGATGACCAAAAATGCAAACTTTGAACATCCTTCAATTACAGAAATATATTATTATAGAAATGTAACATAGAATTTAGAAATATAATTACATTTATACACATTTTCAATGAAAATAATGCCAATAGTCCACCCAAATTTTTAGCAAAACATTGCAGGTAAAAGTTGTATTTAATCACAATCATGCTAAATTGAAGAAATAATTCCTAAGATACCTTATAATCTTTTTAAAAGATGTGACTTAGAATTTCATTAAATTAATTGGTAGGAATTATAGCAGACACATGTACATGAAGAAAGGGATAAAAAAATCATAGAACCAGAGAAAGGACCTAGAACCATGTAGTTTGTTTCTTTTGGTCTTTTGTGGGTTTTTTTTTTGTTTTATTTTGTTTTGTATATTTATTCAGGAAGAGCTACAATTTAAACCTAACAGAAAACTATCACTGTCTGACCCCCCAGTTCCTGAGGTCCCACCACTAGGCTCAGAACCCCAGTCAACTATGACTTGAGATTTTAGAAACTAAGTATGGAAGCACCTTCGCTTTAGCTTAACTTGCAACCTGATAGATACTTCAGGATAGCTCTATTACAAGTCATACTACCCAGTTATTTTGATTCTGATAATAGGGCTCTTGCTTCCAGGACAAGTGTCTACCCTGAACCCTTTCTAAAGCTCTATTTCCTAAGAATCTTTATCATCGCTGCTCTGAGACTGTCATTCCTTGAGTTTTACTCACTCTTCTCTTACATGGGTAACCGAATTCTTTCAAATTCTAATGTATTGAAAGAGTAAGAATAAAGCTAGATAAGCCAAGCTGAACGTTTGATGTCACAAGGGTCACCTTTTCTTTAGAAATTGAATACATCACTGACTTCTGTGGAATTTTTTTTAAGATTTTTTTTAAGTTTATTTATTTATTTTGAGAGAGAGAGAGAGAATGTGTGTGTGAGCGAGGGAGGGGCAGAGAGAGAGAGAGGGAGAGAGAGAGAATCCCAAGCAGGCTCTGCGGAGTCATCAGGAAGCCCGACACAGGCTTAAACTGTGAGATCGAACTGTGAGATCATGACCTAGGCCGAAACCAAGAGTTGGGCACTTAACCGACTGAGCCACCCAGGTGCTGCCTCAGTGGAATTCTTCAATTCCATCTACTCATTTCTCAGTTTATATATATAGAATATAACAGAGGCTAAATCTTTTAAAGTAAATAAAATGGCTCAGCAAAAATGAATGTAGACTTTCCCAAAGTTGCAGTTGTAAGATCCTTCTATAGTTGTAAGATTTGAAAGGGCATTATACTGACAAAATACTTCTTCAGGAAAAACAGATCTTTAAGGCAAATGTCATTTTTAGGAGCTCAGGTTCCATTTTCATTATGCTTCCAAGACTTATTGAATATCTATTATTTTGAAGAAATATCACAAAGTAAGGTAAAGTATACTAAAATGAGCTAAACAGAGTTGTTGCCCTCAAGGATAGTATATTCCAGGCCAGGAGTTAGCATGATCAACAGAAGTTGCAACAATCAACATGATTGTTGATTATAATTCTCATGACTATTTCGTACATGATGTCCTAGGAGATTTGGAAGAGCCTATCAAAGCAAATAAAAATCCTTTAGGATTTATTTTATCATTGGCTTTCCAAATTTGATGGGCATAAAAGTTACTTAGGGGAAATGGAGGAGTAGATATAACTAGGCCCAACCACATATTAAATCACATTCTCTACATAGGCATTGAAGAGAGGAGGGGGTTCTCAAATCTCTGTGACTGTAAAAAACTGCTCTGTTGTTTCTTATGCACCCCCTTTTGAGAGCCACTGCCTTATATGATGCCATCTTGAAAAGTTTTGTCCCCAGGAAACTTAGTATTTAAAATGTGGCCCAGGAATCAGCAGCATTAACATCACCTGGGAGTTTGTTAGAAATCCAGAATCTTGGATCTCACCCCACCCTAAAAAATTAGAACCTACCTTTTAGCAAGAACCCTAAGTGATATATATATGCACTAAAATTGGAGAAACTCTGCATTCAAGGACTATAAGAATAGAAATACACATATTATTCAATGTGCACAGATTTGATAGTGGTATTTAAAAGGTGTATGATACACACTAGCTTAAAATGTATAAAATGTAATTTATGGTTTTAATTAATAGACAAAATTTAGCCACCATAATTGTTATAAATTAGGTACAAGGTTTTCAGGGTAGTCAGCAATGTAAGTCTTATGATAAATGGCTTTGGATTTAGCAAAGATTCATTCTCTAAAGACAAATACGGTCTGAAAAGAAACTGACATTGCTACAGTACAGTATCTAAATGGTATAATAATCTAAGTCTTTATTTTGCACATGGTCAAATGTGAGGCAATGAAGCACTAAGGAACCAGATAGAAGGTGATTTCCCTTTAGGTGTATTAAGTGGAGGAACTGGATATTTGAGGAAAGAAATATTCAGGATTAGAAAGAGGAATCATTTTTTTCTAAAATAATTGCATTAATACAAAATGTAATGCCTTACATTTGCTATCTCACTTAATACACATAAGAAAACCTGCATGAGAGCCAAATACTATTGGGGAGGAAGGAGAAATGCTATAAGATTAAGGATATGCCCAAGATTTACTTCTGGAGTGTTCAGTTATTTCCTTCCTCCCTCCCTTTCTCCTTCCCTTCTTTCCTTCCTCTCCCTATCTCTATCTATCTTCTCTTTCTTCCTTTCTTCTTTTCCTTCTTCCTTTCCTTCTTTCTCTTTCTTTCTTTCTTTCTTTTTTCTTCTCTTTCTTTTTTTTCTTCTTTCTTTCTTCAAATATGTTTTATAGGTTATTTCTGCAGCATTCAATATTCCATTCTCACTCCCCATGTTTAAGTTTCTTTCTGATCCAGCAATGTAAATGCCTAAAACTCACAGTTGGACTATTAAATATTAAGAGAGATTAAGGCTGCAACCAGCTACTCCTGGCCAACTCCAGCACAGAGAAGTATTTCATTTACCAACACTGTGATTTGCTTGATTGTTGTTTAATCTGAATGTTTCAAGATAGATCATGAAATAGTTTCATAAATTCAACCATCTCTCTTTTCACATAGTTACATTTGTGTCCTTGGTCTCTTTGGACATTTGAGTTCTCAACTCTTACAATTTTCAAGGTTGTGGAAATCAAAAATACTAGACTTTAATTTCTTTCAGTGATTTTATTTAGAGAACTTTATATTACAAGTCATTTTGTGGACATTAGTCCTGGGACAGTTTTATTAAATATTGGGTCTAAATTGTTATTCTGTACAGAATAAAAATCAGAAAATTTAAAAACATTTACATTTTAATAACCTTAGGAACACAATGAAAGAAGCCTTGATGGATGTATGGCCAGTGGGACAAATGTCCTATTGAAGATAAATCAATATATGCTTCCCTTTAAAAAAATTGTTACCATAGTTTCTCTTTAATATTGGCTGAAAAGGAAGGCACAGGTGGCTCTCCATATGTTTACTGAAATTATTCTGTTCACTCCTAGAAATGGGACACTTAACTGTGAAGCTTTTATTAACCTGAACATTGATTTTTATAATATATTTACCCACTACTTTATTGACTCAGTGAGAGGTCTGTGAGACCATCTAGACTGGCTCCCTACTGTAGTTCTAGAAAAAATAGTAAAGCTTCTTCCGATAGATCTGATCCAAACACAGTAAGTGCTCCCCAAGGACTTCAGAAAAATTGGAAGAAAGGCCATCTAGATACATCTTCTTCAGAAAAGAAGGTTTGCAAAGAACAGGGTAACCAAAGTAGTGCTGACAATTATTGTTGCTACATAGGTCAAGATGTGTTTCCTAAGATTTCCTCATCTGTGTAGAAAAAAATTATTTCTATAATCTCTTTTTTATCAACCAGGATTGGTGCAGATGGTGCCCGATGCCATAACCCTAGCAAAGATCCATCGCCATTCTGGATTGATAGGACCATTGAAAGAAAACACAATCAAAAAGTGGTTCAGTCAGCACAACCATTTAAAGGCAGATTATGAAAAGGTTTGTCCTGCTGTAGCTAATTTTAAATAATGTATTTAAATAAGAATGCTCTGGATCATTAACTTTGTGCTCATGAAGAAGTAAATTAAGTACACCTTGAGTTCTAATCCGTCAGTCATCAGCTTAGTAATAATGATCCAGTTTAAATAGTATATTAACTAGATAAAATTTCTGTATTTGGTTTTGTTTCTTACAGCTATCTCTCTTGGGATGATGCTCTTTGAAACTACTTCTTTCAAGTTATCCCTGCCTATCTGTATACAACCTCCAATTTCTATTAATCCCTCTCCTTCCTTTGCAATGCATTTCTTCTGCTGAGCTCTACTTTTTCATGTCTTATTCTTCCAATGTTTGCAAAATGCATAAATATCTCATAACTTTATAAAATATACTGTTTTCTTTGACCGCAAACATTTTTTCCCATTTCCCTTCATGCTGGCATCTGGGCTGTGGTGTACAGTTGTGCAGGTTCTGCCATACACCAGCGCTCCCAGCTAAGGGAATGAGTTGTTTAAAGCCAGGCTTTGTTCCACGTGCAAAGGCATGAACTGGTACAGCTGTGTCTACCTGGAGGGAGGGACATCTTTATGCATATTCACACAAAGGTACAACATGGGCTATCACTGAATTTTCTCAGAACTCCCCTGAGCACTGAAATTTCTTCATTCTAGAAAACTCCTCAGTCCTGAGCACACTGGAATGATTGGTCACCCTAGTTAACACAGGCCATGATAAAGAGACCCAAGAGTTCATCTATTCCAGATTTCTATGAGATTGAAGTGGAGCAAGATATGGGTTTTTGGAGATCAAATAACAAAGATGAGATGGCATTACCTTGAAATCTATTTTGTAATCATTCACAGAATTAGAACTTGAGTTTTGCACAAATCCCTGGGGTTATATCATTTGAGGTGTTTACACATATATTTTCTCTTCACAACTACCACATAAGGGCATCTTTTACTGTCTTCACTTTATAAGTGAAACATATCTAATGAGACAAATGAAGTGACTTGTTCAGGCACTTGGGATATCTGGAACTAAGACATGTAATCCAGTGACATAGATTTCCACTCCAGCATGTCAGCCACACCATTCCAGGAGGCCCATTACTATGGCCCAACCAATCACTCATGACTCCACCATGGTTACTGTCATGGTTGCATCATTGATAAAAAATAATGTTGCACTCAGGAGACCATTTTGAAAATAAAGAGTAATTTTGGCAAGAAACCTCTGTTTATTAAAGAAACAGAAGCCACAACTGATTTAGTGATAATCTGCTTCTATTCACACATGCACTGATATATACTATACCAAACACTTTTGGACATCAGCTGGATGACATATTTGTAAGGGTAAACAAAAAATATTACATATATCTCAATACAGCTTTTTATGTGTTACAAATTCAAATTTTCAAAATTGATATTTTAAATTTCTCCGGGGATAAGAAATATTGAGCCATATTGTTCCTTCTTCTTTTACCTTGAAAAAAACATTCAATATTGTATACTTGAGAAATCAAAAAAACACACCAGGAATCCTCTTCAATAAACTATGAAAATTAGATCCAACTGAATGAAAGAGATATTTTGCTCAATTTAAATGAAAACATTCACTAGGCCACAGAAGAAATCACTTCATGTTCTTCTATAGCATATCAAGAACCAGTCATTTAATCATAATCTTCTCTCAGATGTAGAAGTGGGTCTACATGGGTCTACGTGGTCTACATGGGTCTATAAAATTATGTAATTTTGCTTTTTATACTACTATTTACCATTGTCTCTGATGCTAATGCATTTGCTTATTTTTTCTGTGTGTTATCTTTGTGTTATTGCTTTTCAACCAATTAGGCCTTGAGGAACTTTTTCTATTCCTGTGCTGGCTGGTGTGTGGTAACGTTCATCCTGGGAGTCTGTGACCGACATAATGACAATATCATGCTGACAAAATCAGGCCACATGTTTCATATTGACTTTGGAAAATTCCTAGGTCATGCACAAACATTTGGAGGGATAAAAAGGTCAGTGTGCAACTAATGTTTATTACAGTAATTAAGCAACATCCTAGAGTGATATATAACATGTAATGGCATAGAAACCCAGAAGATGACTTGCTCCCCCATCTTTAAAATCCCCCCAGATAACACAAACACTCAAATTGTTAGTGGACTTCTCCCATGAGAAACTAATCTTGTTCCAGTCTGAATTGTCTGAAATATAATATTCTTGTTTTCTTCTAAACCTTGAATGGACAATGAGGAATGAATTCATGGTCTCAATACATCTGGTATATCGCCCATAGCAATCACCATCCCTGGTCTACATATCACAAAACTAGCACATTTCCTACAGTGAAATAACCTTAAATCATTCCAAAAATACCTAGTTGAGCAACTACCATTCAAAGCTCTGAGGATATAACAGCAAACAAGGAAGACACAAACCTGACCTCTTTCTAGGAGGAATGATACACATTAAACAAGTTAGCATGTAAAGAAATAATATGAGGAAATGAAGAGTTTAATTTCTTAATAAGAAACTAAAGCAAAGAAATTATATAGAGGGTAACTGGAGCAGGGATGCTATTTTAAAAAGCCCTCTAGAAAGAGATGACAGACAACTGTGTAATTAAAGATCCATCTTGTGGAAATCCATGAGAATAGTATTCTAAGAGAGAACAGCAAAAGTAAAATAAGCCTAGTATGTTCCAGTGATAAGAAGGCCTGGGGCATGGAAGTGGATGGTGAGGGGCCAGGCAGTAAGAGGTAAAGGCGAAGAGCTTGTGGAGGCCAGATCAAGTAGGGCACTGAGAACACGGTATGGAGGTTGGTTTTTATTTTGGGTTCAGGGGCAAGCCATTGATGGATTTCACTGGATTTCAAAACTCATTCCTGCTCTGCTGTGAAGTAATTAGACCATTTAGGAGTCTACTACAATGATGCAGGCAAGACCTTAATGGAAAAGAAGTGGTAAAAACTGACAAATTCAGAATATATCTTGGAATCAGAGCCATAGGACCTGCTAATTGATTGGACATTGGTAGTGATTAATGGGCTGGGGGAGAGGCTTAGCAAGTAGGACTAGAAAAGAAAACATTCAAGAATGGTGCCTGGATATTTGATCTTAACAAATAATTGTATCATTTACTGAAACCAAAAAGACTTGTGGATGAATAAGTTTTTGTTTTATTTTATTTGAACTGGGACAAGGAAGCCCAAAGTTTAAGGCTTAAAGTCCCTTGCTTTAAAAAGATACTTTACCTTAAAGTAGAAATGGGATCAAACCATTCCAAAGAGTAATCAGTCACTTTTAGCTAAAAGCACCTACTCAATAGAAGAAATAATAATGTCTCCTATAATATAACATGATGGACTCTTACTAGATGGAGGTTATCTGGTATTAAAATGCCAATAGAAACTACATAATATGATATCTCCTATTTTTTAGAAGCATACAAATGGAATCATTCACATGTTGTTTTGAATGCATTGCCTTCTATTATGACTACCTCAAGAAAATTCAGCACATCTGCATTCATTCCTTAAAAATCTACTGTGGATGATCTGTGTGCCAAGGACTATGATAAGCCTCAATGGGGTTTGCTCTTTCTTAGAATACTGGAAGACAGAAATATAAATAATCATTATAAAATGTGGTAATAGAGAGATGTACGGACTATCAGAACAAGATAGAGACAAGATACCTAGTTTATGAAAGACAAATGCTACTTAATGTACATAAACATATACACAACTTACCCATATAACACTTTTTCCCTGGAATCCACTCTTTCCTAGAAATTTAAAGGTTAGATTTCAATTTTGATGTCTTTATTTATTTATTTTGCTGTATTGTCCACTGGATATTTCGGTTAACCCTTATTCATTTATTTAACCAGCATTAGTGTTGACCATGGGGGTGGTTAAAAAAGGAATAAACATATTTCAGTTCCACAGAAAAAGTTGAAGGAGACATAAAATGTAAGAACAAGTTACTAAACAATATGGTAAGTCCTGTAATGGAAATATGTACCAGGGTCTATAAAAAAGGTGGAGCTCAATTTGTTTGCTTATTAATATTATAAGAGCTACTGATGTTGCTGAATTTGGCATTTTTTTGACATATGATATTATATTAGTTTCAGGTGCACAACATAGTGATTCAGCAATTCTATATATTACAAAATACTTACCACTAGTGTAGTCACCATCTGTCACCACATAATTAGTACAATATTATTAACTATATTCCTTATGCTGTACATTTCATCCCTGTGCCTTATTTATTTTATAACTGGAAGTTTGTAACTATTAATCCCCTTCACCTATTTTGACTACCCCCTACTTTCCTCCCTTCTGGCAACTACCAGTTCTGGGTATTTATGAGTGTGTTTCTGGGTTTTTTTATTCATTTATTTGTTTTGTTTATTTTTCAGATTCCAAATATAAGTGAAATCATATGATATTTGTTTTTCTCTATCTAATTTATTTCACTAAACATAATGCCCTGTGGATCCATTCATTTTGTCATGAATGACAAGATTTCATTTCTTTTTATGGCTGAATAATATTCCATTGTGTGTATATGCCTCATCTTTATCCATTCATCTACTAAAGCACATACTGCTTTCTATAGTGTCTGTACTAATTTACATTCCCTCCAACAGTGCCTGAGAGTTTTGTTTTCTCCACATCCTCACCAACATTTGTTATTTCTTGTGTTTTGGATACTAGCCATTCTAACAGTTGTAAGATGGTATCTCATTGTGGACAGTGCCAGCTTCATTTTCATTCATCCAATCAATGATTATTGAATGATTGAGGGCTTCCTAATGAATGATTTTTAACTGATAAACAATATTGAGAACCTACTACGAGTGAGGCTATGTGCTGTGCTGGGCATATTTTTATGTACCTCAGATGTTACATAAAAAAGAGTTAAAATTTCCAGAGAGAGAACCTGAATG